>VYXD01013654.1:0-30975 GCA_013397195.1 Hylia prasina | reverse complement strand
GGTCCAGCTGCCTATTCTCTTTTTACCTGGGGGTTTCTCTGGGAAGTGCAGAGATACCGCTAGAATGAATTGGGCTGGGGGAAAGGGGTTGGGTGCAGCTTCTATCTCTCTTGTGCTCGCGGCATTTGGGGAGAATTCGTCACCACTGCGTGGTTCCGTCTCCTGCTGCCTTTCTTCTACCGTGAGTGGAGCTCTGCTCCTAAGAGTGGCCATTGCACTGGAACTTCATTAACACCCTACTTCATCAAACAAAGAACCCCTCACCATCTGCTCGTGTACCTCGGGAAAACCCGGGATCGCCGAGCTCGTTTCCCCTCCCAAGGAGCCTGCTGCGTTCCGGAGCCGGGCTGTTGCTGCTCAGCCCCCTGCCGTTTCTTTGGCACTGCTCCGGGTTTTTTTGCTACATTGTAGCCCCGCGCCCTCTGCCTGCCGAGACGTCCCGCGTTCCCAGCTACAGCTGCGGAGTTTCTGATACATCTCATCTACCACCCCGGGATTTTGCTCATTCCTGCCGTTCCAAGTTGCTACTTCTGAGAATCTTGCTGGGCCACCGAGATTGACTGCCCCGAGGGGTTTGTAAAGCAAGCCCCTTTTCCCATCCCTTCCCGTCTCGGCCAAGCCGCCATTTACCGCGTGGTCTCGAAGCTCGCACTGGAGCGCCCCCTGTTGCCGCGGGGGAATCATCACACCTGCCCCGCCCACCCAGAGCCTGCCAGTGCCCCTGCCGGCTATGACCATAACTACATCAAAGGGGAAATTGCTTGAAGAGCGGGAAGAGACTGTTAATTGGGTTTTCTGTTCTTGTTTGTTGTTGTTACCATTGTTGTTTGTTTGTTTGCATTGTTATACATATACATACTAGTAAAGAACTGTTACTCCTTTTCCCATATCTTTGCCTGAAAGCCCCTTAATTTCAAAGTTGTAATAATTCGGAGGGAAAGGGGTCATATTCTCCATTCCAAGGGAGGTTCCCATCTTCCTTGGCAGACACCTGTCTTTCAAATTAAGACATTTTGGAAGCAGGCATAAATATGATGGCATAAGAAAGTGATTATTACAAAATACATTTGTCAGACAATTCTGCTCTCACTGTAGAGGTTTTGAGATATCGACCTCTAACAAAACATAGCTCATGGAGTAACAGATTTTTAAAGAACAAGTTAATACTGAAGCCTAAAATCCTACATCTAAAAAACTGTACATGTTGCTGTCTACAAATTATCAATCTATGTCAGAATTTACCTGAAATTTCTCAAACTCCTCTTGCTGGTTGGTAGTCTTGCAAGGGAAGTGAAAATTTCTTCTAGTATTAACTGTCTATGTTTTTCATACCTGGAGAACACCTATTTAACAGTAACAGAATTGTTAAAAAACTATTTATTGTTACATAAAATATCACTTTTAAAATAGATTTTAAAAATTATATATAGAAACATACTCTTTACATGACATTTAAATAAATTATATTTAATGCCTACCTTGTTTAAATGCATTGCTTTTTTTTTAAGCAAGCATTTCTTTATAAAATACATAAAAACTTTTTCAAATATAGCTTTTTTAAAATCTTCAAATAGCATAAATGTGTAATAGCTCTTAAAAATACCATGTGTTTAAATTTTTTCTGACAATAGTACAATACACTGAAAGTCAGTGTAAGGCTAAGCTATTAGACTCCAGTACAGAGCAAAAGTCTATGGTAGCATACATTAAACGTGAACACATGTATAGTTTTAGAGCACGTTTGAGAAAACTAAGCTTTGATGTTTGCCTGTCATGAAATATTAATTCAATTTATGGGGTCAGGATTGTAGCTTGCCTCTCCTTTTGTTCAGGCAGAATTACTTTTATAAATACTGGAGTACATAATCCTTACAAAGATGAAAAACTTTCACTTGAACAAACACATCTGTGTTGCACTGCATTTTTCCTGAAAAAATATTTTATCTGCCTCATGAATTTTTCATACAGCCACCTCTTCTGAGGAAAAGGACTTGTTCTATTATATAGTTTTATATTATATAGAACTATCCTACTAGTTCTATGGCTTATACCATTGCATAAACTCTAATCTTAACAAAGGAGATAAGAAAAACCACATTGTTAGGATTTTTTAAGGCAAGAAAGAACAGGTAAGAGGAAGGGATTTGTGTTTACACTTTAAACAGCATAACCAAAATTAGGTAAATTCCTTGGCTTAAGTAGGCTATTTCTTCCTATAGAGTACTCTGCAAATGGGATGAGCTCAAGTAGCTTTAATATTATTCCTAGATTATGATACCAAACAGTAAAAACATGCAAGAATAAAATTAGTTCTAAGCTCCAATTCTCTACCAGCAAAAATACAGCCTATGTAAATGCCCTAATAACTCTCAGAAGAAAATGAAACTACTGCAAATTAAAAATTACTTACTGCAGTCACTAATTTGATGGCACATAGCTGTAGTTCACTGACATTTTCTACAAAGAAAGGTGTTATTCCCATAGATGATATCTATCAACAGAAAAGTTATTGTAAGTATATTCGACTATTAAACTGATATTTATGCATTTTCACAAGTAGATTATTCATTCATCAGGTAAGGTATTCAACAACGTATTCATATGGTTTACAAATATAGTTATTAAAGGATATTTTAATACAATCAAATTCAACTTTTCTTAAGTGTACAATAAAAGCCATTTAAGTTGTGAACATTACTACAGAACAAACTAGTCACTGCTGTTAATAATGCAGAAGTTCATACTGGTTTCATATTTCATGTCATTGAGACAATTATACTTTACAGTCTCTCTGGAAAAAGAAAAAAATTCTCAGACAAAAATTTTTCTGATAAAACTTACTTGAAGAATAGTTGTATCAGTGAGAAGCTGTATCTCTAGCAACTCTGACAAGCTGCTGACAATGTCACAAACTTTGTTATACAACATCACTATAACTCTTTGCTTGTGGGTGGAACACTTAGCACGTTTTGCTTTTGAACTTAAAACACCACCTAGAAAATAAAAAATATCTTTAATTTTTTCAGTACTTCACATCAGATATTAGAAAGTTCATAATCTTCCTCAAAAAATGTCTCCAAAACAAGTCCATGACTACAGCTCTGTAAATGAAATTTCTTAATAAAGAAAAACTATTTAGTAAAATCAGCTGGAAAACAAGTATTTCATATTTTCATAATTGCTTTGAATTCTGGATCCAAGATTCTTAAAACCATTCTTGAATGGTACCTCAAGATATGCATATGAAAACAAAATGCAAAACATTTAGCATACTAACCACCGTGAGGATCCACTCTATACACAGGATCATACTGAGGATAGAGAGTGTTCTGCAAATGAAATTTTGTGTACTGAATAACTCTTTCTATTACGTCCTCAATATATACAGCTTTAGGCATATTTGGTGATGTCATAATGTTGATAGCAGTAAGACAAGCATCAGCAGATTTTGTCACTCTTTCCATAATAAGATCTCGCCATAATCTCTCCTCATCTTCAGTGTCATTGTTCTGTAACAGGTGATAGAAAACAAGATAGTGTGAACAAGAAGTTAATTTTTTTCCTTACCAAGTAAAAGGTAACATTATAATAATAGACTTACACACACACACAAAATGCAGTATTACCTTTATGATACAAAACCAGTTTGGTTTAGAAATCAACAAATGTTTGTTTTACTAGCAAAAGGTTTATAACCCTAAGTTACAGGTCTTCAATATCTCACTGTGTTCATCTGGTGAAACACAAAGAAGCTTTCTGTGTATCATTGGGAAGCACTATGAAGGAAGACTGTCACATTTTCTACTTAAGAATGATGTACCTTAATCTAAATCTAAACTCACTCATCTAGTGTTTTCTTCAGTGGCCTATACATACCAGTTGCTGCTTTGATCAGTCTAATTTTTTCCACTGGAGAGAATTCTTACAGAAAAAGACTGTTAAGTCACACAAAACTCATGAGAATACAACTTTCTCCAGAGACCAACTCATCTATATCAATGGGTTTAAAACATGTCTTATCAAATATGACCATATAAGGACTCAGTCATCCCTGGGGGTCCCTTCCCACTCAGCATATTCTGTGATTCTGTGATTTAGATTTAGCACAGGGTATAGAATCTCTGTATTTCTGTGTTTGCACAAGTTATAAAACATACATGAGATTAATTATGACCACACAGCACTACTGAAATATTGTAATAATGTTATTAGTAGCAAAACCAGGTGAAATTTTTAATAACTTCTCTGGTACAGAGAAAAATAATCTTTTTTGCCTGTATAAAAGCACAGGCTGCTATATTTCTTCCACTGTGGAAGGAACGTTTTATGGACATGTAGAAAAGAAGAAAAAAAATGCCCAATAGTGCAAGTTACACCAGTTACCATGAATATTTCAGGATGAAACTATATTTAAAATTAGGTCCAAAGATAACTTAATTGCTCTGAATATGTTTACTATAGTAAAACATACTGAAATAATATAAACAATAGAATTTTACTTCAAATTTTAAAATTTGGCAATCTTTTAAGCACATACATATTAAATTGGGAATTCCTTTCACAGACACATGCAGTATTTGAAACTATCACTATATGGGACTCAAGTGAAGAAAACCCTATTCTACACAATGGTGTGAAAAGATGTAATTTGAAAACTCACATGGTTAAGTAATGTGGAAAGCTTTGATCCATCTTGAATATTCTTCTCCAAAATATTCAGGACTTTTACTGTTTTATCTGTTGAGAGCTAAAATAAGAAATAAAACACATCAAACAACTGTAGGAACATAAAGGCTTCCAAATTGCAGAAAAAAAGTCCAATCTAAGTATTGGATCTTTATTTGTCAGGTTTCTGACACAGCATGATTTAGAATGCTGATAATAGAATTAAACTAGTGAAAATTTGTTCTAAGACTGCAAACTTCATTTTCAACCAGAAAAATACATAGAAATATATTTAAAATTGCATAACTAATTAATGTTGTTATATGCTTTTGCATTTGCTTCTAGAAACAGAAATTTACCAAATCTGAGTATCAATCCCAAATTCTAGCTGACTATATAGATCTTTATTAAGACAAAATCCAAGTTCTATGAACAAGCAGAAATAAAATTCCCTGATACTTGAGTTCTAATAAAAAGGAAATGTATTCTCAATAACTGTGTTAATTTAAAAAAACCGAGCATGTTGAAAAAAATAACTCAAATTCACTTGCTGATGTTCAACAGAATTGTGATTAATCTGTAGACTATGCTAAACTCCAGGAGAATCAGTTTCATTCATCCAGATACTATTGGTGCTCACCTTTAGAAGCAACAAAATTCTGATTTTATGCATACATGTAAGTATGTATGTGAAAAAAACAGGTAACAGAGGTTAAGGGTGAGAACTATCAGGAAACAGAAACACTCAGGCTAATACCATGCTACAAAGGAAGGTAGAGAGAACAAAAAGAGCCATGAAGAACATCTAAATCTCAGACTAGAGAAAACCCTTCAGAGTGACTTGTATAAGTGGCTTCACAGACACTTCATAAACATAATAAATGGTCATGAGGAGGTAGAGTAAGAATTTAATACAAGACTGCCCAAAGCCAATAGTTCTAGGAAGATAAGGAAAGCAAGAATACTGTTTCTAAAGTTGTGACACCAACAGTTTGTGCCAACAGAAAGTTCCCTTGAACAGAAGTTGGGAAGAGTATGGCAAAAAAATCACAATATGCAGTCTACAAAAAATTAATCTTATTATCAGCATTAAATCTTTTAAGTTTGAAAGGACTCTTAGGAGAGAGGAAGGCAGTGGGCAACTCAGTGTGATGCTGGATGGACATCAGATATTTACATTGCACTAATGGCATATATCAGCAAGGGTGGATTTTTTTCACTTTTCCAGCAGGTTCTGTTTTACTGTGGTTGCTCAACAGTAGCTGTAAGGAGCAAATTATGTGCTTGTGTGAAAGTAGATTAATTATTAGATTTCACTGCTCAAGCATGTGTTACCTATTGGCATATAATGGCTCTGAGTCAGCCCTAACACAGAGGACCATTTAACAATAATGTCTTGGCTTCAGAGACAGTAACAGTTAAGATGTGGTAACTTTTTAAGCACTTCAGCAGAAGCATAACTGTTCACAGTATTTGTCACAGATACACCTGAAGATGGTGGAATATTAGAGGGGGCACAAGTTTTTGTATGTTTAGCAAAATTAAATGTTCAAAAAGAGTTAAATACTATGAAGATGCACCTTGTCCATAATGCCCATTGCCTTGATTTTTGCAGATTCACTACCCAACTCACTAAGCTGATGCTTTCCCAGTAGCAGTTCTTGTGGAATCTCATCATCACCTTAAAAGAAATTAATTAAAAATTAACAATCACATTTCTAATAAGACTTCAAGGAAACCAGTATTTTACAGTCAATATGAAAAAGCCAACTGAAGAAAAATAACTCATTTTCCAAATAGCTAGCATATCATAGCTCCATCTGATGAAGACTGATGATGACAACTTTTGGTGGTGTTAAAATGACTACTTGTTAAATATGACTGAAACTCAGATTAAAAATATTTTTAATCCAAGGTTGTAGACATCATAGCTGTAGTGATTTGCTTATTATGTTGCTCCCTTTGTTCTAGTTCTAAAAAAATTAATGAATTATCTGTTATCCATTTCAAAATAAAGTCATGTTGGTCAACCTGAACTACTTCATCAGACACTTATGCTAAACTGGCTTCGTTTCTACTGAAATGGATAAGGAGCATATAGTGATTCAGTGCCCCATCCTTAAGAGAATAAGCACTCTGCTGCTGAATTGAATAATCAATTTCTGTTGGGCCAAAGGCCACAACAGATGCAAAATTATGTGCCTCAGAAATTACCAGTGTATTTGGTGTGTATGCCTNATCCCCCTAAAGTCCAAGGAGATTCAGGCTGGAGCAGGAGAATGCCTGTGACCCAGAGAGAGGGCGGTGCTAGAGCAGGGTCCTGGCAGGGACCTGCAGACCTGTGGGGAGAGGAGCCCACACTGGAGCAGGTTTCCTGGTAGGACTTGTGACTCTGTGAGGGACCCACACTGGAGCAGGCTGTGCCTGAAACTGACCTCATGTAAGAGTGATCCATGTTGCAGCAATTTGTGGAGAACTGTAGCCCTTGGGAAGGACCCATCTTGGAGAAGTTCATGGAGAACTGTCTCCCATGGAAGGGACCCCATGCTGGAGCAGGGGAACGACTCCAACTCCTCTCCCTGAGAAGTGGCAGGAACAATGGGCGATGAACTGACCATAAACCCCATTTCTCTTTCCCTGTGCCACTGGGAGGGAGGAGGCAGAGCTGAGAAAGTGGGGGGGAAGGTATTTTAAGGTCTTATTTTACTTCTCATTATTCTGCTCTTATTTTGTTAGCAATAAATTCAATTAATGCCTCCAATTTAAGCCTGTTTTGCCCATGATGGTATTTGGTAAGTGATCTCTCTGGGTCCTTATCTCAACCCATGAACCCTTTGTTAAATTTTCTCTCCCTTGTCCAGCTGCGGAGGGGAGTGAGAGAGAGGCTTTGGTGGGTGCCTGGGATCCAGCCATCTTACGTTAGCATTCTTTACAAAGATGCATTTGACAGAAGATATCCTAATGATGTCCCAAAGAGGTATCCTTTCCACTCCAAGGGACTATTATTTGTCTCGTGATTTTTGTCTTTTGGATTCTGCAGGGAGGAAGAAGGATATTCTTCCTGTAGTAGCAAATGAAATTGGAAAGGTAAAGACTTCCACTAAAGGTAGAAGCCATATAAATGCAGTATACTGCAGTGTGTCTCACAAGCTATTAAATCACAAAGAAGGAAGTTTAAGGAAGTTTGAAAATACAGAGATGCAAATTCCTTTCTTGTGTTTTTAATTGGGGGAAGCATTTTGAAAATTTTTGCCATATTACCAAAAGCTGTAAAATCCATGTCTTCCAGATTTTCCAAAATATTCTCTATTGAAGCAGCAAATCTTTTGAAAGTAGAAGAATCCATCATTTCTGGTGAAAAAAAAAAAGTATATATAATTATTTTATATACAAATCAGAATACAAGCTATAGAAAATAAATATTTTAAAATTACCTTCAGGTGTTAGTTTAGGTTCATAAGCTTTCCTCTTCTTTTGTTTTTCTTTTTTCTTCATTTTTCTAGCTACTAATTAAGAGAATAAAGGATTTTTTACACTTTTTATGCTTATATTCAATATTGCATGTAAAGATGTTTATTTAAAATGTTTAACATATCCTTTAAAATGCAGTAGTATTATGGAAGAAATTATTTTTTTAAAACAATCAGTTACCCTCACTGAGGCTAGGAAGAGGAGAATAATCATCCATCTCAGAATCATTGGGACTGCGATTACGATAACGGCCACTACCAGAAGTCCTCCTTCCTTCATGACAATAACCACTTCTCCTATGGTCACCAGAACTTCTTCTGTCATGTTCTTCATACTCCCAAGCTTCATCTCTATCCTTTTTATGTCTTTTACGAGAAGCTAGAAATAAAATGCATTTTCATTATAAGGACAAAAATTTACTTTTAATAGCTCAAAATTTATACACTTACAAGTTAAACACTATCATATAGATGTTCTGTAAAACAAGCAAACACTCTAAAACTATCATATAAAAATCTGTTATGGCATTCTAACAACTTCTTTTGAACTACATGAAAAAAGTACCTAAAATGGGAAAGATGAGCAAACATTTAAAAATAAAAATTTACAGGGCATTTGTAATTTTATACAAAGTCAGGAAAGTAGAACAACTCAAAATAAGTTGCATCCTTTTATAATAGAACACTAAGGTTGTCTAAATTCTGGCTCTTATTGGGTGTCCATGTTCCAGTTCAGTGATTGCTTTGCCCATCTAACACAGCGAGTTCCAATGAGACTTGGTAACCTAGTTATTTAAAGATATTCTGTTTTGCCAAGACAACTAAAATTTTGTCTTGATATATATTGCAGGAGATTCAATGTAAAGGAGAAAGCTGGAGTCACAATCCTGGGCAAAGCAGCAAGTATATACCACAGAAGGTTATTAAAATCAGTTTTCAGTCAGGACCAAAAAGCCTTGCACAACTGAATGTTGAAAAACTGGGATAAATGTTCTATACAAAACCAGAAACCTGGTGGAAATAAAGTGTGTGTGTAGAGAAGAATGGAGATTTCTTTGTTTTCAAATATAGTCCTGGAGGGCAAAGAGTGCTAAGATGTAATAGGAAAAGGATATGGAGAAAGGAGGTAATTTCATCCATGAAATCAGTCAACTCTCCATTATCTAAGGTAATGGGAAAGCAAAGATGTCTAACGCAGACTTTGCTATGAAGATCAAAATGGCTCCAAAACATTAAATTCTAGACTTGAAGGGTTTATTATTCATGTGAACTTGCATATAACAGCCCTGACATGTCTGCATCTCTACCAAAGCCTCCTGAAGTTTAGAGAGGTATGACTGTATAGAGGGTTGTTTCTGAGCAAAATGGCTCCAAGCATTCAGACAGAACTGGAACAGAATTGACAAATTCTTTCCACAACCCCAGTTTATTGAGAAGAATAGGAAACATACCAGGATATAGTCAATAGCCCAGGCTCAGAACTAATGAAACCAATATTGAGTGAGAGGTGATACTAATGCTCTGCACTGCACCCCAGAGGGCTTCCACTTTTGAAAACTTCTGCACAGAGGTGGTTCAAGTGTTAAAGGTAATAACTTAGTTCATGTTTTTGAGTTGTTCTGCTTATGGATCAGACTTGCTTCTGGAGGTAGTACAATCAAGTTCATAAGGCCAGAGCTACTAGCACTCAATTCTAAAATGGTTAACTGCAACTGAAAAAACAAAGCTGTCTGGGATAACTGAAGTGAGCATATTGGAGAAGAAAAGTAGGGGGTTTGTGGGAAAAGACTACACATTTCAACTGATTCTTTTCCCCCATGAGGCAGTATTTTGTGGAGGTAGATTAAATCTGTCTCCACAGTTTACAAATCATCAGTATCAATTTATGATCTGTTGGACAAATTCTGACCCCAGCTATATCTCCATGAGAAAAGTAACTTCCAATATTGATTTCCAGCAGAAATTTAAACTGATCAGTTTATCAATGCTGTGCAACAAAATAGAATTTGTTACAGTTGTGCTGGCTCTGCAAGGCAAATAATAAATATGGGAACAGTTATTCACAATCAGTTATTGCTCTAAAAAGTTTATTTTGAAGCAGATAAAAATGACTAAAATGTAAGTACTAATAATATTTCAAGAGTTGCTATTAATTTTATACATAAAGACTACTCAGAATATAAACATCCAATTTCCTTCTAAATTCTGCCAAACATTTATGCAATAACACAGTTATCACTCATTGAATGAGATTTAATCAATTTTTAATCCTCATAATTTAATGAAATGCCCTTTCTTCATGAGATGCTCAAAGAAATTTATCTTCTATAACAATAACTATTTCATATTTTTAAAGTTCAATTTTGGACAACCAAAAGAATTCTGAAATACATATTTGTAACACTACAAATCTATTCAGTGTACTTGTCAAAGATTTTTCATTTTCTTGATCATTTTGTCTTGTTTTACCTGAATTCAGTTTTACAGTATCCTGTGAGAAATATTATCATTTATTTTTAACCCAGATGTCCTCAATGAATTGTTTAGAAAGATGACCAGATCTCTTGAGTGGATGTAATGAACCTAGAATCCCTTAAAGCATATAATTACTGTGAAAGTTTTCCATAATTTACTTTACTCCACATATAAGAATTTCAACAGCCACTAGGGCTTATATGTACTACTTACATTCAAAAGCTTCTTCACTGTCATTGTCTTCATCAGAACTGATTTCAGCATATTTTGGTTTCTCATTAACTGTGCTACGTTTGCGCTTGTTCATTTTCACACGTTCACAAAGTGGCATGGTGGATTCAATTTCTGCCAGGAGATCAGGAGGTAGTTCCTTTAACACTGACTGATCTATGCTACCTATTAGTGAAGAGTAAGAAGAACAAATGTGAACCTGAAGATAATAATAAAGGCTCAACACTACAGTCCTTTCTCAGGAACTGCTTAAAGTATATCCACTAATAAATATTAGCGCAATGAGATATACTTGGATGTATTTGACAACCCTTTCTAAAGTTGCATTTATTATTCACACTGCAACTAGAAATTAACATAATACATTGCATACACATCTCCTTCAATAAAATATTTTGTTAGACATAAACAAATTCATTTTGGCGAATTTCTTTTGTAAAAAGACATTCTTGCTCTATTTTCACAAAATTTAGTCTTATTTTGGTTCATTCTCTGAATTCAGCAGATTTTCTAACAGTGTATGTAATTTAAGGATTCATTATGCCTAATTAACAGTTCTGTTTATTCTCATTCAAATTATTTAGTGTACACAAGACAGTAATCTTCCTATTTCCAGCAGTTAGAGACAATCTGTGGCAGAATCTGTGGGGTCTTATCCCTAAATACAGACAAAATCATTGACATTTCAATCTCTGCTTCAGATTTTTTCTTACCTCTTATTAGTAGTTTTATAATGCAACACAAATTTTTGCTTGATTTTGTTACAAAGCATAGTTGAAATATTTTCATTTAATATAGAAAAACAGCAAGCTGAAACACATTGGGTTTCTTTTCCACAGAGGTAAATACTTAGCTATCATCACGATTCTCAGCACATTTTGAAACTATGATTAGGCCCATATAGTCAATATAAAGTAATTTACAGTCAAAATATTTTACAAGTGACACAAGGAAACCAAATTAATTCAAAAGTATTTCTTGGGGGTTTGTTTGATGTTTTATCTTTATTTAACAAAGAACCTATTGCACAGATTTCAAGATTATTGGACTAAACTGTTAACCTTTTACCAACAATGGAACAAATGCCTTTGTAATAAGTGCCTCTCTCTCCTTCCCAAGAAATAGAAAAAATCACCTGCCAATTGCCACACACACACACACACACATTATCCAATAAATCATCTTCTGGATGATAATTCACTTTTTAAATTACATTAACTATATCACTAACATAACTTTCTAAAATTCATTTCCATTTTTAGACAAATATTCCATCTTCTAATCCAAGTTTAGTTCCTCCCCCACTTTAAACAACTTTAACTGGAATTAGAAGAGCCTGAATAAGAGAAAATAGTTTCCAGCAATAAAATGCTGTCTCATATATTACTGGTTTCACATATCTCTACAATGAAACTAATGATCAGAACATTATTTTTCTATAATTCTCAGGTATATTCATCCCATTTAAGTGCATTATAAAGAGAATTTAAATTAAAATATTGAGGTTTTCAAACTGAGGTAGGAAAAGTTATTTGAGGATAGCAAAAGTTGTTTCTGCTTCCCCCATGCTGTAGTCACTCATTTATTTGCTTTAAATTTCCATCCTTTGATAGTCACCACCTGACAAAGTTCTAAAATTCGCAGTACTGCTTTTAAAAATGCTACAAAACATGTCACAGTGTGGTTTACCATTGTGCTTTGAAATGATTAGTCTTTGTGGACTGGGCACTAGATTGAAGGTAGGCAGAAATAAGACAGCATGGACAGATCAGTTCCTCTGTGCATATCAGCAGCTGACTGGATGCCAGCCAGGTCTAATCTGGATGCTGTGTAGCCATGCCTGAGCAGTGGTATCACTACATTAATACTCTTTGCATACCTATACAATGTCTGAAGAGAAGTAGCATACATTCAGCCTCAGACTAGAGGAAAATTTGCACATACATGTTCAAGACAATTTCTACTGGTGAAATTGCTAGAGGGCCTCAGATCCTGGGTTATTTTAACATGGATTCTCCATGCACTGTTGGGAATTTCATTGAAATCAGGGGGACAATACACAAGAGCATAAAGCCTATAGGAAATCTGGCCAAATATACTGCAAAAAACAGTTGCAAGTAAAGGAACAAAAGTTGCGTTATGATTCATACAGATTCTTAAAAGCTAGATGGGCTAGATGTACTTACACTAGCAGGAGTATTTTTCTACAAATATATCTTTAAGCATCTCCTAGTCTACAATGAAAAGCAAATTTAAAAACAGAATAATTAGTAAGAGAGATTGCTTGGAAAGGAAATAAGAAAAGGAAACAAATCAGTCATGGATTGTATACCAATCTTGGCAAGAGTTCCATAACCAAATTCTAATTCAATTCAATTTCAAATTCAGTTTTAAAACTATGCCTGAATGTTTCATGATGTAATTTTAAGATTGTGAACATTTTGAGGAACTGTTAGAACAGAATTCATTCTTATTTTCCTTATACTGTGCACAATGAACATATCAGTAAGATAAAAAGTGATATATTTAAAGTAAGAAAGACCAAAAAACCCACTCACCAAAACAAGAAGTAAAAAATCACAAGCTACTACTTTCATACCTCCTAGGAATATCTATTCTTGCTTTCCTTATTGATTTTGTTCTGAAGGTAGAACACTACTCAGTCTTTAAAAATAAGTAAATCACCATAGTGTTAATTATACATAAATGAAAAATAAAAATGCAAGTACTGTAAATATTTGGAAAAATAACTTTATTTCCTTTTCAAAAGTTCTAAGTACTCTATGTTCTCCAATATAATTTCAACTAATGCTTAAACTGTACTCTTTCCTGTTAGATATTTCAGATGACAGTATAAGCTTCCCCCTTTTTCTTTTATTAGGGAATATGAAAAGCTTTCTTGAATAAAGAAGGGAATAGCAGAAAAGAGAACAATAAATTGTTGCAAAGAGCTCCATAATCTACCTATAAAGTGTTTTTGTCACATTGTTCCCTGGAATGAGTCTGCTGCATGCCCAGTTTCCTTAGATGCTGAGGATTGTAAATAACCAAATCTAAAAAGAGTTTTACTCATGCAGTACACAGGAGTTGAGCATGACTGCACATGTATGAACAATTCCGATATACATGGAAAAGGACTCTATCCTTTCTGAAGAATTTCAGGGATATTATATACTGTGAAACTTCAGTCAAGATTTTAAAATATTTTACTTTATTACTTATTTTGAGTCAGGGCAACCCAATCTTCACAAGAAACATCTTACTAAATTCCAATTTTATAGCTCCATATTTTATAATAAATGTACTATTTGTACAGAGTAATAGAGAAATACTTAAGATATCCAGTTCACCATAAGAATCCAGTCACATGGCAACAAACGTTAGGTGATAAAACCCCATAATGTCTTTTCAGTTTATAAGATATTTTTCAAAAACATTTAAAAGACAATAGAACACAAAACCATTTGAAGACATCTACAAAAACATGTATGATCAACTCAAGTTTTTCAATTTGTATGATAAGTTTGCGAAGAGCTGGTACCTACTTTCCTATTACTCTGTTTTCAAGAGAATAACTCAACTTTTTGCAATGTGTGTGATCAGCATATATGGTATGCCTGAAATGGACTATAGGCATCAGTGTTCTTCAGACATCACTTCGGTATACTCTCAAAGCTGCTGCTACTATTAAAATAAACAAACAAAACCCACAAAGAATGCCATAGCAACCAAATCTTTGTTCCACTGTAAGGAATCACAATGCTCATAAACTCCACATTAGTGAAACTGAAGGATGAATCACAGAGTAGCTGTAAGAACAGTTTGTATTGAAGAACTACGTACATGAACAACCACTTGTTCAGTGCTTTTCCAAACCTATGCAATGCTGTTCATGACTTACTAGTTGCTTGCTGAAGGAAGAACATAGGCTTGGTTTTATTTGATTGCTATTATAAAAAGATTTCTTAGAAAAGATATTCTAGAATCTTCAGCTGTTAGTGAATATCCACTGACCATCAAGATGCTTGTTGCTCACCAAGCAATCCTTGACAAAATATAATACAGCTAAAAACCAGCCAGAGAAACTCAGCTAAAAATGAGGTCTGTAAACCTCCTCCCATATTCTATTTTAATCTGGGAAGCTTTTCAAAGGGTTTTGCCATGTACAGTGAAAAGAGTTCTATAAATGTCTAGTGGATATAGTATTTCCCTTCTTCATGTATGGCTTAAAAAACGAATGGCAAGGCACAGATCTAATTCAAAGTTCAGCATTGCTTTTTGTTCATAACTTGATGGATGGTTTCAAGCTTGTACAACAGTCTTTAGCTAATATTTATGCAATTCTAATCTTTAGAATGATCCAAAATCATTTTGCCTTGAAGTCAAATAGATCTCCCTGGATCAGGCAGATGCATCCATCACCAGAATGCCTTCAAGAGAGGTTGAACATAAAAAAAACCCACCAAAAACCATAGCATTATTTTGGACATTTATTAGATCCATTCAATATGGAAAGCACAACTATATTTTGACACAACAATTAGTGTTCATATTAGTTTCACCTGGCTTGATACGGTAACTTCAAACAAGCAGCTATGGAAAAGGGCATGATACTTGCTGACGCTTAGGTCACCTTTCCAGGATCAGAGAGGCTGTTCTTGCCATAAAATCAAAACCAAATCTTCTCAGTAATGATTTATTTTGCTTTTCAGACTACGGAAAGCAGATGTATGGTTTACACATTTTGCTGTAATTTCCTATTAACTGACAAGTCATCAAGATTTGAAAATACTTTTAAACCTAAACTCCGATTTGCTACTTCCATAAGAGATGGTTAGTACAGTGGAAACAATCCATATCAGTTTGCTTATATAATTACTTTGAAATAACCATGACATCAAAATTTCCTGTTTGCACATACATCTATTGCAACAAATGAACAAGTGCTTGAAGAAAAACCGTCGCTATTGTATTAGGGATGACAAAAAACTGCCCCTGAAGTTCATTAAAAAACTAAGATTATGTTAATGAAGTCTTTTGCATAAATTAGCTTCTCATAAATGCTCTTTTCTATTTCTGTGCACTAATACTTTGCAATAAGCAAAGCTGCAGTTAATGCAATTTCATATTTGTAATCTATATATACTTTGTATTTTAAAGTGCAAATTTTCCCACATTAATACATTATAGAAAAGAACACACATTTAAGAAGGAACAATGACACTTGTTTGGGGTGTGGATATGAATCTTAACTTTGTATTTCTCAGTGTTTAGAAATTGAAGTTTAGTCACTCCTCACATTCTGGAACTTCAACACTAATAAATTGCCACACATCTTCATTTTGACATTAAAAAAAAACTTAGATATTACAGCTCAATTTTGCCCTCTCCTCACTCCTTTTTAGTCACAGAAGATATTAAATGCTTACTGGACTCTTCTTATTTTGCCAATGCCTAGTATATCCAGTCTTGCTGTTCTTCCCCAGATACCAAGCTCACCTTACATGCCCTCTCTGAGCATTTGATAGAGGATGTTCCAGTGGTTTTAGGTTTACCTCCCATATGGATGACTAGGTTACTGTCTAACTCTTTCAAGTAATTTTGGGTCATCGCTATAACTAAACCAATAAAACGTCCCATGCCAGACATATATACAGGAAGGAAAGCAGTCTTTTTCTAAATTAGCTCAACCAACCTTCAAACTCTGCTGAATCAAATAAAATATACTCTTACTCCATAACAAGAGTGCCACCTTCTTGTTGTTGGATAGCCATATCATTGTAACTACAACAGCACAGACTCACAGCTTAATTCTATTACAACTACTTGTGCAGATAAAGTTCTATTTTAGATTAAGAACTAAAAGAAAAAAGAGGGGATAAAAGTACTTCCCTATTTGCTTTATAAAGATGTTTGGAAAATAAACACCCTTTAAAAATAGTTAAGTACTGTTACAGTATAGCACTCAGGCAGTACACTGCAAAGGGCCACATGTCTACCTGTGATTGATGAATAGCTTACTGGTTAAAGCTGAAAATTTTCAGCTATCCCTTAGTATGCAAATTTAATTACATCCTTTCCATTGTGCTCTCCCTTAAAATGCTCCATTACATCTTTGCATCTCAGTTCATGGTGATCAGTCCCCTGCTCACCAGCATCACACTACTCCAAATAATTCTGTGCCCTGAAGAGTTGTAAGAACAGAAGGGGAAACACAGGGAAAACACTATCCTTTTATCAAAATGGAATTTAAGTCATGAGGAAAGTACATCTGCTCATAAGACAGAAGTTACACTTTTATCTCAATACCATATCATCAGCCGAAACACACCATTACGATGAATACTGACGAAAATAATCTGAGTAGTCATGCATTTACTTTTCTCTTTCCCATTCTCTGCCTTAAGGCTTGTGGAAGGTGTGGAAGGGATGGCAGGAGCATCCCCTGGCAGGAGGGAGAGAAGTACTGTTCGAAAGTATGTCCTATATCATTTCATAGAACCTGCTTGAACACATCTTTCAAAATAATTTTTCCTTATCTACCCTAATACTGGCACAAAGGGAAAGCTCTAAGCCTCGAGATAAGCAAAAGGAGAGGTTCAAGCTCTTTGGTTATATTCCAGTCCTTAGCTCCGACTTTAAGAAATGGACACGGTCAGGTTGGTGGGTCAGAGAAGAATCTGGACACAGAAACTGAATAATTCCATGATGTAGTAGATGTCATCATTACCCATGGCGAAGCAGCACAGATTCAAAAAGGATTTTTCAATTGCACAAAGTACTCTTGAAAGAAAGAAACTTTTGACAGAGGGAAGAGATTTCCAATGAGCACCCTGAAGGATCCAAAGATCAAGGAATATACTGAATACATATTCCCCAAAGATGCCAAGAAGCATGAGAACTCACTTTACATCAATATCAATGATTTCCTCAAGCTATCTGATTTCTGCAGCAACTACAGCCATGAGTTATTTTATTCCTTATTGCTATTCCCTGACTTCTCATCTTTATAAAAATTGATAAAAGAAGGCTAGAGTAGTTTTGCAAGATACTTCATAAAAAATATAGCAGTATTCAGAGTAAAATGGAGCAAGATCAACAATTGAAATAAATGCAGTACTGCACAAAGAACCTCACTTTTATGAATCTACGATTAATGCTTGTAATCTGAAATTTATGACATGCATTTTCCCAACCATGTATTCTGATTAATTTAAAAACTGAGCCATGGGGCCTCACCTAGAAAAAAGATCTTCATTAAATATAATCAAATCAAACCTCAATTTTTCTTCTCATCAAACTCCTATATAATCAATATAATACAACCAAGATCTTTGCAGAGGACAAGCAAAAAAAAAATTCCATGATTTATATCTGTTTTGTGACTATAGGCACATCATCTGCTTTTACCTTGCTCTATCATGGAAAGATTCTCATAGTTTATCACTGAAAATATCACATGAAGGTACTTTTGTTTTACTTCTTCAAAGTACCTTAATTACATTAACAACAAGAACAACAAATTGCTGATATTTTAGCTTTTAATATAAAATACTACAGGAAATACTCAAAAGATAATTAAACAATAAGCATATTTAAGCAACTTTTATTTGATGCGAACAACAATTTGGTAATTTGAAGAATAAAAAAGGTCTCATCTTTTTCTTTTCTGTTCATTGGTAATATTACCATGAAGCAAAAATAAATTGCCAATTTCAAGTAAACAGTTTAAATTTTCCTACACAGAAACAGCCACTGAAAATTTTTGAAAATGTCAAGCAACAGAAAAGTTCATTTAACAGAAGCAAATGTGAAGGTTTCCCTTATTTGTATTTTGCCAAATTTACCCTTTGTCTAGAAGAAAATTCAAGCCAAAAATTTTGATCACATATCCCTGCACATATGCCATGAAATAACATCCATATTTAGATACTTACTTATTCACGTGAACAAGTCAGCACTGCATATTGTAATATCAAACAAATTGCTGGCCCACATTTTTACATATTGCAATGCATTGTTGCAAAAATAAATTATGCAAAATAACTTCATCTTTTCCTAAAAATAAGAGGAACCTGATCAATCATCCATACCCATGAACCAAAGGCAGTTTCAGACTTTCAATAAATTGCTCTGACAAATTAGGTAATAAATTTCTATCACTTACATGTATCAAAATAATTTTTCAAAAGTGAACTAGTTAAACAATGCACTCCTAAATCTGCAAACAAAACAACATTATTTCAGATGAACCAAAGAACAATTAAATTATTAGATTTGGTCAAGTTTACTGTTGCTGCTAAGAAGCAGATGTGCAAGAAGTAAATTTCACTCTTAGTATCAAGAGAAAACTTAAGAACAACTGTGAGAGCAAGAATCAAAATATTTACCTTAGTGGCAAAGACAAAAATAGGAAATAACTCAACCAACTTCCAGGCAAAGCAATGTGCTGAAAATGTCTCCTATTGTACTGGTAACAGACCAACACAATAAAGGACTCCAGTGTGCAACTGATGAACTCCTTCTGTCTACCTGATATCAGTTTATCCATCATCTACCAATAGTAGCTTATCCAACATGTACTTCTGAAAAACTAACATCAAAGCCAAAGGCCTCAGAGAGTGTGTACAATGCCCAAACATCCCAGCACACTTTTTGGAATAGAAGAGATGCACCATACTTAAAAAAATCCCTGCAAGTAGGAACAATCTATGCTAGAAAACTAAGATCTTTCCAGACTACTGGATTTAAATATTATTTACATATATATATATAAAATATATTTACGCCTCAAATATTTTTCAAACCATGAACCTATTCATTCCAGAAAGGAGAAAAAAAGTTAGAGCTAAGTGAACAGAGTATATTAAAATGGATCCTTGGAAAACCCAACATATCTTTAAATAGTTCTAGTGTCATGAGGAACAGCCAGCTTCTCTTCTAGACTAGTTAAGTTGAAGAGGTAGTCATCAATATCTCAGAAAAGAGGAAAATCAGGAAAATTGCATAATTCTCATGAAAGTGATGTTTATTCTACAAATTCAGTTAAATTTAAAGGGAAGCTTTAAAGACTTCAGCTGTAAACTATTAAATATATCCTTTACTTCTCTGAAATGTGGCATAATTTACTAAAGAACTTCAGGGAAAGTTTTAACATGCTTGATCCATGTGGTAGTATATGCACATTCAAGATGCCTAATGAGTTATTACTCTGGTTCTCCCAAATGCATATGCAGTTGCTACCAGGAACTCTAAGAGTGTTTCCAAATTTCAGATTTGTGGAATTAGGACTTTCCCAATGGTTATCTTTACAAAAGGACAATCTGTAGTAAGCAATTTGAGTTCCAGGAAATATGCTTTTATTCCAGCTATTTCCTAGCAGCACAGCTGCTTGCCCCACTGATTTCAGTAAGTACAACAGTATGCCTCTTTCAGCATCAAGATATTGTTATTTTGGAAATAAATCTGAGTTGAACTCCAAAGTTTTCTTGATGAGTTAATATCCATAAGATATTTTTCTCAAAGTTTTGTCAATTTTGCCTTTGTAGAAGTCCTATACATGAAGGATTTAAGCAAATGTTTAAAATTTATTTACACTCTTTTTTTGTCTAGTTTTCAGCTGCACCAAAAGTATTGGTGAGTAGCTCAGCTGTGCTGTCCAGAGGACTGTGAGAAGCATCAGAAGTTTGCTCACTGAGCCTTTCTTGTCACTCCTGTCTAAAAAGATGAGGCCTAACTGGTTACTCTGCTTCACAAGTAAGGCTTTTCAGCAGTACTAGAACTCAAAGATGGACCATCACATTACACAAATGCCATGGAACTTTGTACTGCTACAGCCTGCCACTGACTACAAATTATAGTTATTATAAGCTCTGAAAAAGTAATCTGGAATTAAAAAAAAACCCAAACACACAAGCATAGAACACAGAAATATCTAAAAGCACTGTTTCAATCCTGTGACATAAAGATGATTAAGTAGCAGTAAATTTTTAGCTGCACTTGTAAAAATATGAAGAGGACCTTTGAAGAAATGGCAATTCTTCACTCATATTTCAGATTATAGCAGCAGAGAACACAGACTTGTAGTGACCAACCAAAACCTGTGTTTAAAGTTCTGCACTGTACAGAAAATGAAATCCTAGAATAACAATCTACACAAAGAAGTAGCATTCAGTATTATATTCTGCAGTGAAATTATAACTTTTTTTATTATTTTTTAACAACAAAGCCTTTTTAGGTAATATTTGAAGGCTCAAAAGGTATTTCTGCACAAGTCTTAGAAAACACACACTCATTTGTCCCAGAACTAAAATTTACAATTAAATATGTGGTGCTTATTTTAGGAAGTTAATCCTTTAAATATATTATAAGACAACTCAGACATCTCCTTACCACAGTTAAAATTTTCTCTCATTCTCTTATCTCTCATTCTCTGAGGATGTGTCTACCTGGACCTTAGTAAAGCCTTGACGCTGTCTCCCATGGCATTCTCCTGGAAAAGCTGGCAGCCCATGGATTGGACAGGTGCACTCTGCTGGGTAAGGAACTGCCTGGATGGCCGGGCCCAGAGAGTGGTGGGGAATGGAGTCATCCAGTTGGCAGCCAGTCACCAGTGGGGTTCCCCAAAGCTCAGTATTGGGGCCAGTCCTGTTTAATATCTTTATTGATGACCTGGACAAGGGGATCAAGGGCAACCTCAGTAGGTTTACAGAGGGCACCAAGTTGGGTGGGAGTGTTGATCTGCTGGAGGGTAGGAAGGCTCTGCAGAGGGATCTGGACAGGCTGGAGTGATGGGACAAGGACAATTATATGAGGTTCAATAAGGCCAAGTACCAGGTCCTGCCCTTGGGTCACAACAAGCCCATGCAGCTCCAGGCTGGGACAGAGTGGCTGGAAAACTGCCCACAAGGAAAAGGACCCAGCAGTGCTGAACAACAGCACCTCAGCATGAGCCAGTGTGCGCCCAGGTGGGCAAGAAGGCCAATGGCATCCTGGCTTGGATCAGAAATGGTGTGACCAGCAGGACCAGGGCAGTGATTGCTTGTCTCTCTGTACTTGGCACTGGTGAGGCCACACCTTGAGTGTTGTGTCCAGTTCTGGGCCCCTCACTGCAAGAAAGACATTGAGGTGCTGGAGTGAGTCCAGAGAAGGGCAAAGGAGCTGGGTCTGGAGCACAAGAACTGGCTGATGGAGCTGGGGTTGTTTAGCCTGGAGAAAAGGAGGCTCAGAGGGGACCTTCTTACTCTCTACAACTCCCTGAAAGGACGGTGAACCTGGGGGCGGAGAGTAGGGCTCTTCTCCCAGGGAACAAGCAATAGGACAAGAGGAAATGAGGAAATGGCCTCAAGTTGGTCCAGGGAAGGTTTAGATTGGATATTTCGAAAAATTTCTTCACAGAAAGTGTTATCAAGCACTGGAAAAGGCTGCCCAGGGCAGTGGTAGAGTCACCATCCCTGGAGGGATTTAAAAGATGTATAGATGTGGTGCTTAGAGACATGGTTTAGTGGTGGACCCGGCAGTGATGGGTTAATGGCTGGACTTGATGATCTTAGAGGTCTTTTCTAATCTAAACAATCTTATGAACTGTAAAACTGATAACATGTTTAATCTCAAGATAGTTGATCAGTATAGCTATAAGAAGCAGCAGAGAAGGTATTCGTTGAAGCTCTGAAATGAAAGCATAGTAAACATGACCTCTTCATTGTAGGCACAAACCTGAAGGGAGAAGTTTAATGCATTCCTCAAAAACATACATTTACATTAAAACCAGGATAAAAGGCATTCACAGATGTTAAAACCAGAAGCAAAAAAAAGTGCTATATTTCATTCTGACCTGCAAAAAACAGGCCATAAAAATTTAGCATAAGACCCCTTAACAAAAATACTGTGAAAAAAACCTCTATAACTTTCCTCTGAGCTAAAGTGCATCTTTCAGAAAAATGCTCAAAGATCAGGAGAGAGTAAAAACTGTTGCTTCTTTCTTGCAAATGCCAAAAGGGACTGTTGGGATGGTTCAATCTTAACGATCGCATACTACAGCTATCCCAGTCATATAACAGCCTAACAAACTTTCAAATCTGTATATAAAATTTGCTTAAAATGCTACTTGGTTTTTTTTACAGTACAGTGCAAGGCTTATCCATGAGCACAATAACAGGATGATTTTAAAATTTAAAGTTTACTGAAACAATGTAACAAGTTATATAGATGTTCAGTATATGTAGCATTAATTTTAGCTTAAAGAAGTTGATTTCACTGAGTTTTATAATCAATGGGCATTAGTCCCTTAAGACAGAATAACTATCTAAATGGTTTTTGAACTACCTGAACTAATCTTAGTTTAAACTGGATTTCAGATAAATCACAGCAATGATGTTGTATGTGACAAAACCAGGAGAACACATTTTCTTGGGGAAGGGTGAGAAAGGAGAAACAAAGGACAAGAAATACATGGAGGTGAAAGAAGGAAAGATAAAGCAAAATATACTAAGCTACATGGAATAGGAGGGATGCAAGAAGAAATGGAATAATGATGCAAAAAGACAGCTCTAGAAAAGATTTGCTATAATCTATTAAGAAATATATGATGAACTAAATAAAGAATGTTTATGAAAATTACATCTAGTGTAGTAAAACAGTTATAAGTAAAAATGGCATGTAGTAAAACTGGATGCTATTTCTCTGGAGTGAGGACATTGTGGAAATGACATGAATATTTTCTATTTCTGTTATTGACAAATAGGCCTTGGCTTATTAAGAGATATCTTTATGAATTATGAACCCTAAATTATGAACGCTGGAATTCACTTAATTATATCCTAGAAAGTAGGCTACCAGGAAGTTGGGAAAAAAATGTAAAACTAAAAATACACATGAAAAATCTGAAGTTTAGACACTTTCTCCAAAATCTGCATGGATGAACACTCAAAACTTGATTTCTAAGAGAAACATAGTTATTCTTTCCATGAGACTTATTTCCAGTATCATTGTAAGAATCTTATTCTAGATACAATAGCAAAGAGACTGATATCAGATTCAAACTTTTTTTTCCCCTGGAAACTATGTCCCAAGTTATTTCCAAATATGTAAGAAATATATGACTTCATAAAACACAAAATAGACAAAAACACTGCAGAAAAGCTATAAACCTGAATTTAAAATGAATGCATTGCTCATGTGTGACACTGCTAGTAGAGTCATGCCAACTGGATTAGAGTCAATAAAACCTTTACGCATTACTAATATATACTATATAAATAACCACATACAATACAGACTACAAAAAAGCTTACTTAATAAACATTTTAGAAAGCATACATACACTGTATATAACTCAGAGGGCTCTAAATTTACCAATTTTCTGCACATAGAATTGTGTGATTTCAAAGTCTGTCTTTAGGAGCTGAACTCCATCAGAAAGTTTTCCATATGCCTTATAATGAACATAAAACTTCCATCTGAAATCTTTAGACTAAGCTGACAGCAAGGATGTAAAATTTTCTGTCTGACTCTAGATACCTATTATTGTTAGAACTGGAAACTTTGCCTGTTCTGAATATCAAAAAGGGAGAGGGGAATGTTCCTATTTCCTGGATAAAGAGAAAATATTTAACAAGAAGGGTAACATTTTACAAATAAGCAATCCTCATGCTGAATTGTTAAGTCTTTAAGGGTCAATACAATCAAATTAATAAAGAACAGACATAGCAAAATAAATTAATCATACAGATATCAACTCAGTACACATGCATATAAACATAGCTATACATTCACAAAGATTTCTAAATCAGTTCTTATCAGATAAACTTTGTAAGAAAACATTTTATTCTCAAATTAATGAGCAATGATATACCCAGAACTGCATTCATAAATAATCCTGTATACAGTTAAAATCCTCTCCTCTGACACTTTATCTACCTATCTTTGAGACATGACAGCTCTATAAACATAACTACATAAGAAATCTAAATGCTCTAAATGCTAAACAATAAAAAAGAACCCTGACCAGTTAGTAACATTGATTTCACAATGTGAAATTATCTACTTCAGTCTGAAACAAAAGAAACTAAAATTATAGCACCAAGAATAAAAAAGTGTTAAATCTGCAGGAGACAAGCAAATATCAAACCTACGATCTGTTATGAATAAATTCCCGTTTATATGACTAATTTGATAATGCCAGTCTACTGTTTACATTTCTTTCCTCTTTCCACATACACTGGACCATAGAGACAACACTATCTGAATTCTCCTAAAGATAGAACTTTTTAATAATCTTATTGTCACACAGTCTAAAGTCTGGAGGCTTCCCAACAGAGCTGTATTTATAGTGTAAGAGGCAGATGGGGCTTTGTAACTGCCTTCTTATCTCATCATGTAAAAATATCCCTTAGAAAAAACACATTTCATTTCCAAATAAAAACATAAAAGAATCTTAGGGCTTGTATACATAGTATTTCACAACACTTCAGCTACAACAATTTAATTACAGTAGTACCATTCCCTTATACAGATACACCGAATCATTCATATCATAGTTATGTTTAACTAGATAAACTACCAGATTAAGCTCATGTAACTGAAGTACATTTTAAGACTATTTAAGTGTTCCCACATTAGGAACTTGCATTGGAATAAACAAATCATTTTAGTTACACTGTAGCAAGATTTCCAATAACCACAATCCCATAGACAAATTTCACTTTGTTCCCCAAAAATCACCATATAAGCAAGAGTATAAACTATCAAACATTTGTGTTTAATTTCTAACCATAGGAGTAGCAAATCTAAAAGAACAGGAGTATACAAGATATAATGCAATTAATATTAAAAAAAAACAACTTACCTTTATTAGATTTGGATGACTTGTTCTTGCTAGGTTTAAAACAAGAGCCTCTTGATTTATCTTCTCTATCCTTAATAAATTTCTGCACATCATCCAATGAAAGTTTTTGAAGGACAACTACAGGCTTAGCTCCTTTATTTAGATCTTCAACTAGCCCAATCTTCTCTACTTTGTCCTGTTCACCTTTAAATTCAGTTTTCCTTGATTCCTGAGTGACATTGACATCTTTATCACGCTTGATTTTTGGAATGACAAAATGTTTCAATGCACCAGATCTTGCCCCCAACAAATAACTGGGAAACTCTGCTTTATTGTCAGCATGTGCTTTATTACTATTTACTTTACTCTTACTACCATCTGTCCTTTGTTCATCCTTGCTGTTTTGTGATTTAAAGCCAGGTTTATCAGGTCTTGATTTACTAGAATCTCCTCTACCTTCCTGTTTAATGTGAGGGCTGTCAGGTCTTGATTTCTGATCCCCAGAAGAAAACTTTTCCCTTGATTCACCAGACTCATGTCTATGTTTCCTTGCAAATTTCTCAGGTTTTGAACCATCAGATTTAATACTATGCTTAGAATCATGTTCATTTTTGTTTGAGGATCTCAAATATTCAGGTCTTCTGATCTTGGATGGATCTACTCTGTATCTCTCTGACTCCTCCCTGTCCTCTGATCTTTGTTTGAGGCTATCGTGGTCACGTCTTGGTGTATCAGAAACTGAACGCCCATCAGGCCTCTGTTTTGTTGGATCGGGTCTACTTTCAGATTTTATCCTTGAAAGATCAGATTTCACATCTAGTTTATGCCTAGATATTTCTATTTTCTTATCTGATAATGGTTTACTTGAGTCCCTCCTGTTATCATGTCTATGTTTTGGCATTTCAGGTCTGCCTTCATTCTTCTGTTTCGGTGTTTCAGGCCTCTGCCTTATTTCCTGTTTGCCATTATTTTGTTTTCCCTCATTTTGTTTCATCTCCATTTGCCTGCTCTGGTTTTGTTTTGATTCTGTTTGTCTGTTCTCATTTTGTTTCACTTCCATTTGTCTGCTTTCATGCTTGCTTTCACGTTTAGCTTCTACCTGTTTCTTCTCATTCTGTTTACTTTCCAACCTCCTGCTCACATTTTGCTGAAATTCCATTTGTCTGTTTTCATTTTGCTGGATATCTGTTTTTTGACCCCCAAAGTCTGACATTTTCCTAAAAATCTCAGGATGGTTTTCAGGTTTAAATTTAAGAACTCCAACAGTGTCTTCTTGGGGAACACACACAAACACGTCATTATACTGCTTAATATCTTCAGGTTTTTTGATGATGTCCAAATCCTGAGTTACTGTTGCCTGAGAGTCTGCTCTTCCTGCTTGCTGCAGATCAATACTAACCATCAGCGCTGGCCTTGCCCCATTTCCTGCAGAACCTGTCTCCTGAGAAGCTGCTCTGTTTCCTCCAGTAGCACCTCCAACCTCTTGTGGTTTGTTTTCTTGTTTTCGCTTCTTCAGAGGCTTATCTACAAATTAAAAGAGAAAAATCACAAATGCTATATATTAGAAATAGGCAAATGTCCAAGCAAAAATGTCCATTCCCCACCAATTAGTCTTCCTCCACATCTATGTGCACACAAACAGCAAAACCTATTGAATTTAACAGCAAGAATAGAACTTCTCTCATACTTTTTAATGTGTTCATTATCAATCTACCACATATGCCAATGAATCATTAAAAAACATCTTCAAAACATATTAAATCAGTTCCTGTACAATTCCCAAGAGAACCATCTAATAAAGAAGCTGCAACAATGGCCAAAAAAATATCATTTACAGTTGAAGCAAGTTTTGAGGATCATCTCCAAAATTTTCTACTATAGAAAATTGTCTTTTGTAGATTAAGCCTGGTTCATTATACATGAACTATGCAAGGATCTGCAATGATTAAGACAGAGCTTCTCCCTACTTGATTCAGTTGGGCTTCACATATATTGCACCCAGGGAATATCGTTATTATTTGGAACGGCAGTAATAACGATACAACTCCAAATCGTCTTGGAGGGCTGTTTATTGAGAGACACATCCTTTTATACAGTGTTTCGGTACAATGAATATTATTGGTCATTTAGAACATAACCTCTTAGTAAACATCTTTACAAGTAAACAAGTTGGTAAAAACAGTAGGTGCAAGATTAGAAATTGTTTAGAATGTCTTCTCACATCTTCCCCAGAGCAATGCCTGGGAAAGTCTGCTTTCTCACAGGCTGCCTGAAGCCTAGAAATTCCTCTTTGACCACTGTCAGTTCCCACAAGGGAACACATGAACAGTGAACAAAAATTATTTTAATAAGTCTAACACTCCATGCTTCTCTTTGAAACAAGGAGTATATCAAGAGTTTGAGTCTATCACATATCACATATGAATAAGTGGGGGGGCCACTAAACACTTAAAAGCTTCAGTATTTTCCCCTTGCAACCATAATGCTTTTCATGGATGAAATAAAAAATTCAGTGATAATTTTACGTTGTGTCAAGAGCTTGACTCTACAATAATCCTTTCAGTTTACATTTTACAAAAAATCATTAAAAGTAGAATACAGAAAAATAGAAAGTGGGCCAACCACCCCCTCCTGTAATTTGGTAGAATTCACAGAAATGAGAAGCACATGAAAATATCTATTAATTTAAAATACAACCTTATTTATATTACCAACATGATACTCTAAACTAAAATTAATTTCTACCATGAAACTCAAAAGCCCTACCTGCACTAAGGCTTATATTTTCATTTTGTAGTTTGTCAATAAAAAAAGATATTTTCTCTGTAATCAGGGAATATGATTTTAAGTCTAAGTAATGACCAAACACAGGTTGAAAAATCTATCAAAATGTCTAGATCACAAATACAGTATAAGAAAAATAACTTATTTTGTGCTTAGATTTGTGGTGCCTTTTCACCAGATGCAATGAGCCAGCTCTCCTTTTGGGAGCAGGGGAGCAGTAAGGAGGATGCAATCAAGGAAGAAGGAATGAAACTCTTAACAAAAATACCCCCAACCTCTTAAATTGTAAACCAGAATTATAACTATGACTTCTAATTTCTTCTATACTTGTAGAAGATTCTGATTCAGAAGAATTAAAAATTTTAAGGATCATCTCCAAAATTAACATTAGAACACAGTAACAAGTAGTAAGATAGTCAACTCCAGTGATGTGAACGGGTTTGTGGGTTTTTTCCATCATTTAATTCTCAAATCTATTTGTATATCTCTAACTTTCTAAAACTCAAAAATTACGTATAGCATTTAATGTCTGGAAGACAGCAAAGACAAATACAATAAACTCCATGCAGAAACTGGTCAACTGCAAATAAGGAACTTTTCAAAGTAGGAATATTGCCAACTTTATGATAGACATGTGAACCAAAATTAATTTGATTAATTGAAAGTGCAGCTTTTTAGCATGGTGGTTTTTCCTTTTTCTGTCCAACAACAAAAACTGTTGGATTCATATGAGACCTTCTATAGATTAACTTCCTTACACTCTTTATTAAAACAAATGTGGGTTTTTTTGAAACCTTCATACAATGACAAAAAATAAATTCTCCCTGTGACTAAGAGGGCTTTGACCTCACTGAGCTTCATAGCCAGTCTTAGGAATGACCATGAAATAGAAGCTTCCAAACTGAGAGATTTCAAATTTGATTTTTTTTAAACACATATACATTAATATACATACATACACACACATATCACTACCTTATTTCTCAATTAAAACTGTTGAAATTTTGAAACACAAATTGAGAAACTTGTGTTCTTATGAAAAAGTCAGTCAGCTTTCTCATTTTAATCCAGAAATGTCAGACACACTGAAAAAGTCCTGTAAAGCTCTGATGATGGATCTAGCTTTTAAGACATTACTGTTACCAGTTATCTGCCCTGTCCCTTTAACTGAGGTTATCACCTGCAGCAGAAAGGAACACACATTCACATTTCTACAAGTGTGTTTCATTGTCTAGTGCATCAGATTACAGCACTAGTGAAGATGGTTTGCATTAACCTAACCAGACTGAACAAGCCAGATAAGAACCAAGCAAAGGTTTTCTTCTGCTACCCCTACTATAGGAGCAAGGCAAATGGTAAGGAGATGTGATGCCTTAAACTGGTGTAGCTAGAACAACGAAAACTCACCTTTCAGAGCCCTCATGCTGAGGGCTCTATGATTAAACAACCAAAACAATTCAAGTATGACCAGTTTTCTCCCTTGAACTTCCATGGGCTCAAAATGCTGCTGTTCGTCATCATCCAAAATGTCAAATTGTAAGTTGAGAACATATAAATAGATGAAAGCATCATAACTTGTCACATTCCCTCTAAATACAGAGCTCATTTGATGCACCGTCTTTACTTCTCTTGACAACTCAGTACTGATGTTTAGTAAGTTATAACCACAACCTGTTGATATCTCATCTGAGAAGAAAGGAGTGCCTTCAAAGTTTTCCTAAATGCCAAGGTGACTGCAGATGGAGTTAGAGATTATTCACAGATTTCTTGATATTTCCAGTGCATCTTGAGGGGTGTCCTCAGAACTAGACTTAATAACAACAATTTTGCCTCTATGTGAGTTTTGGACCTAGGACAAAAAAGCTGACCCAAGTATATGAAAAGAAGCAAGTTCACAGACAGTACAAAACTAGGACTTGTTGACTCCCTCGAAGGCAGAGAGGCCCTGCAGAGAGACCCAGACAAATGAAGGGGCTGGGCAGTCATCAACCATATGAAGTTCAACAAGGGCAAGTGCTGGATTCTGCACCTGGGATGGGGCAACCCTGGATGTAAGGACAGACTAGGGAATGAGAGGCTGGAGAGCAGCTGTGAGAAGCGATCTGAGGGTCCTGGTCAATGACAAGTTGAATATGAGTCAGCAGTGCCCTGGCAGCCAGGAGGGCCAACCACGTCCTGGAGTACATCAGGCACAGCATCACCAGCGAGACGAGGGAGGGGATTGTCCCGCCCTGCTCTGCACTGGTGCGGCCTCACCTTGACTACTGGGGGCAGTTTTGGGCACTATAGTATAAGGAAGACATGATGCTATCGTAGAGCGTCCAAAGGAGGGCATGAGGATGGTGAAGGGCCTGAGGGGAAGCTGTATGAGGAGCATCTGAGGTCATTTGGCTCATTCAGCCTGAAGAAGAAGAGATTGAGGGAAGACCTCACCAGGGTCTGCAGCTTCCTCCTGAGGGGCAGCAGATGGGGCAGGCATGGAACTCTGCTCTCTGGTGACTAATGACAGGACCCGAGGGAACAGCT
>VYXD01013653.1:3077-14513 GCA_013397195.1 Hylia prasina | reverse complement strand
GGCTGCCAGGGGGGTCCCTGGCCCGGGCAGGGTGGGACCGGGCTGGGCAGGGCAGGGCTGCTCTCAAGGACAGGGGACACGTGTTGTAGCATTTTCCTTGAGGGAGAAGCCGAGCAGCAAGCTCAGAGGGAAGGCAGGAGAGGAACATGTGGGGAACACGGGCTGGATCACTTTTCCCTCCCTGCTTTGCTTTGTTTTGGGCAGTGACCCTTATCTGACAGCACTGCTCTGCCCGTGAAAGGCACCGAGCACAGACAGTGCTCATGTGGTGATTCTGACAGTGTACAATATCCTTAATAACATATTCATTTAGTGTTTGACTGATGTGAAGTTATTTCATCTTCTGGCTGGCTGTTTTCAGATGATGAGTATGAATCAGAATCTATGATTATGGCAATCCATTAGACATACCCCAGCCTTCTGCCTCTCCCATTCTGAAGGCTGTCTCAGCACACTCACACATGTATTTATAAACACACATCTCTCACTGGATATAGGAGCTGGTATATATATGAACTAGTATTTAATTGTATTTAATTGGATATATGTATATTTATGTACACAAGCACCGGTGTCAGTGCTGGGTGCCAGAGCAGCCCTGCAGAAATCCCCAGGGCACAACAAACTCCTCTGTCTCAGGGCAAGGGGGGGTCCTGCCCCTCTGCCCAGGTGAGACCCCACCTGCAGAGCTGCCCTGGCCTCAGCCCGGCACAGGAGGGACCTGGAGCTGCTGGAGAGATCCAGAGGAGGCTCCAGGATGGGCAGAGGGATGGAGCAGCTCTGCTGGGAGGAAAGGCTGGGAGAGCTGGGAGTGTTCACCTGGAGAGGAGAAGCTTTGGGCTGAGCTCAGTGTGGCCTTGCAGGGCCTGAAGGAGCTGCAGGAAAGATGGAGATGACCAAAGGTCAGGGGATGGGCAGGACTCAGGGAATGGCTTCCCATTGCCAGAGAGCAGGTTTGAGTTAGATACAGGGCAGGAATTGCTCCCTGGAGGGTGTGAGGCCCTGGCACAGGTGCCCAGAGCAGCTGTGGCTGCCCCTGGATCCCTGGCAGTGCCCAAGGCCGGGCTGGAGCAGCCTGGGACAGGGGGAGGTGTTGGTGGTTGGAACTTTCGGCCCCCCCCAAGGCCATCCTGTGACTCTGTGATCCAGTGCAGAACGAGGCAGGGAGGTGTGGGAAGCACTGGGAATGTGTAGGAAGGTTCCATTCCATCCCCAGCACACAAAACCCTAACCCTAACCCTGACCCAACCCGTCAATGAAACCGAAGTGCTGTCACTTCAGGGTGTGCTGCAAAGCTGGGCAGGAATTTGGGATGGGCATTGCTGTACCAGGACACACCTGCCCTTAGCTCCTACATGCAATTTCCAGTCCTGCTGCAGGGAGGATGATCAGCCCGAGGTTTGTAGGAGAGGAGCAGCAACTCCACCTCCGGATCGAGCCCGGCTCAGAGCTCCCTCAGGCTCTGACCTGCAGGGACATTTCTGCAGACCTGACTGCATCCCAGGCTCGGCATCTAAAAGCTGGAACACCCCAAAGTGCAGCTGGTCTGGGCAAACGCTGTCCTTAAGGACTCTGGAAAAATTAGGAACAATGTGAAGGTCTAATTTTCTGAATGACAGAGTAAATCATAACTGGAGGCAGTTGCTTAATTAAGGCTGTGCAGCTAAATGACTTCTCAATGTTCTGGCAGTTCCAAGAATGCCAGAAGTCATTTCAGGTCAAAGAGAACAGTTCATTTAACCCAGAGCAAGCTCACGATGCTTCATGGACACCGATATGTTTTTGTCTATCAAAACCCCAATATTCCCTTTTCAGCTGCAGGTTCCTGGGCAGGATGGTGGGGGAGGCTGAGCCTGGGTCAGGATAATCTGTGGTTTCTGCCACACACTTGCAAAAAAGGAAGATCATGGAGCCTCTTCCTGGGCAAACAGACAAGGAGATATAAGTAATGACTGATTTCTTGTTGATAAATCACTGTTTATGACTTTTTAGGAAGAAAAATGTGCAAGGGCTTCTAGTTGAAATATTGAAGGTAATTAAAGAAATAACCGACATCTAATTTTGGAGTCCCTTAAAGCGTCAGGGATGTGTTTGGCTCTTGCACACACCCACCTGCCACCCTCCATCCTCCATCCCCGCCAGCCAGGCGGCAGGAGATGCAGCCAAAAGCGGGTTTGATCTGCTCATTCACAATCAATCCCCTGACATAAATCCTGTTCTGCCAGCTGGGGCTGGCGGCAGCTCCCTGCCCCTGCCGCAGGGTGAGGGAAGGGGCAGGGAGGTGCCCGGGCTGCCCGTGCCTGGCAGGTGGGACAGGGACACTCCGGGCTGTGCCCAGGGGCTGCGCTTGCCTTTCAGGCTTGGCTGGGCATTTCTGCCGGCTCAGAGCTGGCCTCGGGCTGAGCAGGGTGAAATGAAACCGGGCAGGGTGTCCTCGAAAAAAGCACCGCTGGGGAACCTACGCTTGGTCAACAAACATACGAAGAGGGTAGGGAGAGGTGCTCACGTGTGAGAAGAGAGGTGTTTGTGATGCCTGCCTCAGCACTGTGCTTTACTCCGGGGCAAATGCTGATTTCAGCTGCCGGCACCAGATAAAATCGCACTTGGAGATAAATGGAAAACCCCACAGGTGCCAGGGACAGCGATAACGCCTCCGGAGAGAGGCCGGAGCTGGCAAGGCTCACGGTGACCCCAGTGAAAGTCCTGTGATTAAACTGCTGCTCTGGAGCTGTCCCATTTCCAGGCTCAGCTGAAAACGGCTCGGCTCGGCTTTCCGATGAGCTGGAGGAGGCGGGAGGAATTCCCAAATAACCCAAATTCCTGTGTTCTGGCAGGCAGCTGGTGCTCAGTGCTCCATCAGTCCCCTCCCCGAGCATCTCTGCTCCACATAACCCCTATTCTGGTACACAGAGCTCCATCAGTCCTCTCCCAGAGCATCCCTGCTCCCCAATATCCCTATTCTGGTACTCAGAGCTCCATCAGTCCTCTCCCAGAGCATGCCCACTCCCCAATATCCCTAGCCCTGTGCTCAGTGCTCCATCAGTCCTNCCTGCTCCCCATAACCCCTATCCCTGTGCTCAGTGCTCCATCAATCCCCTCCCAGAGCATCCCCGCTCCCCATAACCCCTATCCCTGTACTTAGTGCTCCATCAATCCCCTCCCAGAGCATCCCCGCTCCCCAATATCCCTATCCCTGTGCTCCATCAATCCCCTCCCAGAGCATCCCCGCTCCCCTCTCCGCTATTCCGGCGTCCCCCGCCGCTCCCAGCGGCTCAGGATCAGGGCCCGTGCTGTATTTAGAGCCAGCCGCCTCGCAGCCCCCTGGGCACAGTGGCAGGCACAGGGGGTTTGAAGAGCAGCGTCTCCGTTTCAGCAGTTCGGAGCGCGGGGTCGGTGCGAGCCGAGGGAGCGGCCCCTGCCCGCAGCGCTGCCCGCAGCCCGGGCCGGGACAGCGGCACGGACCGCGGCAGAGCGGCCTGCGGGCCCTGCTGCGGGAATTCCCAGCTCCACGCCCGGCCTCTGCCCAGGTTATTTCACGTTTTCCCCGTCAGTGACGTGATCCGCTTGACCTCACCTCCAGGAGCCCGCTCCCTCGGAGGAGCAGACGCGTTGTCACCGCTTTAAATAGCTCCGAACGCCGAACAGAAATGGCATGTGTTGCTATAAATAGACCTCGCACCTTTCTAACAGTCAAAGGCTCCATTTTAAAGAGCTTTGCCTCTCTTTTTTTCCTCCAAAAACCAGTGATCTGAAGGTCAATTTTAATTTCCTGTGCTCACTGAATGAACTCATCCCCTCTCAACCAGTCGCTCGTGGCTGCAGGGCGGACCGACATAATTCCATTTCCACCCTAATTCAGCAAACTTATTTTTCATGAGCTTAAGTCTCATTGACTTCAGTGGACACTGAGCATTACCTTGAATTATTAATGCAGTTAAGTCACAGACCGAAATGAAACCCTGGTCAGGATTATTGAGAGCCACCTGCATGAACCCCTCGGCTGTGGGAGAGTCAGTGCAAATCGTGGATGTCATGGAAACGGAATGTTTTTCTCAGGGTGTTTTGCAGGGGTGGGGATTTTTGTTACATTGGAAAAGAGAAGCAAAAGGGGCCTGAGGGATGAGAGCAGGAGGTTAATTTTGTGAGCTTAGCCAACCCCTTTGACAAAACAAAGAACTTCCCCCAAAAATTAAACGTACAGCCAGGAGACAGCCAAAAAGCTGAATTTATGGTACGTGACAGGAATGTGATTTCTCAGGGTAAGGATAAATAAAATTTTAGAATATTTCAGCGTTTCTGAAATGTAGCATGATGAACTCCATGCGTTCCACGTTTTTGGGAGTCACGTGCTGAGCGCATACGCTCCCACAGCTCACACACAAACACTCCCTTACTCTTTGCTTCTTTATGTACTCACATGACAGCACTGAAATAAAATTCCAAATTCACATATCTTTACTACATCAAACTCGAAACTGCACCTAAAGGATGGCTGTGACAGATTAATGGCAGCAGCACTTGTGGTGAGGATATGAAAAGTGATATTCTCGCCTGTATCCCATGTGCATATTTATGTGGAGAATGCCATAAATATCCTTTGGAGACGCTGGCTTGTCTGCACGGCTGCTCTTCCCAGGCCACAATAAATGGATTTACGTCACGTCCCAGTCCCTTTCTCACCCCCAACCTGTGCAACAGAGACCCAGGCCTTGTGTGGCTGCACCCCACTCCCAGAAACCAGTTAGAGTGTTCATCATTTTTGCCTTTTTCATGAAAAAATGAATATGCTGCTCTGCACCAGGCAGAAGAGACCCTCGGTTTGGGGCAAGAAGCTCTTCTGGTCATTTGTTCACTTCTGAAGCAGCAGTGTTTTGTCACAAACTCGTTTTCCAAAGCACTCCCTATATATTAGTCTTGCATTTAACCCGCAGAATCTAAAACAGACTAATTTGACAAAATTAAGGTACCAAAAAGGGAGAAGCAGAAAGAGAAACAACTTCAAGGGATGTGTGAGTTGACCTCAGCCATTTCCCACTTTAACTTAAAACCTCATTTAGCTCCTAGACTTGTCACATCAGTGTGACCTCAATTAAACCCACTCACTCCTCTTACACGGCCCCTCTGCGCTCGCCTCTCTGTTTTACAATGCAAGCTGAGCTGGGATAAAGAATAATTCCAATTATTCCCCGTGTGTGCCGGGGATTAAGGATGACATATGGCCTGGTGGAGGGTGTCTGGAGGAAAAGGGGGGTCTGGAAAGCCTCTCCATGTCCTGGGGCTGCCTGTGCCAGGTGCCAGAGCCTGGGCTGCTGCGCCGGCTGGGAATGAGGGCAGTGAGCAGCGTGCTCTGAGGGGCAGAGCTGGGGTCTGGTTCATCCAGGGGGAGAATGAGGGGCAGAGCTGGGGTCTGGTTCATCCAGGGACACCTCTCTGAGCCCCTTGTCACCAGCTGGCTTTTGGGGCCAGGCCTGCCCTGGGCACAGCCCAGCTGCTCCTGTCCTGTCAGTGCCAAACTCCAGGAGTGTCCCACACCCATCTACTGCACAAACTGCCAGCAGAAGGGTTTCAGTCTCTCTGCACACCAAAAGAATAAATTCAGTGTCTGTCAGCAGCATGTCACAGCACACACTCCACAATACTTAATTTTTAAACAGGTTTTCTACATAAAAACATTTTACTTCTACTACTATATTTTTACCCTGATTTCCTTATTAAGTGTGCTGCGAAACAGCAGCTCTGACACTGCCCTGGTACAGAAAACACTGTAATGACACCAGCACACCTAAAAGGCTTTTAGAAGCCACCCCAAAGCAGCTCCTTTTAATATAAACCAGCAGAGACCCACCAACAGAGTCATTGTGATTTATGCTGGCTGCAGTCCTGGCCCACACTATTTAACGGCTTTTATTAAATAGTTAATTATCCTTTTGAATACTTTCCTTGATCTCTGCCCTTTTCTCCTGGGACGGGTTCCCAGGCAGGCAGCACTGACACTACTTCTGTGAGAATATTAAATGTTTATAGTGATTTTTATACGGGATGATCTCAAAGCAGTGAAAGGATTAGTCACCTCACCTTTGAAATGGAGCACTCGCTGGAAAACGTTATTTACTGCAGGTTTTTCTGAGAGGAAGGAGGGGGCAATGCGTGGCCAGAGCCCGAGGGCAGGCGCTGAGGCCGGGGCTGGGGCCAGGTGTAGAAGAATTTCTCAGAGAGCAGAGGCACAATGTGCTCTGGAACTAAGTTGGACAACCCAGCCTGATTCAGGTGCAGGCCTGAGTTAGGCCCTGAAGGCCTGAGTTAGGCCCTGCAGCCTGTGGCGTCGTTAGAAATTACATTAAGGTATGCCAGAGAGAAAGTAATACACCCAATTAACAGTAGCTGCACATGTTAGTCTGAGTGCTTTAGCCACCTTAAGTGTCAGAATAAACATAGTTTAGTTACATTCTTTTACACTGTGCACCAATAAGGGGATGTCTAGAAATGTAAACTATACTGTACTGTATATAAACTGCCATTTTACGTAGAATAAAGGAGAACGTATGTAGCCACATTGGTGTGATTACGTTACTCGGTGAGCTTCCCACAATTTTCTCAGAGTACTCCCCCTTCAGCCAGGCTCTGTGCCCTGCACACACGTCCCTGCCTGGGGCTGAGGGCACCAGCAGGGCCAGGGCCCAGCTCCGGGCCTGGCTCTGCCTCCCTCGCACTGCTGTGGGATGGACAGAGCAATGCCCTCAACGGGTGGGCTTCTTTTTTAGCTGTAATTTACCACTCGGAGTTTAACGGAGATGCTTTATTGCTCTTTTTTTTACACCACACCTTCCAAGAGTGCCCAGTTAAAAGACTGTCCAGTCTCTGTCCCAGGTCGGCCTTCCCAAGGCATCCCAGGGCCTGGATGGTCCTGGTGGGCTCCTTCCAGCTCAGAACTCTCTGTGACTGNTGTGCCCTGCACACACGTCCCTGCTGGGGCTGAGGGCACCTGCAGGGCCAGCGCCCAGCTCCGGGCCCTGCCTCCCTCGCACTGCTGTGGGATGGACAGAGCAATGCCCTCAACGGGTGGGCTTCTTTTTTAGCTGTAATTTACCACTCGGAGTTTAACGGAGATGCTTTATTGCTTTTTTTTTACACCACACCTTCCAAGAGTGCCCAGTTAAAAGACTGTCCAGTCTCTGTCCCAGGTCGGCCTTCCCAAGGCATCCCAGGGCCTGGATGGTCCTGGTGGGCTCCTTCCAGCTCAGAACTCTCTGTGACTGTGGGCTGGAAGGGACCTTTAAAGATCACCTAGTCCCAGACTCCCTGCCATGGCCAGTTCTTGGCTCGCCCTGGTTTTCCATGGAGTGTTCCAGAAACCCAAGGAGTCTCTTTAGGAACTGAAACGCAATTTGGCTCCTGGAATGTCCTCATATTTTATTTAAATGACAAAATGGATCTTAATTTTTGATATGCACAATACATATTGATAGGCCAGAAATTGCTTTCTGTTTTCAGCATGGAGGCCTGTGGGCAGGGGGTGGGTGTGGGGGGCTTGTGTGACCTTCCAGCTGGGCACAGACCCTCCTGCAGCCATGGGGACACTCACTCCCTGTGCCACCACCAGGGACACAGGCCTGGGACAGAGACCCCTGTCACACCTGTCCTTGTCCTCTGAGGTCTCTAGGACGAGTTAAACGACACCAAACCATGAAATCATCAAGGTTTGGGAAGACGTCCAGGACCTTCAAGTCCAGTCTTGGCAAAATACCCCCCAAAAACCCTGTCACAAAGTACCATCTCTGCTTTCTTTGTCCCCTCTGCCACTGCCCAGCCTGTCACCAAGTGCAGTCTCTGCTTGCTCTGTCCCCTCTGCCACTGCCCAGGGCAGCCCTTCCCATGCCTGGCCCCCTTTCAGCGGAAGGGCTGCAGAGATTTTGGAGCTGCTGCAGCCTCGGGGATGTAACCTGCAGCAGAAGGTGCAGCCCCAGCGAGGTGCAGCCCCAGAGCAGGTGGCTGCAGCCCCCAGCATCAGCCTCCAGGCGCTGCAGGCTGACACCAGGGACCAGACCTGACAAATGAGCTGAACCTGCTTCATCTCCAGGACGTGGGGACACGGCACGTGATGAGAGCCCGGCCAAGGGGACTCCAGCCAGCCTGGGCTGCCCACCCAGCAGCAAAGCCACGGGCAGAGCACACGGGCTGCACTTCCAGGGAGAGCATGCTGCAGGAATACCAATCAGAGCTGCACGGTGACGATCAATTGAAATACATTTATTTCCTTCCACGCAGCTGTGAGCTTTGACTCTGCACAGACACACACGTATTTACCGCGCTGAATAAACTCATAAATTATTCTTTAACTGCAAGAAACTATTAGGTGTGAAATCATGAGAAAGTTATTAAATGGGGCTGGCTAATGCTTACAGAATGTGTGGAACATCCTGTACCCTCTGATGTAGCAATAGAGAACACATCAATATTTAGGAATTTTTAGGAAATATTTAGGAATCACAATAAAAAGCTTCCATGAGAGCAGCAGCAGGGCTGCAGTAACACTGAGGGAGAAACTTCACTGCAGCTTCCCTGAAGGAGCTTACAGACCTGTGTGGCAGGGCTGACTTCTTCTAGAAATAATAATAACCAGGTAAAATAAGGGGCTTACCCTAACTTTTACCTCATGTGATTTTTACCTTAAGTGCTTTTTACCCCAGCACAGTGAGCAGGCTGAGGAACCCGGGCTCTGTGCACCCCTTCAGGTCCTGCCTGGGGTGAGATGACTGTCACCTTCCAGGGCCTGAAGGGCTGACAGAAAACACAGAGAGAGACTCTTCACAGGGGCTGGAGTGCCAGGACCAGGGGGAATGGCTTCCCTCTGCCAGGGGACAGGGATGGGTGGGACCGTGGGGAGGAACCCTTCCCTGGAGGGTGTCAGGCCCTGGCACAGGTGCCCAGAGCAGCTGTGGATCCCTGGCAGTGCCCAGGGCCGGGCTGGAGCAGCCTGGGACAGGGGGAGGTGTCCCTGCCAGGGCAGGGGGGGCACTGGGGGGGCTTCGAGGTGCCCCCCAACACAAATCATTCTGTGATCCCCTGATCGTTCTGTGACCCAGCACTGCCAGAGTGACTCCCACAGGGCTCTGCCATTCCAAGAGGAGTTTCTCTGAGCTGCTTTTCAGAATGGAGCCCTCCCTCCTGTGCCCGTGCATGTTCTGCAGGCTGGGGTTCAGCCAGGCAGGGAAATGCAGTTCAGCCAAGGACATGTTCCTGTGTTTTAACATCTCTCATTTCCCCATTCCCAGCCTCTCCTCATGTTCCCTCTAATCTTTTTCCAACTCTCATGACTTTCACTTTCAGGAAAGACTCATTTAGCTCGGGAACACTCTTGTCAGGGGAAGGAGAGGGGAGATGAAACAGCCAGCCATAAAGGTGGAATTACCCACGTCCAATTTGTAATGACTGTACTTAAGATGCACTTAAAGACAATGGCAGCACCTTCATCGCTCTGTTATTGCTTCTTACAGCAACGTGCCCCATTACTGGCAAATAAATCCCAGAATCCCACTGTATAATGATTGTGTTTTTCCTTTCATGAATATTGTAAAAAAATGCACTTAAAAACTATGAAAAATTTTGGCAAAAACTGCAAATAGCAAAGAAATTCCATGTCCAAAACTAGTAAGTTGTTCTTCTTGGAAATATGAAGAGGCCTTGAAGGCTTTTAATCAGCACTGGAGTGTTTGTCACAGGGCAGGGATTTAGCAATGGAGCAGTGCCTTAAGGATTGAGTGTTTTCCTTTGATCCATTCCAACTCACCCCATCTCTTAGTTCAGTTTTCTTGTTCATTTTTAATTTAAATGCGTTCTTGACAGAAGAGTTAAAGTGTCATAGAAATAAATTGTTACCAATACATTTTAAAATTTATGTTTGCTTTGCAAGGGCTGCTGGCAGGCTCTGAGATGTTCCAATGTGGAATGAATCAGGGATCACAGGGAGGTGCTGGGAACCTCCACACCATCAGGCATCGGCCTGCAGCTGACACAGGGCAGGAATTGTTCCCTGGAGGGTGTCAGGCCCTGGCACAGGTGCCCAGAGTGGCTGTGGCTGCCCCTGGATCCCTGGCAGTGCCCCAGGCCAGGCTGGACACCCTGGGACAGGGGGAGGTGTCCCTGCCAGGGCAGGGGTGGCACTGGGGGACTCTGAGGCACCTCCCAACCCAAACCATTCCGTGATCCCCTGACTCTCTAACTGAAATTCAGGAGGAAGGTCTGTCCTTCCCAGGATTTTTGTGCCTCTTTGTGCAATTTTCTTCATTGCATTTGCTCAGTCACTTTCTGGACAAACCTTGTCACAGGAGACTCCTGCAGTGCCTCCAAATCTGCCCTGAGCACAGGGGCCTTTGGCAGCAGGAGTTCAGTGGGGTGCAGGGTAATCAGGATGCTGTGTGCACGTCATCCAAAAGCAGAACACAGCTCTGGGGGCCTGCAGAGCTGCAGAGTCACCCCCCGAGGTTCCCCAGGCTGGCCGTGAGGGATGGGGCTGAGCGTGTCCCCCGGGGGCCCTGGGGGCTGCTGTCCCTGTCACGGCACAGCCCTGGGGCACAGTGACAAAGCAGGAGGTGCCACCCTCTGCTCTGCTGGCATCCCCTCGCTCACCAGTGCCACACCACGCTGCAGGGGCTGGCAAATCTCAAAGGCAATTTGGTATTAGCAGCTAAAAGAGCCAGAAGGAACCAGCACAACAGCGCAGCAGAGCAGTGACGATATTTACGCTGCAAGGGACGAAATGAATTTCATTGCAAGAGGTTGGACATGTGGGCTGTAGCTGGGGAACTGAGGCAGAGGTCTCAGCTGCATCTCTCCATGCAGTTAGTGCAGCCCAGTCCCCTGACAGGTGAAAGCCAGCATTGCTCCCCACAGCTGCAGGGGCACAGCAGCTGGGAATGGGACTGGGACTGTATTTGCACACACTTTTCCCTCTCAGTGAGGAATTTACCCACAGAGAGGTGATTTCTGGGGGGGTTGCACTGTGCTGCCCGTGGGGAGGACTGGGGTGTCTCCAGCAGCAGGGGAGGGGATGGCAGAGGAGTTCTGGTGTTCCTGTCACAGAGCAGAGGTGGAGCAAACCTTGGCCACAAAAACCTGGGCAAGGCAAACAGTCCCAAGAGCCAAGAGAAGGGTGTGTGTGAAAGGCAGGGCCTCCGCCGGGGAGGGCGGGCTGGGGGTCTGCTGGAGGGGCTGGGGGCCCTGGCAGAGACTGAGCCAAACCCGAGCAGGGCTGCTGCTGGAGAGGAACCAGAGGGGGCTGGTGACAGCTGGCCCCGGGTGGGACAGTATTTCCTGGGAATAAATCCAGTTCAGACCGTGGAATCATCAGGAGCAGGGGCACAGGGGCTCAGGGGCTGTCCCCGGGGTGGGGACAGGGTGGGGACAGGGTGGGGACAGGGTGGCTGCACCCACCACTCT
>VYXD01013652.1:711454-733462 GCA_013397195.1 Hylia prasina | reverse complement strand
GGTGGATCCTTGGCCCTGCTGACACAGCTCTTGACACAGCCAAGTTGCATCCCATGAAAAGACCTCACAAGTGATAATCTGATGTAAAACCTCCACTGGTGCACCATTGCACAAAGTGGGGGTTGCGTGTTTTAAAATTAAAGGCAGTGTGGTGATTTAATGCCTGCAAAATTACAGCAGGTTCAATGTTGCTATCAGGGGGAATAAAATTCGGATCAAAAGGGAGCTTTTAGAAAGAATCCCGAGCTCTAATGCTCATAAGCTGTTTTGTGCTGTGTTAAGGCACAGTTTGACATGTGCTGCTGGTTAACCATGTGCTTTCAATTATTGCACACCCCCGCCTAAGAGCCCCAGAAATGATGGAGTGATTTCTCACAGGGGGGTGCTTTCCATCGCTGTTCAATAAAGGAAATGGCTTCATTTGTGCTAAACAAAGGAAGAAGGCAGGGATGGTGGCAGGGGGGCTGGATGTAGCTCAGTGGCAGTAGATAGCTGGAAAAATCTGTGGGGTTTGGGGAGATGCCTCCGTGTTCTTCTGGTTCCCTCTGCTGGAGTGCGGCAGGATTCCTGGCTGAACCCCCTGAGCACATCCAGAGCTGCCTGGGCTCATTTCTGCAAACTTAGTATTTATTTTGTTTCTGCTTCAGTTTGGGGGTTTTTTTCAGTTGTTCCACCTGGTGCCGGTGTGTACAACCCTCTCCTGGTGGGTCCCTCCCTCTGTGGCTGCTCCTCTCGGTAATCACGTCTCAGCTTGGAGACTGATGAATAATATTCTGATTTTTGCAGAGCTGTGTGGGGTGTAGGTGCCTGGTTCATCTTTATAGGGATGCTGCACCCGTGTGTGTCATTGCAGGCTCTCAAACCTCAGTCTATTAGAAAGCATGCAAATGCAGAGCTAAATTTTTGCCAATTCAAAGGTTTTTCAAAGAAAAATGTCTCAATGTCTGTGATATCAACTGCCCGGAAGTTTTTATCGTATTTAATTACACTGTATTGCATTAAATTGTACTTCCAAAAATGGAGGACTGTTTTAACAGCAGAGAATTCACTTTTTAGCACGAAAATAACACAAATTTTAATAGAGCACATCATCCATGACTGCTGAACAAGTGTTTCTCCATTGCTTTCCCATTGCTACTTTCCCCCCTCATAACTTTGATGGATTTTGGAAACAGAAGTAGGTTTTCCCTTTAGAATTTCACAATTAATCTATGCCAAGTTTAATGCAAAGTTCAGTTCTCTTGCAAATAGCAGCCATTATTTGGCAGTTCATCTGTCAGATCCTGGCTTGGCTCCCTGTGTTTACTACAAAATGGGGCTGCCAGCTCTGCTTTGGGAATTATTGAAAGTTTACATTGATGAAAAAGGGATATTTGAAGAAAATTTACAGGAGTTTTCCTTTAGCTCCATAGTTTGTCTTTAGCCAAAAAAATGCTGAAGACAACGTGATTTTCTCTATGATGCACATAAGTTCATTAATGCATATTTAACAGTGGGAAGTATGAACCTGTATTAACAAGTGATAAAATAATTGCTGTTAATAAGTAATTACAGCTGGCAATGTAGTAATTATTATTAATATGATTGCTTATAATTAAAGGGCAAGGTATAGATTCAAGGGTAGTTCAAAGTTCATGAGAAATCCTTGTAAATATGGGAATGAGATGAAAAATTTTGTCATCTGTGATGGGTGGATAGTGACCTCTTGGCTTTTTCTGGATGGACTTGGAGTAGCTTCCTAAACAACAATACCTTCTGCACTCCTATTTGCCAAAAAAAACCCCAATAAAAGAGCATGGGATTGAAGCAGAAAATAAGATAAAACACTGATGAAGAGTGTACTCTCTTATGTGGCAGGCTTTAAATGTTTTTTAGGACATTATATTAAAGGGATCTTAAAATAGAGATTTCCTACAAAGTTTCCAGTGCAGGAGTAGTCTTGGTTCTATTTTCCATTATCCTCTTCTTGTTATGAATGACTTTGTGTGTGCATATAGAATAATAGATAATAATAGTCAGAAGATACTTGCTTCTCCTTACAAAATCTAATTCATTTCCAACTGTTTATTTGAAAGGCCCCACAGTAGGAATTTTCACACAGGGATAGAAAATTAAGATTCAGTACAGAAAGCAAACACTGATTCAAATGATATACATTGAGTCCTGCAGGGCCAACTCCAAAGCTTGATCTAACTTGATTTATTTCTTTATTTGTTCATGTGGCTGGTTTTTGTTGTTTTCTAAGAATGCTTTTCCTGGGATTTTGTAGCCACACAGAGCCTTGTAGTCTAGTCAGACATGAGCCCTCACTTGTGTTGGTTTTCAGTGAGTGCAGAACAGTTGTCCTTACATGTCACAACATTTTTAAGCCACACACACCCCTGCTTAACTTAATTACATGGATATTCCATTGTTTGGAATGAAATTATTTGGCAGTGTTCCCTAATTTCAGTATAATACGCAAGTTCAGTGTATTTAGTAGACATAGACTGTAATAATTTCCCATATATATATATATATATTCCCCCCCCAATACCATTATTTTATACTCATAAATACCACTTATGCCAGATGTCAAACTTTAAAACCCTGTTTATTCAGTGTCATTCTTAGGAGCTGTGGCTTTTGTCCTTCTCAGCCACAGATGTCTTACCAGAGTCACGTTTAAGTGTGGATATTTACAAGGCAACAAGTCCCCTCCTGTCATCTAAACAAAACAATTTAGGGAAGAATTAGCTTCCCAACTGTGGTTTGAATTGTTTAGAAGGCACACAGACACCGAGCCACCAGAGAACCCTTCTGCACAGCCACGTTCCCATGACCCTGAGCCACCAGGCCCGGTGCTGTGCCTTTAATAAATAATGAAACAGATGTTCTCTGGAGCCCTGGCTGTCACTCCATTTAGGTTCAGTGTGTTTACAAAATAAATACAGTTGGTAGCAGTTTGCCTTTCATGTCTCAGGCTGTACAGTGAGCAGAATTACTGAAAGGGTTTCGATTTGAATTTGTAATGTAAAGTCTTCGCTTGTTTTCCTGGGTGTTCTTTCCATGCAGTGAAAAGTAGTGGTTACAGATTCACTGCAAAATTTAGAATCAATACCACAATGAATTCACATGAAGAATGCTACCAACACACAAAAAACCTTCACAAAGGGTAATGTGGCAAAATAGTAAAATTTGAAGGCGAAGCTTTGCCTTCTCATAGTCGTATTTTTGTGAGAATTACTAATCAAAGCTCCCAAATTTCTTCAAAAAGGACTTATACTAAAGAGATCTTTTCATTTTGAGGAAAGAGTCAGCAGGTTTTCCATTTTGATTAACATGCTGGGCTTCCCTTTTGATTTTTTTGAAAGCTTTGATGGGCAGGTAAATTTTAAAAATCAGTATAAGACAATTTAACAGTTCTTACCCAATATAAAGGTATAATACAAAATGTAGACAGAAGGGAAACATTTTAATGTCTGGTTTTGCAGTTGTGTTTTCATTGAGGGTGTTTTAGACCTGGCATTTCATGATTTCCATGGTCTTTCTGAAAAGAGTGTTAGCAAGGAGGGATTTCAAACCCCAGTGTGGTTTTTGATGAAGAGTTACTGCTCTCCCCAGTTTCTGTCCCAGGCTGTGCAGGGATAGTTCTGACCGAAATGCAGCTGAAATGGTTAGCTGAAATAGTTCTGACTGAAATGGACTGAAAGGGAGGGGTCATAAAGGATTTGAGGATAAAGAGGGTGTGCACAGGGCAGGGCTGTCACCAGGTTTGTTTTGGCATTGCACATCTGGAGCCCTGGAATGAGCCTGAAATGTGTGAACATATGGAAGATGTGGTTTCTTCCTCTGAAATAAATGTTCCTGGTTTTCCAGAGGGGACCCTTACTGCTACAGAAACAGCAGATGTCTTTGGATGTGTCAAGTGTTTAAGTGATTTGGGTGTATTCCCTTTCACTGGGCCTAAATTAGGAAACATTTCCAAGCTGCTGGTGGCTTTAAAATATCCTCACTCGGAAGTTTCTCTGCTCAAAAATCAGATGGGAACAGCAGTGTCTGTAAAGTATTTACCTTGTGCCAAGTTAGAATTCATTCCCTTTCATTTGCAACAATAGAGATTATAAAGTTGCAGCATTTCAAGATGATCCCATCTGTAAAATCCTGATTTTACAGGCATTGGACTGTGTTCCAGATTAGCCCTTGAACAGTTTCTTCCCAGTTCTCCTCCTGTATTTTGTGTCACATTTCATAACAGCGACAGTAACACTCTGTAATTAGTCTGTGAGTCTTCAGCCACAGGCTGAACACTGCCATTAAAGTTTATGTATGTGAGCAGTCAGTAAATGAATTTTAGTGTCCATACATCATGGGAACAAGCCTGAGCTGACACATTTTTTCTTAGAGCACCATAAAAAGGAGAATTAGGAACTGAGGGCAATGTGCCTGTGCCAACGCAGGTACCACTGCGAGGCTGTGAACAAACTACACACTGAAATGTATTTTCCTGCAGCATAATTTGCAGAGCTGGAAAGCTTTTGGTATTTGAAGCAATAAATTAAAGGTATGTCAGTTTGTCTTTTACGACTTAGAATCTGTGTCTGTTTCTCCCTGCAGGATCCCAGAAGCAAGCACAAGTTCAAGATCCACACCTATGGGAGCCCCACCTTCTGTGACCATTGTGGGTCGCTGCTCTACGGGCTCCTGCACCAGGGCATGAAATGTGACAGTGAGTGAAGTTTTCCTTCTGCTGCCAAGGGGGTGTTCTAGAAAGGGAGTGGAAGCACTGGGTAACAGCTTCTTACTTCGTTTCTCTGGAAAATGCCATTTCAAATGGCAGCTATTTATAGTCCAGATATATTTCAAGTGGATATTTCAGTACTGTAATAACTTACTAATGAAAATCACCTCTTCTGCTGAGAACATGGTGTATGTATTCAGCTCGATGTGGCTGAAGAGCCTTTGTCATGGCGATTTTGAGAAAGCCTCTTTTTGATCTGTCTTGGTGAATACACTCTCAAAGACTGGAATTTCAGTTCAGTTTGTGGCCAAGGTCTAGTATTTTCCTTGTTTAATCTGCCTTGAAAGACTCCCACTAGCAAAACCTAATAATCAATTAAACCTGCCTCCCTTCATTGCTGACGTGGATGCTCTGTTTTCTTAGTCATATTCCCAGCAAGTCTTTATTCCGTTTTCATTTTTTCCCCTTGATATGTTTAGCTGTCTGAAGTAGATTATTTCATTTTCTGTTGCATTAACTCTCTACAGAAATTACTGCAAGATGGAAACCAGCAGTGGCGTTTGGTTGAAAACCAGGCAGCCATAATCTGAAAGTCTTGCCAATAATTAAGCATTTAGTCTTAATTTTCACTTTTAATTAATTCTCACTAAATTTTTAGCTTCTCATGGCTGTCTGAACCATTTTTATGTCCACAGCCTGTGATATGAATGTTCACAAGCAATGTGTGATAAACGTCCCGAGCCTCTGTGGCATGGACCACACAGAGAAGAGAGGAAGGATTTATCTGAAAGCTGAAGTCACTGGTGACAAACTGGAAGTTACAGGTAAACAGGTCCTTTTGGAGTGTTTCAGCTTTTATAAATGTGTGATACACACTGTGAGTTTGTGTGCCTTGGTCAGATCTTTGTGCATTAAAGCTGCTGATGGAGAATTTCCTTCCAGGAGTGGGGGGATTCCACACAACATGGCTTTGGATCAAGAAACTCTGTGAAGTCGTGTTCATAAAAAATTGGTGGAAAAAAAGGAAATCAGCTTTAAAAACTTGGAAATATTAGGTAGAAAAATCACTGTGTTGTCAGTTTTCCTTGTCACAAACAGCCCAGCAGGATGAGTTGCTGTTCAGGAAGTTACCCCTCATCTTAAGAGCCTGAGAGATACACTAAACCTTTCATCAGCTGAGGAGTTGTTTCCTGTATTTCAGAGTATTGAATAAACAAAGGCAACTGGGATTCAATCCCAGATACAACTCCCATTGAGTTTTAAAATAAAAAAAAAAAGATAGTTCTCACATTCTATAAGCTTAGGGTTACCAAGATGGGGAGAAGGCAGAGAAAGGAAGGAAGGAGAGGGTGGCAGTTCTTTTACTTGGAAGTGTTTCTCTGGGATTTGTGAATAATCTGTGGTTGTGCACACCCACACCCCCACAGAACAGGGTACAGTGCTTTTATTGCTGCCTGTTTAGTGTTGCAAAATGGAATTGAATTCAGGGGCAAAGTCAGAGCAGGACAAAGTTGGAGGTATCTTAGAACATCACCTTTGCATAGAGAAAATCAGACCATCACTGAATTTTTACAGCTTCCAGACCCAGCAAAGTACCCTGCTGACATTATTCCACCATGGCTTTGTTCTCTCTAAATCCAAATACCTCCATATTCTCTTGTCAAACCCTGTAAAATGCATTGAAAAGGAGAAGTTTGATAAAATTTAGTTAGAAAGGATCAGAATAGATCCCAAGTGATGCTTAATTGTGGCTTAACTTTTCAAAGAGCTTCCTGTCAACGTGGGAGGGGGAAATTTGTCCAAGGTGCTGTCATTAACAGAAGGTGGTTTCACTTAGTAATGAGGCGTTTCAGAGATGGTGATGTGGCTTCTAAAAGTGATTGTACCATGAGAGGGAATTAATTTAAAAATCATCCGAGTGACAAAATTTAATATTTGCTTTATTCTGGGCTGCTTTGCAGCAAAGCTCTTAAATATGGCTTAAACTTTCTGCAATAAGACACATAATTTGACAAATAACATGTGCTTATTTCCTGATGATTCAGTTGGTTTTTAATCCTTTTAGGGACAGAAGTGTTTGTCACAAGTCATTATGGAACCAAGGCACTGTTTAAAGTGGTTATACAAACAAGGATTCTTTTAGTTCACAGTTTTATTTGAAAAGGTCTTGTCTGAGAGGTGAACGTGGTAAAATTGTAACAGATATTTTGTAGGTTTTCTCCATAGGCTCTTTTTGGTGTGAGTGTACTTGGCAATTGGCATTTCTATTGTGTGTATAAATAAAACATTTCCATCTCCCAATTAAGTTGGTTTCTGGACAACAAGAAGAATGCTTGCTATAACTTGTTATGTATAAAACAATTACAGGGCTGTTGTTGTGCTTGAGGCTTGTCACCACTTCCAAGATTTCTTTAAATAAAAATGACAATTGTCCAGAAAGCAAGCTGCTTTTTTGTTTTTTACATAAAAAATATCATATGGACTAAGATAAAATGACATTTCAGGTGCCTTTTGTGTATGTTTAAGTGAAAAGGAAATTACCAATTCCCAGTTCATGGACATGTTGCAAAATGCAAAAATATTCTCCTAGAATGCCACTGCTTCTAAAATATTTATTGACAAAACCTTTGTTGGAATATGCAGTTCTCAGAGCTTCCAGGCACAACATCACTGCCTTTAGCTTTGGGAAGGGAGGTGAATTAAATGTCCAGGAGGTTTAGGAGCAGCAGGAAAAATAACCAATGATTGACTGTTTGGTTTGAGCCTTTGTCTGAATGTTTTTCAAAGGAATTGCTCCGTAGGTGTTGAACTCCTTCAGCTGAATTCCTCAATATCCCTGCTCTGCTTCCTGTTTTGGTTGTTAATTAGTTCCTGCTGATTCTTTCCCAGCCAGCCTTGATTGCATGCAAAACATTTGTGCTGCTAAATGGAGGCCTGCCCTAGGTATTGGCAAATTGCAGATCCATGGGAATCCCAACCATGCCAGCCCCACCAGGGCACAGCTGGCAAAGGACAACTGCAGGATGTGGTCCTTTGGGGGATATGGTTTATTTAGCACGTCCCAATTTTTCTTTTCTGCCTGCTTCTCTGGGGGGTCTGGTGGTGCCTTTTGTTGCCAAGAAGCCCCACAGTGCACACACACACTGAGTGTTTTCCTGATAAAATGTTGGAGGTAGGGCTGGTTTTTAATTCCCAATGAATTGTAGGAAGGAGCTGCCCAGTGGCTCCCTCTGATTATCCACAATGTCTGACTTGGCAGGTTCTGAATGGAATGAATGGTGGGAATTATTCAGTCCAGTGTATAAACACATTTAATTCCATTAATGAAGTCAGGTCTTCAAGCCAGGTGCATCAGTGTGGACACACAGGTTTTCCTGTGGGAACTACAGAGACTCTGCAACACTTCTTCACAGAGGAGTTGGAATTTTGGATTGATATCCTCTGCCATAACCTCACCATCTTCTTCAGGGCTACTCAATCTGCCCCATTCAATGCTCATTTGTGTTGTAATTCTTAAACATAAGTGGTTTATTTTCAATGGCTGAGTTACTTGTTTGAGAGTTGTGTTGAATATTAATAATTTATGGCACTTGCAGTACAGAAATGTGGTACTTTTCTTTTTATAGAAACACTCTTGGAATGCATATTTCTGAAATCTCTGAGTTCGTGACCCTTTCACAGGTTGGATTGACGTGGGGGGTTTGCACTTAAGCATAGTAAAGTACTTCTTGCTATTCTTAATTTCTTCTTTTTTACACTGAATTTTCTTTCTCCTGATGTGTGCTAAAAGTTTTTTTACTCTTACATTTACTCCTTGACCCATCTTATAATTTAGGGCTCTTCTGAGTGAGCTCGTAGGTGGTTGAATCACAGTTCTTTTTCAACTTTATTTTTTGGATTATTTTTATAGCGAATGAACAATAACCTTTGGGAGAAAAATAGCCCCATCTGGTGCACTGATATATAAAATGCTGCCTCCATATTGGGGCTGTAAACTGTGACCTCTCAGGCACTGGAAGTTGGATGTGACAGCTGCTGACAAGGAGGATCTGCCCTCCCGACACTCCTGTAGAGACAGGATGGTGGTGACTCTGGCAGCTAATGCCCCCCTGTTACATCAATCTGATTAAAACACATACAGGCACAGCCCAGAATTTTCAAGGGGGGTTTAACTGTATTTTCCTTAGCTGCAAGGATGAGAAAATCTGTTTTTATTCTTTGGTGGTGCTTCTGTTATTTAAAAGCAGAGGAGAGCTGGCAGTGATGCCTGCAGAGGTTGGGAGCACACAGGAGGCTCTCCAGCAATGATCTCCCCAGGAGCTCTGTGCTCCCCACTGGACATTTCCCAGATTATTTATGGATGTAGGAATGCTGAGCCATCTCCTGGCACTGCATATTAATGTCCTGTCAGGCAGCTGGGGCAGGAGCCTGCGCCCAGACAGGCTGGGGACACAGACTGCAGGATTTTGGCACATTTCAAGGGTCTCATCAAAATTGCTTCCCTAGAAGACCCCACCACGCACACTGTGATAATTTTATTTTGATTTTCTAGGTCAGTGGTACTGTCTCTTTGTTAGCATTTTCATATTTCATAATTTCATAATATCTACAGCTGATTTTAAAAGGAAACATAAATGAATATTCTGGCTGTTTGACCAGCTTTTAGTACCAAATACCCTATAAAGGGATCCCAAATAATTGTTTCCATGTGGGAGACATTTTTAACGTCTCAAAAAACATGAATCTCATGGTTTAGCTCACTAATATCTTCTTTCTGACATTCCCAGAATCTGCAGGGTTGCTGCAGTCATTACAGGAAAAGCTGTGCCTTCAGCAGTGCCAGCCCTGGTGACAACTAAAAGCTTCCTTTCCACTTCAGTCATTAAATTCACTTTGCCATGAAGAAACAGGCAATGGAAGGTGTTTAAAAAAACCATTAGTTTTTCAATAATGGCCATCTCCATGCATCCAAAAATATTAACTAGATCCTATATGTTTATATAAGATAAGAATTAGAAATGCAACAGCCTGAAGCCTTTTCCAGATTATTTGATCCATCCTGTGGTAAGATTCTTGTTTCATTAAGCAGCTGTCCTGCCCAGTAGTGCATATATATTAAGATGGTATTTTTTTAAAGATAATCTCCATTAAAACTAAAATAGAATTGCTTCTCTGAGATGTGCAGGTGAACTTGAACCTGGAGAACCTATTGCAGACACAAGAACAGTTAGGAAGCAATATTAGGGATGATGTTACTTTTTTTTTTTTAGTAGGAGAGAACATCTTAATAAACACAGAGGAACAAAGTCTCATACAACATTGGTTCATTTTTCTTCTGTTCTAGGCAAGGATATTCATCAGCTCTTCCTTGTACATCACCTGTACTGTGCAGGTGTTTATTATGTTGCCGTTTTTCAGGTCTCAGGCACAGGGCTTGGGAGAAAAGAAATCTTCACTGGGGAGGGGAGTACTTGTGGAATAGAGAAAAGTCTCATCTCTGAAAGCTCTTTCAGTGATGAAAACTAGAGACTGAAAATTGCCTGGAAAGCAGGATTTGAGTCAGTTGTACCTGTGAGTCACAAGCAGCTCCAGAAAGGAAGCGTTCAGTGAGTTTTAATAAAATCTCCTAAAAACTCTTGAATGAAAGCTGAGCCGTTTTGGAGGCAGCTTTGGGTTCTGCATGCAAAGAGTACAAATCCAAAAATGGGAAGAAAGACTATTTTCAGTAATAGGTAAATCTTTTAAACTGGGGTTGAGGGGTGCAGGAGGGAACTGGGGAGAAAGTTCCTTGGCTGGGAGTGCAAGATCCTCTGTCACTCACTAAGGCATCTGTAAACCAGACAGATCAGAAAGTCTGCACCAGAAACTTCTTCAGAAGGCAATGAGAAATTTGGAACAATTTAAGAATGCTTTGTTGTGAGAAGACAGGAACTTTATGATCCTTTTCCTTCATTTCTCTGGATACTGTGCCAGGTGAGACCACTGGAGTTTTGCAGTGTCTCCTAAAAGCATCTTTTGGCATGAGGGTGAGAGATTTCTGCTCATCTAAGCTGCCTGCAGGACTAAAAGATTGGCAAGAAATGGTTGCTGTGATTAGTAAATTGTTTTATTATCCACATTTAGGAATTCAGGAAAAAGGGAGCTGTGACTCACTTGTAAAGGAACTGACTGGATTAATGCACGAATCATTCAGCTTTGTCCTAGGGGCAGCAACATTTATTTGGTCATTCCCATGACTTAAATTAAATTTATCTGCTGGTACCAGGAGAAGCTGTAAACCCACAACTGCATATGGCTTGCAACTCTTGACCTGCACAATCTCATGGGAAAAGTTTCAGCTTTGTCATCCTCTCTCTGGATTCCTTAAAATCCTGCCCGAAGTTCTTCTCTTTACATGAAATGTCAGTTGTTCTCTGCCAGCCCACTCTGTTTTATTTAGGTTTTTATTTAAAGTATGAATACCTAAGAACCAGCTCTGTATTTGCTTATGTCCTTACACTATTCCTGGAAAAGTGGGTGTCCCAATTTTAGGCATGGCTCCTGGATGGATGCTGCAGGTTTATAAACAGCACTTGATAGAAGAGCCGCAGGACAATCGTCAAATAATCTGCATTTTCCACTTTTATGATCTCCATTTAGGAATACACATTTATGATCTCCATTAACAAGGAGGAGGGAAATGGCACATTTTGTCCATAATGCAAGTTGACAATTATTTCTGGGTTTTAGAAGAAAACCTGAGCGAGACTGGATTTGTTGGAGACATCAATCCATACTTGTCTTTATTGTCTTTCTATCTGTGGGCTTTCTCAGTCCCCATTAAGAGCCCAATCTGGACAAAATGTAAATGAATTTAACTGGTGACAGCTGCTTTGCTCAGTACAGAGATTATTATCATCCTTAATATTTATGACTTCTCTCTGACAAGTAATATTTCAGGTTTCTACCCAAAGTGAGGCTGAACTGCAGCTCCCTTCAACCTTCTCTAATTTAGAGTAGCATCTCTATCACAGTGTTGAGCTTAATTAACCAATAATTACCAAGCAGGATGAGATTGCTTGCTATGGTTACAATTATAGCAGAATTCACCCGCTGTAGATTGATTTATTTTGGTGGAGTTATTTTTCATTTGACTTTCTCAGCCACACACAAGAGATATTGCCTTTGGTGGGGAGGGGAATCTCTTCTTCATGTCGTTTCTCCCAGAGAAACCTGATCTGTCCCGTTAAAAATAGGGCACATGAAAGAGATGAACCACTTGGATGCTAATTCTTGATAAGCACTATTTAGCACAAGTATCATCACGCTGTTTCCTCAGGAAAAGAAGTGCTAAGTCAGTTGGAAAAAGATGTCTGAGGGTATTAATTATGCAGACAAAAGTACAAATGGGCCAGATATCTTAAAACAGGGAGTGAGATAATGGCTTCGTTAGCAGCCTGTATTTAGTACATGTTGCATTTTTCCTTCCCAATTAATCTTTGAGCTTCTCTTGCTTGCATTTAGAGGGGATTTTTTTTTTTCTATTTTCTGTGTTTGCTGCAGGAGAAAGCAGCAATTTTACACATGCTGCCACATCCTCCTGCTGCCAGAGCTGATTAGCTGCATTTATCAGGGCTGGGCAGGAGTGGCTTTGTCCAGGGATCTCTCCGTGCCAGAGCCTCCACTTCCACCCAGCCAATCACTCAAAATTCTGCCTGTTTCACACTGGGCTCTGCAGGTAAAATTTAAACATAAAAGCTCAGCCTGAAGATGGTAAAATTAAGCAAATTTGTTCAGAGAATTTTAGCAGAAAACTTACTAGTGTGTATTTTTAGGAAGCTGTGGAACACGTGGAGAGTTCTGCTCCTCACTTATGGCAAAGTGCAGCGTAGAAACAAAAATCAAAGAGTGGATTTTGAAGTAAGAGCTCCTGCGCCAAACCTGGCAGTGCAGTCACAAAAGCTATGCAGAAGAAGATTGAAAAAACCCCACCAAAAAGCAATAATAAACCCAAATATAGGATGAGGGAAAGCAGCTTGCACTGAAAGCTGTCACTTCATCCTTCACTCGCTTCATGGTTCTTAGTTCCCTTGGGATTGTAAATACTTAGCTAAAATAAGTTCTTTAATCTCAATGTTATTCCTTGGAAATATTTGAAGATTCTTTTCGGTGCACTAAATTTTAAAAATTGGGTATTTTTGCTTTTTTTCATGTAATGTTTTTTCAGCTGACCACAGGTGTGAAGACCCCCAGAGGGCAAACATAGAATAAATGAGAGTGGGGACAATTTCTCTGGCCTGAAAGGAACTGTTGCCCCAGCTGCAAAACCCTGTCAGCTTTACACATGGATTGTGGAAAAGTACAAATGAAATGGTCTGCAAGAAAAATGAATGGTTCTGTTCTTTTTTTTTAACACACAGTTATTTTTTTTCCTGATAATTCTTTGAGGAATACACATAGTGAATAGAATTACCCTTTATTCTAAGAGTTTAGCCCATAAGCATTTTCTGTCTCCCCTTCTAGAACCAGAAATTTAAGAAACTTAATCAGTATCAACTGTTGGGTCAAGTTAATGTGATTTGTTTCCAGCCATGATCTAATTTCATTAATTAATTTACATCAGAGTATCTGTTCTGCATGAGAATTATCTTGACAAATAAAGTAGAGTCTTCCAAATCAGTGGCTCCCATTCCTGTACTCCTCTTATTCTATATATAAAATAATATCGCTGTTGTTTGGATGCCTTTCAACCTCCATGCTGGGAAGCAACAGATTGAAATCCTGGGAAGGTCCAGAATTTTGGGGTTGTAGTATGAAAATGCCATTTAAATCTGGGGGAAAAGGAGGACAATGTCTTGGGCAAAGTCTAAGTACTTGTTGCTGAAGATCCTGCCATGTTTGTTTCTTTTTTCTTTTTTGGTTTTTTTTTTGTTGTGGGTTTTTTTTTTTTTTTGCATTAGCTCTAACTGACAAAATTTTAAGTCCAAATTTCTGTAGGAAACACTTTTCATCAAGAAATATCAAGTTGCTTAAAGGTTGGTCTTTCCTAAATTTCCCTTCAGATTTCTTCAGTTAGGCAGGTAAATTTTAGGAAGCCCTCCTGAATAAAAGCAGTGGCTGAGGGAAGGGCCAGTCCTGGGAAATCTCTCCAGTGGCTCTCAAAGGCTGGAATTCCTTCCTCCCTTAGGAGCCATGGCAGCCCCAAAGCTTCTTGCAGTCTTCCTTCCAGAAACTGTTCTAACCTTAAACTCTGACTGTCACAGGGGAATTTCTGGGTGGAAGCTGTTTGCTGTCCCAGACAAGGCCAGGGGGTTGCTGTCCCCAGGTTTTGAGATGCCCAGAATTTATGAGCTCCAAATTCCCCACCCCAGCTTGACCCCAGTTCATCACAGCTGGTTTGGGGGGGGTTTCACAGCAGGAGGGAAATTCACCTTTTATCCTTCAGAATTCTTCTTCCAGGATGTGGAAATATTGCTCAAGTGTGTGCAAGAGGGAGGGCAGTGCTGGCTGTGCTCCCCCTTGGGGATACCCTGCACTCCCCAGCTGCAGGTTCCTGATTGTTCCCTTTCTCCTTGGGGATCAGGAGCAACTCGAGATAACCTACCCCGCTTTGCTTCTTCCTTTGGCACTGTAAAAGTTGAAAGCTGCATTAGGATTTTTTGTGAAGCTGGAGGTCCCTTGTGTTCCCTGCACTTTTCCTTTGGTTGCTGTCATGACAATGCTCACAACGACTCCATCTGACAACTAATGAGCCGTGAATCCGTGGGAAGGGTGGTGGTAGAAACCTTCCAAAGAGGGCTTGTGTCAAACACCTGATCCTCTGCAATCCCCTGTGATCTGGCTGTGCCTTTTACAGTATTTGGCTCCTAATCTGTGGTTGTATAACCTAAGAGCATGAGGGAACAAAAGCACAAAGAATTGGTACCTGCTTAGAAAAATTACAGTGATGGATTTGGGTATTTAATCATTGCACTGCAGGGAGAGCTGCCTGGAAGCTGTGTGGTGCTTGTGAATCACTCTTCTCTCCTGTCATTGCTCCCTGCTATTCTTATAAATATCACTCAGTACAGCCTTTCTTTACAACAAGTAGTTTCTCCCATGCCAAGTCTGACAAGTGGGCTTCACATCTTATTTATTTGTCAACGTGCTTCAATTGCTCTGGTCTGGCATGTAATTTCTTTCTTAACAGTGATGTGTAATCCTGTGTTTTATGTTGACAGTGAGAGAAGCAAAAAACCTCATTCCCATGGATCCAAATGGACTTTCAGATCCTTATGTCAAACTGAAGCTCATCCCAGATCCTAAGAATGAAAGCAAACAAAAAACAAAAACCATCCGTTCTACCCTGAATCCGGACTGGAATGAGTCATTCACATTGTGAGTTTAACACCCTCATTTGCTGGGGGGTCTTTGGATGCATTCAGTTGTTTATCTCAGTGTTGACAACTCCTCCTTTTCTCTCCTTTTTTAGTAAATTAAAACCTACAGACAAAGATCGCCGGTTATCTGTAGAGGTCTGGGACTGGGATCGAACAACCAGGAATGATTTCATGGGATCTCTCTCTTTTGGGGTGTCAGAGCTTATGAAAATGCCAGCCAGTGGATGGTAAGAGTTTCTGAAAAGAGTAGGAGAGATTATATCACCAAAAGTTTTAAACCTATCATTTTTTTCAATGTGATCTCCCTTTTTTTTGAGCTTTTTGCTGTGTTTCAGGCTATAAATTCACTGAATTGCAACTAAACCTAGGAAACACAGGCTATATATATATCTCAAAGGGGGATAATAAAACAATGGCTTTTCTTTTATGGTGTTCCTGAAACTTCTGCTGAAGCCAGGAGCTGCTGCAAACTCAATTCTGTGTACATAGTCTTGTGATACAAATTTTATTTTTATCTCCAATATGATGTGTTCAATACTAAGTGTATCATGTTATATATAGCTCTGCAAATTCAAAGCACATGGAAACTCATCCCATAAAATGCCACCTCATTACCTGCCAGGAGAGGGGTAGAGCTCATCACGTCTCAAAAAGGTCATTTCTTCAAAGACAGTTGTTTAGGGCACTACGGAGACAAAGGTTCCTCCTGGGGTTGGTGTGTCCCATCAAATCCCAGGATGAGTGGGAAGAATCTCCTTGTCCGTTAAACTCTCTTGACAGATAGTTTGGGATCAAAGATCTGATTTCAGGTAAAATACGTTCTGTTTCCGAGTTTGCTTCAGGTCTTTGAGGTCAGTTCTTTGCATACCTGTGGCATTGATACAAACCATACACTAACCACAAAATCTGATTTTAAATCTATCAGGAAAAAAATGTAAAGTCACCATTTTTTTCTGAAATTGACCCCAGGTACAAGCTGCTGAATCAAGAAGAGGGAGAATATTACAACGTTCCAATCCCAGATGCTGATGAAGATGGAAATGCAGAGCTCCGACAGAAGTTTGAGGTGAGGACTAAACACAGATGCGTGCAACTAAATATTGCATTTATTTTTCACTTCACTACAAAAGAAAAAAGTCTGTTAAATGATACATATGTTAGAGTGCAACTATTTCTGTCCATGTGACAGCTCTGTGTGTCTTTGGTTTTCTTGAAGATTGGACCACATGGTTTAATTCAGAGGTGGCATCATTTTCCTGACAGTTCAGCTTCTCTGCTATGACACTTAGAAGTTGGTATTTTAAAATATGTTATGTCAAGTCTATGTGATAATTTCAATGTCTTTTAACAATTGCTGCAAAATCTGCCAGCCACTATCACTGATATCTGCATTATTTGACAAATGAAACACTCAGAAACAATGGTAATTTAATACTTTGGATGTTTCACACTGTAACTTGGGGTGTTTTAAGAAAATACTTTAAATGTTCACACTTTGGAGCTTTAAAGTCTTTGCAGAAAGTTTTTATGTGAAATTCTGATCTCTGTAGTGCAGGGAAGGATGTTGATGTTTGTTTAAGGATCAGAGGTATTGCTGTTTATGTACAAAAGAAAACCCAGAGAAAAATGATGCTTTCTGCAGTGTCTTGCCTCCTGTGGTGCCATCTGGAGAAGTTGGTAGCCACAAGAATGGTCTCATGTGCCACACAAAGGAGTTTTTTTGTTAATGATCAGACTCTGCCTCTTCTGACAACCACAGCCAGAATTACAACAAAATACTTGCTGGCCACTGAGCCCAGGAGCAGGACAGGTATGGCCTGGGGTGGGAGGGGTTTGCTGGTCCAGCTCCTCTCCCCTGCCTGCTCTCCCAGCTGCACACACAGCCAGGAGCTGGAAATATTCCAATCTGCACTGTTTACAGCCTTGGCCAAGCTGTTTATCCAAAACATAATGAATGTACCTGTTGTGCATAAACAAACCTGCCTGTTCCTTTCAACCTGAAATGGCAATTTTCTATGTTCACCATCAGGCAGAATTCTCCATTGTTATTATAAACCATGGGTTAACCCACGAAAGTGAGGAAAAACGGCACATGTTCAACTTTCAAGGAAGAAAAAGAAAAGGTGCACCAATTTCTTCTGAACGCATTTGGATCAGCTCCCATGTCTGCAGCATGAACTATGATTTTTGTTATACATTTGAGAAGTATTTGAGCCTCCATTCCATTTTCCTTTCTTTACAGTCGTGATCTGACCAGTGTGATTTCATTTTGCTGCACTAGGTCATTTGCTATTCAAGATCATTTTTGGTTTTTATCCTCCCTTGAAAGAATAGCTTCAAAAGCAATTCTGTCCATCTTTCTTTGCATTATGCAGAGTCTGGAATTGGGTGGATATTTATAGATTGGTGATATGGGTATAAAAATTCACCTGTTTTTCCTCAGGTCAGAGACAGCACAGAGACAAGTCACTGAAATTGTCTGCTTTAAAATGTCAGATATTACATGCAGTGTGTTTGCATATTGAGTTTCCAATCTCTGAGGTTGATTCTTAATCCTGCTGTAAATGCTTTGGTTGCAGGAAGAACAGTCAGGGTTTATCCATGTCCTGCAATGAAGTGGAGTAGAAATCCTGAGAGGATTCGTGTAAAACTACTGGACCTGGTCCCAGAGCTTCACCAAGGGGCAGTTCTGCCTCAGAAATAATTAGTCTGTCTCAAAGTCTAATTAGTTCAGCCTCAGCACTGTGTATTTGAGGCTCTCCCTGCTCTGGGCTAGCCTGCTGGGTGCTGTTTGAGTGACTGAATTAATCCAGGGAAGGGAATGGGTCTTCAGTAGGCACATGGTGTCTCCAGTAATTGCAATTTCCCAAGCTGGAGAATGAAGAGGTTCAAACTTAGTGATGATAAATGAGAGTATTGGTAGCTGAACAAACCCTGTAAGGAGGCCAAGGCTGGTGGGATGTGGGGTTTCATGGCTGAAGGGTTTGAGTTCACCCTCTTACCCCATCTCAAAGTTTATCATTATGAGAAGGAGCAGAGGGAAGCAGAACCTTCCATGGAATATTGTCCCTTGGTTTCAAGGGACATCACTGTGATGGCTGCTAAAGATTCACAGCACAGATGTCTGAATGGTGGTATTTCACTTATTAGCTATTCTGGTATGGCACATAAGTGGTGCTGACTCTGATCATCTTTTCCTTTATTCCTGCTGTCTTTTATATCCTGGCTTGCACGGGCATTTTATTTTAGATGCCCTGTAATAAGGAATAAGTAGAGAGCACTGAGAAAAATGCTGCTATTTGTGATTTAATGACATAATCTAAATAAGTATTTCCACTGTTCTAAAAGCAACACTGGAGCCTTACAGGAAGAAGATTGCAGGTCTGACTGTCACTTTCTTGGGGGAGTGAATTTGTCAGGAGATTAAAAATACAGATGGACTGAAGGCTCACACTGGGCCACTTTCCCATTTATCAGTTTTTGGAAAGAGTAACTGCAGAGTTCTTCCCAATCCAGTCTGCACTTGTAGTGCTTGGTCTATTGTTTGATATATGACCATGTGATTGGTAGCCAAGCTACACTGATTTAACTTTGAGTACAAAATGACAACAATTTCCACAAAAATATTGCATTACTTGTATCAAATACTTAAAACAGATAATAGTGGCCTCCAGAGTAAAGGGCTGTATACAAATCTAAGCTACACCAGAGTAGAGAAACTTCAGGATTAGCATTTCATTGTTTAATATTAAGAAATAATAAGAATTTTTTTCAGCTTAGAAGAGACCAGAGAGCCAATAGATGTAGAATTTCTGAAACCACTTTCTGATCTTGAAAATTCTAAGATATTATGAAAATTGACTTTGCCCTTTTGACTAAAGTTTAGAAATGTGGGGTAGTAGAGCCTCCAAGACCACTTAGGAGCTACCTCCCATTTCAGTCAGAAATTTAAGAATATCTGGCTGCACCTGTGTTTCAGCAGGCAGCTTTGATATGTGGCCTCAAGCTCTCGTTGATCTCAAACCATTTACACAGTACCAGCACATCTGTCAGCACGTCACTTTCACAGCCCAGATTTCTCATGGAAATGTGGCTCTTTGCCACACAAATCTCATGGAAATGCTGCTTTGCTCACTGGACCTCCTGGCACATATTCCTGAGTCATTTATTCAATGTAAATCTACCATAAAATAGCTATACAAGATTATAAATAGGTAAATAATAATAGATTCAAACAGTCTTTTCACTTGTATTTGTTACTGAATGCTAAAAACTGTTTGTCATGAGAAGTTTCCTCATGGCCCATTCTGCCACACCTGAATTAGTTGAAAAATTAACACCCATTCTTTGCCCAGACTGGATCCTGTCAACAAATGGGACCAAATTTGGAAAAGAAAGAATTGAGGATGGTGGTTTTTTTACCTTTTATATTTTATTGCAAGGAGTTTTCTTACTCTATTCTATGTGTAATCTATATGAACCTGTGTATAGAAATTGAGGTATATTTTGCAGAGGTGCAATGCAGTATTTTCTGTACAACAAATTTCATTCAATCTACATATTTTCTGGATCTCACCTCTCCCTAAAACTCACAAATCTATTATCTGCTCATTTAACATGTGATCAAATCTGTCCTCAGTGATTTATACATGATACATCATCATTAATATTTAGAGACAAAAATATACTCCTGGAGGAAGTGGAGGCAGGATAAAATCTGTCACTATTTTTCAGTTGCTTTTAACCTTTAGTTGTGGATTTTCTCTCTGGAATGGCATTATTTGTGGCCATCTCAAAATGAAACTCCCTTCTCACCAGGCATATTCACAATAATTGGGGCTGCTCCGTAATTGTCCATGCTGAAGTTGCCATGGGAACTCCCAATAGTCCCAGGTGCCTCCATGGACCCAAACTAGGAAATCTTCTAACTGCAGCATCTACTCTTTGTTACGTACTTATTTTCTTCTTCCAGTACTTTTCTAGTCAAAGAAAAAAGCAGAATATTGCAATAATGCAACCTTCTGGTATTTTTTTATAGCTGATTGTGATTGGAGCCTTTGCCATTTTGGGCATCATTCCTTTTTTCCTGAACTTGGAGGAAAGAAATGTGCAAATCCTAGAACTTCCATTGTGGGAAATTATTTGAGTTTGGTCAAGCCCTTTTTACTTTTCCTGCTTAGTAAAGCACTTCTTGATACTTAAATATCACCCTAGAATAATAGCAGAATAATATTGATTTAAAACTAGGCTGGTGAATTGTTCTATGATCTCTCCCCTTCTTTCTACATCACCAGCACTGGGAAATGTTATTAAAAATAAAGCAGCTCTTATGGTCCATATAAAGGATTTTTTTAATTAAAGAAAGATCAGAGCAGCCATAATCCTTACCCATGGACACATTTACTGAGCACGAGCTGTGGTGGTGATGGGAAAGCTCAGTCACTACACGCAGCTCTGGCAATTGCAGCAATCCAAGCACATGGTTGTGAGGGAATGGGATTCTGCTCATAAAATCCTCATTTTAGAGCATCTCTGGGAAGACACAATGGTCCTCCTGGTGCACACTCTTCACATGTCAGAGATGTTCTTTTGTTCTAATGATTTCCTTTAGTGTAGCTCTCTGGGTGGCTTTGACAGGGACAAAATTCTTCCCTTAATTTCTGAGATCTCCAACTCTGTCCCAGCACAGGGACTGTCCCTGGACCCTGGGAGGGGCCAAACACCCACATCCCTGGCTTTGAGTCCCGTTTGTGTGAGAGATTGCAGCTGCTTTGACCATGGAAATGCTGATGGAGTTCCTTTTTGCAGCCCAGAACGTGAGGAGAGGGAACAGAGCTGAGAACAGGGCGAATGTCATGTCTGAGTACTGGAAGTGACCAATCAGTGGTGACATTTTGGTGACCTCTCAGTGCTTCTAAGCAAAACTATCATTATGATCCTAAAGAAAATGTCTTCTAAAATACCTTATCACTTTAAAGGTAACAGGACGGATGTGGAGCTTGGCCATCAGGCTCGGTTATAAATACCTGGGACCTCTGGAGTGATGCAGGATCTGAGAGATATTTCAGCTCCTAAGCTCTTCCAGGATGCAGGGCAGCACTTTGTTTGACCAAACTTGTGTGTTAATCCTTGTGCAGGCCCGAATTTACAACCCAGAAGCCTCAGGCTGTGTATCTGTGCACACAGGGCTAATGTGGATTTACACCATCAGGCCTGTCCTTGTGGCAGCACAGCTGGTGTTAAACAGGGCCTGTTAAACTGTCCCCAGAGATCAAGGCACAACTAAAACTCTCTGATGAGTTGTTTTGCTGTTACAGTCTAATACTGAAAAACCTCTTTCATTTATTTTAATTTCTTTTCTGAACATCAGTACATCAGTTCAGATTGTTTCAGTGCAGGCCCTGCATTTCTTAGATCTTTACCACTCCTCTGATTTTTTTTTTAAAGCCCTTTCTGTCTGCTTCATTAGAAAGGAGAAGGCCAGCACTTTCTTAATCTGGCATTTTTCTGATATTCACAAAATTTTAGGTTAAAAGGCCATTATATTTCTTTCCTTTACTCAGTGGTCAGGACATCCTAGAGCTGTCTTTATTCTGAGCTGGAGGCTGGGTAGAAATGTTGCAATTGCATAGCCAGGGCCATAGCAGATACTCCAGGGACTGTTTAGTGGCTTCTTAAAAACCCAGTGAGTTTTCTAATGAAATCTGTTTTCACTGAAAAAAAACCACCCCAAACAAACAAACAAACTACAAAATCTCCAAGACTAACTGTAAAGGAGCTTGTGATTTTGTTAATTTGTGAGTTAAGTTCTCTAGGTCTCTGTAAAGTGTTACAAGGGCTGTGAAGGAAATATTACTTTTACATCTTCGAAGGATGGTGATGTTTTGCCCCAGAGCTGTTACACTGCAATTGCTTCACTCTTTTTTTTTT
>VYXD01013652.1:681507-711428 GCA_013397195.1 Hylia prasina | reverse complement strand
TTTTTTTTTTTTTAATAAATAAAAGATATGGTCTCTTCCATATCTGTCTCTAACCAATATGCATTCCCACTTTGAAGCTTCAGGCAGGTCAGCAAAGGGGACATGGAAAAGAGAAATAACATTGCTGACACTTCAGATTGCAAATGACAAGATTAAATTTACTTTTCAGGAAACAGAAACTAAGCCACACTGAAATCATGACCAGCCAAAATATCACTGGCACATCAATCCACACTCATTATGCATATAGAGATATAAAAAGAAGAGCTGCTTTTTTTGGCCATGGCACTCATTCCTATTTTTAAATTGTGCATATTTAATCATTAGAGAATAGTTTGCATTATAGAGATGCTGTTAGATGACTCCATCTGTTCTGTACTATAGTTTGGCAGGGGGAATTCCCATATGCAGTTGTCTGGAGGTTTCCCATCCACTCACCACGGCTCAAACTGGAGAACTTGAAATTTCTTAACTAGATGGCACAAATCTCTGCTTTCAGTTTGCATCAGCTGCTGATTTCCTTAAGGCTTTTCTCAGTGGGTTGTGATTTGAGGTGAGGAATATAAAAAATCCTGTTGATAGCAGGGATTTCCTCGTCCCTTACACAAAGGTAAAATGTGTGGTGCCAAACAAGGCAAAAACAAAGATCCCAAATCCCTTGTGTGCTGTCACCCCTGTCGAGGTCCTTTAGGGGTGAGAGCCCCGAGTGCTCCTGCCCAGCTGTGCACACCTGGAGCTTTGGCCACGGGGATGTTCCATGCATGGGCTGTGTGTTTGTGAGCTGAGGTCACAGCAGGGAGCAGCACAAACCCTGCCTGTGCTCCCTGCCCTGCTCGGGGGATTAACACCGATTTATTTGTCCTGGGTTTTTTCTGTGCTTAACAGACGTGTCCATTTCTGTATTCCCGCTGCTGCTGTGTCTGTATTTGTTTATTTCTGCTACTAATTGTGGTTGCTGTGCTGTGCCAGCCTGTTACTAACCACACAGTGTTTCTCCCTCTCCTGTCTCTTCCAGGACTGTCATGTAAATATCCACTTCTTCAAGGTAGTTTTCTCCTTGGTGTTCCCCTACACACAACCCCCTTTACCAACATCTGAAGTTTATTGAGTTTAATTTCATTCTCACCATCTTTTAAGGATGCACTTGCTTTTTTTCCACGTCAAGCTTTGCTAATTGATTAAAAAAAAAAATTGAAGTAAGAATCTTTCATAATTTGTTATAAAGTGATCCCCAGATTAGAATTTTACTACAAAAAAAGAGTGATCAAACCTGAGCAGATGCAGTGTGCCTTTCTCTTTGGAGGAATTAGCTAAATGAATGCCACCTTCTCATGGAAAATGGAAAAAGGTGCATCTTTAATTTGAAAGACATTCATGGAACTTTAAGTAACTGTCACAGATAAAATAATGCTCATGGTCACTGTATATTTAAATAGATAAATGTAGATAATAGAGCATGCATGTTTGATGATTTAACATAGTACATCTATTGCTGGATGTTTTTTGGAGTATGCTATATTGTAAGAGATATTACCCATGTGCACAGATATGATACCTGAAATCCCAATTCACCTGTTTATTTCTCATTTTGCTCCTTTCACTACTCCCCACATCACTGAGTTACTTCCATAAAAGTTACATCTCAGCACTGAGAACATAAATGTGTTTTGTTTATATTTGCATGTCTCTCTAACAAATTATTTTGCTTTATTAGGGCAAAGGCCACTGGCACAAACCACACTTGCAGTTTCATACATTGGTTAAATTACCATTTAAATGAAAATTTGAAGCTCCTTTGTTGTAAATTGTTCTAAGACTCTTAGATTATTGAAGCCATTATCATCTTCAAATGGTATTTATACAACTGAAGTTGACCTGGAGCAATTTACATTATCACTCCAGGCGTAAAACAATTTAAAAACAAACGTTATTTTTAAGAGTTGTTTATATTCTTAATGCATGATTTTAACAAATGTTCTAACACTGAGCCCTAAAAAAAAAATTAATCACTTTTCTTAACCTTGATTTTTTTATCTCAGAAAAGCCTGTACAGAAGAGAACTGCCCTTCCTCAGTCCTTTACACCTCTTCATATTTGAAAATAAAATCACGCGGTGGCTTCATTGATGAAACTTGGTTTATGCTGGGAAGTTGGAAGTTTCTCTGCTTAAATGCATTTTTAAACCAGAGCGAAAGTCACCTTGATAAAATGCATCTGGCACAAATAGGAAGTTTTTTCACCTCATTGTAAAATCCAGGCCTTGAAGAGCACTGATTTAAGCTGACAAAAGTCCTTGGTTAATTCATATTTCCACCAGAGGAGTGCACCCCAGAGAAGGACTGAAGGGTTTCCCACAGCTGCTTCTTCACAGGCAAAATCCATGTTTAGTCCTGGTGGATTACAAACATGAATTCCATGGGAGAAAGCTGGCACTCTCTTTCTATCGGGACACTCTGGAATTCAGGGTTTTTCATGGAAAAATCGCTTCCTTGTTTGTTATCTGTCTTTTCTCACTAGATCACCTCAAATCCCCATTCCCCTGCTGCTGGCAGCGAGCTGAGCTCAGGAGCATCCCTGGGGGATCATGGTCCAGGAGATCCCTGTGCCTGGAGCATCTTTGGGAATGACCTGTGGGAATCAATTCTTCACGTGGGGCTGCTGGGGAGGTTTCATGCCCAAGTTGACAGGGTTGGAACTGAAAGGAAGCAGCAGGAGCAAGTGAAGGAGGAAGGGCTGCATTCCTGAGGATAACACTACAACTCTGAGCTAAGAACCAGTAAATGCACAAAAATTAACTTATAATATCGCAGCAAATGGGAGATGTGGATACTTGTTTATGGAATAATCAGACACTGGGAGGGGCCACACACCTATCCTGCTTTTGTGCCACTGCAAAGTGTGTATTTAAATAGATTATTTCTCATCATGCAGAAAACATCTTCATCTGTGTGTGTGCGTGTGTGAGAGAGAAATCATTTCAGAGCACATTTAGATTTCAATACAGAATCCCAAGGTTTTAAAATCAGTCCTGGTCTGCAGCTTTGTGTGGCTGGTGGGGTTTGATTGCAGGGGTTTGCTCTAAGATCAGGGAGGACTGAAGTCCTTAAAAATTCTTTTAGAACAGATTTTTTTTCCGCCTTATTGAAATAAGTCTATGCTTAAAAGCAAATTCCACACTCCAGGTTTTTTATTATTGAAAACTGGCAGTAATTTGCATAATTAAAGAATGGAGGAGCATATAGAAAAACAATTCTTCTTTTGGCACTTAGGGGTTCGCTGTTGTAGCATCCTATTTGCTTTTGGGGATTTTTATTACCCCCACCACAGGATACTTCTGCAAGAATTCTTGAATATTATTCCTAGGCAGCCTCTTTAATTACATTTCATCTCGTTAGGCACTGCTCTGTTGCAAGGGAGAGAGTGTTTGGCAATAAAGGCAGGAAACAAAGTGGACTCAGGTGGCTGCAGGATTATTAAACAGATTAAACATGTTGACAGTGCCAAATGGGGAACTGGAAACTCTTCCTTCTCTGGATTTCACAGCTCACACAAACAGACACTGTTGTCCAGGGCAATATCCCCTGAAATTCCTGTCCGAGGATAGATCCACCCCTTTTTCAGTGTCTTTCAGAGTCATTTGACTTCACTGTCTCCATTTTCTAGGAAACATGGTTACCTTCACCCTGTGCCTGGCACATCTAGGAATATTTTAGAAATTGTGCGTTCAGGTACTTCACACAGTTCTCTAACTTCTATCCAGCAAGACAAAAAAAGTTTAAGAAAAATAATTGAATAGGGAATTTTGTTGTAAACCCCCCAAAAAAGGTCTGTTGAGGAGCTCCAGGATATATTAAATTGTTCTCTTGTCCTTTCAGATTCCCTTTTTTTCTTTACCCTAAGTTGAGGTCGAGGAAATAACTTCTCCTCAGAGTGAGAAACCACAAGAGGTCAGCAAAGAACAGGGAAAAGCTCCCAGTGCTGAGCTGGTTCCTGCAAAAGGGCCGAAGAGAAGGAAATCATCCACATCATTAGTGTGTATATATACTTAGAAAATACAAACCCGTTAATTTAAACCATAATCTCAGTAAAATTCAGTACAACATTTTGCACACAGCCCTTTTTTCAAGTTTGGTGACTGGCACTGATGAGAATTTTCCCTCTAATGAAAATATTTTATAATTGCAGGTGTAAAAGCAGGTACTGCTCTGCTCACCTCAGGATTGCTCGGCCCAACACTTTGGTGGCTTCAGGAGTGCGGCTCCCGTGTCCTTGGACATGCTTTCTGCAAAAGGCATTTTTAATCCTTCTCATACACAGCACAAATATTTGGTGCAGGCAAATCCTTCAAATAAATTTACTGTTAGTAATTAACAGGGTATACATGAAACAATTTTAAGAGGAGGAGGAGGAGAGGAAATGAAGGGAAAAGTAAACTGAAGACGTGAAATAGTTGGTATTTAAGTCCCAGGCAGAGTTTTATCACCCACTTCATTTATAGCTTTATGAAACATCCCATTTGCTCTCATGCCTTTTTGCTAGCAGTGAGAATGCTGTGAATTTTTTCCCAGCTTTTTTTTCAATAACTATTTTAGCCATTGAAAGAAAAATGCATTTTCCTTTTGATATATTGCCTTTTTTACTAATTACATCATAGTTCACCATAGAGACACTGTCATCATGAAAATGAATCTCAGAGTGCTGATAAACAGCTTTTGGTTATTTACATCTCTTCAGTGTTCCCCTTGCTGCAGAGGAGTGCTGCTGCAGTGTAAATTCACCAAGGAGTGGCTGAAATCCATGTGTGAACCTCATGAATCCTTGATGGTGTCCCTGGTACCAGGCACCTCCCTGGTTTCCAACAAAATTCTGCTGGTGAATTATAAACTGGCCTTAGGTTATGGCATGAAGATTAAACCTCAGTCTGGTGAAGCAGTAGGTCTTGCTGGGGCTTAGGAATGGACTCCTCTCATTTCAAATTCTCAGCATCCTGGTAATTAAGTTGTAGAAAGTAGGAAATTGATAGTCTATCATAGCATCTATAATTACATGGAATTGGAAATGCAATAATGTAAGAAACAAGCTGCCACAGTGACAGAGAACATTTCACTGAATGGGAGGGCTTTTCTTCCAGATTTTGACTTGAAATTTATTGGATTTATTTGCTTTATTAAAGGCTTGCTAATGGCTCAACACATTGATCAAAGTCCCCAGTTCGTGTGTACATGATTGGAAACCTGAATGGGTCCTTCCTTGAGACTTGGATGAATCATTATTATTTCAGTTTTTCCATCCTTAGTATGAGCTTTGCTGGTTCTGTCAGTGACATCTTCTAAGGTTTGTCTGAGATCTGAGCTGCTCTGATGCTCCTTATGCAGGGTGCAGGCAGAATTGAGCATTCATTTCACACCTGCAGCCCCCTGGGCTGGAATTTTACTATCCAGGCTGTTCCAATCTCACTTCTCACCATCCATTTTGCCATTTTTGTAAGTGATGTGCAGAGTGTTACCTGCAGTGGCTTTGGGTTATTTCAAGAATGAGGAGCAGAAACCTTGGCTCCATGTGTGGCAGTGTGAGCCGGCTGATTCCTTCCCACAGGGACATCTGAGGAGCACGTGGGGGTCTGGCAAAGAACTGCTGAGAACTTTTTGCCACGTGAAAAGCAGGGATTTTCTTAGAATTTTTAGAGGGATTAAGTCGTGGCAAGGAGACATTCCTGCTCCACAAATCTCAGTTCTTGGGACCCGAGATAGGTTGTCCAGAGAAGCTGTGGCTGCCCCTGGATCCCTGGAAGTGTCCAAGACCAGGCCGGACAGGGCTTGGAGCAGCCTGCTCGGGTGGAAGGTGTCCCTGCCCATGGCAGGGGGTGGAATGAGAAATCTTTTAGGCCCATTCCAGCCCCAGCTGTTGAGTGATTCTGTGGCTCTGAGCCCTGTGCAGTGTCTCCTTGGGCTGCTGCGGGGTTTGGCACAGGCGGGGCAGCCCCGCGCTGCTGTTCCCTCCTGTTTGCAGCCACTGCACGGGCAGGGCAGGGGCTGGTGGGGGGGACCTCTAAAGGTGAGGAGGGAGTGCTGCTATCCATGTGGGGCAGAGCTGGGAGAATCCAGAAGACTCAGCTGGGAACACAGCTCTGGATTTACCTCCCCGCCAGGTGTTGGTGGGGCCAATAAATAAAGGATGGACGGTGGCTCTCCACACAGCGCTCTGCTCATGTGGTGGGAATTCAACATTGTTGTTAAATATTTTTGCATTTATCACTTTTTCCTCTTGAAAATGTGGTCCTGCTGGCATCTGGGAACTCACTGGGAGTGAGTTTCCCTGACAACCGAGGAACACTTCCTCTAGTGAGCTTCTCACAAAGCTTGGTGTGTGCTTGGATATCTGACTGTGGGAGAGGCTGTGGGTTTCTCCCCCCTGTGCTTGGGGGCTGGGAGGGGGTGGCTGCAAGTTTGGGCAGGTTTGCATCCTGGTGTTCATTTCCCATGTGGGAACAAAGCCAATCTCACCCAGCTGAGTGCTGCAAACAGCAGCAGAGGAGAAGCAGTGGAGGAGAGCAATACAAGGTGTTAAAGCACTGACATCTTGGAAGGAGACTCATTGCCCTAAAGAGATTGGGAGTAGGAAAGGGAACTTGATGTATACTTTTTTTAAATCCTCACAACTTTTATTTATTATTGGCTAATGAAAATGACCACCAATTCGGTATTTTTGCTCTGTAATTCCTAAGATTCTCTACTACAGATATACACGGAGGGCAGAAGAGCCAACATTCAGATTTATTGTTGTGTCCTATTCAATTTTCTTTACAGGGAAAAATCAGAAAGTTTTGAAAAGAATCATCAAGAATTACTGCAATTGCCATAAAGAATAAAGAATTACTATTCCCTAAATCACTTCTGTTTCCTTGCATCACATTTCTCATTAGATTTCAGATAACTCTTTTCTTATTTAATTAAAAGTACAATTGTTACTCTTAGATTAAAAAGAAATCCAAAGCATTTTTACTGCGAAACCTGAGATACCTTTTCCAGAAAGCACCTACCAAATTCCCAGAGTCTCTCCAGTGTACCACACTGTAATTTCTTAACACTCCATGGAGAAGTGAGTTTGGGCTGAATATATAAGATATGTCTCACCTGTGGTTTCAGGGTAAAAGAACTGGCCGAGATAAGGTGCGTCCAAAGCAGAGGAAGTAAGATGATGTGCATGTCTTGTTTTCTTTTTAGATTAACTTTCCTGCTACCAGTGCAGACTAATTTATCTTTAACATTCTGTTTTCCTGGTTGGTTTGCTGCAAGCTGGCTTCGTTGTAACAATACTGTGTTTTTATCCAAGATAATAAGCCAAGGAGTTGGAATATGGATAGAAAATTAATCCAGGACTTGAAATGCTGTCTACAACTTCAGCAAATTTTAATATCCATAAAATAAAGGAGGGTTCAAATAGGATTCTGCAATTTTCAATTTTAGTCGTAGGAAAGGCAAAATATCAATCTTTTCCAATAAGCTTTTAGGAATAATTTGAGTTTATGTCCCTTCTGTAGCTGCAAAATTGGTTTTGCTCTGGCAGTCTGGAAGAGGATATTGGCTGCATGGCATTTTCTGTCTGCTGCAGCCAAGGTGTTTCAGATATAAAACTCATGATAGAGCTCAGTGAATTGTCTTGAAATGCCCACTCTATTTCCACTAGGACCTTAAGCCAAAAAGCAGTAACAGGAATTCACATGCCAAATGTGAAAAAGGGTTTTTTGCATGCTTCTGAAAGGATGGTGGCTGGCCAAGGTGATGGGAAATAAGGACCTTTGGTAAGGTTGTGATAATTTCATGAGTTCCTGCCACTTTGGGGCTATGTGCTTCCTTTGAGTCAGTCTGGTTGTTCCCCAGCATTCCCTGGCTGCCCTGTCCCTGGTTTTTCCAGCTGGTTTGCAGCAGGGTTCTCCCTTTGCCCCTCCCCTGAGAGCTGAGCCAGGGGATGACCAGGATTGTCACCTTCCCACGGGCACAGGTCACTCACAGCTCAGCACGTCAATGAACTTCTGCCCTGTTCACCTCTGAGGCAGCTCAGAGCCCACCTGAGCACACAGGAGGAGCCTCATGTTCTCAAAAATCTGCCATCTGCAAAAAGAGATTCTCAAACTGACAGTGACATCTAATTTAAAAAAAGCTGAAAAATGGGAGTGAGAGGAGCATGTCTGGTGCTCATTGAATCTCAGTGCTCAGAGGATGCAGAGAGGCCTTGGCTGGGTTCTCAAATATTATTTTAAGATCCTGCCTTCAGATCCTGACAATTCCAGCCCGTGTTGACTCCGAGTGAGTGCAGTGCCTCCAGCTCTGGAGCCAGCAGCAGGCACAGGAGCCTGCTGGTGAACCTGCTATGGTTTTTTATGGAAAAAGTGCTGGAAACCCCAGAGCCTGGAATTGCAACGCTTCGGAGAGCACTCCCCACCTGGTTGGCAGGTTTGTACCCGGAAAAACAAATGGCTTTGGAACAAAATCTGATTTTTTGTTTCGAGTTACGCATTTTTTGAACAAGCTGCCAACAGCCTGCCCAGTGGGTTTAAAGTGTAAGAAATAAAGCTGGTGCTTTTCATTCAGGGCCTGATTTGGATCTCCATTACTCAGTGAAAAGGAGGATATTGAAATTGCTTTGTGCATCAGAAAAGCAAGATCTTTATCTGAGATCCCATTTGTGGGAGCATCACAAAAGGCATTGCCAGCAATGCTGCTCCCTTGAGCCAGTCTTTATCTTGTACAAATAATGGATATTGGGATTTGGGGTTTTTTCCCCTTGTTTTGCTCACAGCTCAATCTTGTGTGGCCTCGAAAGGAGCTTTGAGCTGCCAAAGAGCTGCAGCACAGATTGGTCCCAGCAGCCAGATCTGCCCTGGGAACATCCCTTGCAGACTCAGGGATTTAAGCTGAGATCCAGGACTGGCTCTCCCTAAATGTTTGCACAGCACTTGATTCTGATGAGCATCTCCAAGTGCTGCTTTCATGCAAACAAGTAATAACATTGCTGTGGAAGAAATTCCCCATTCTAAGCTGTATCACAAGTTTTTTAATAAAGAGATCTAAACTTGCAAAATTCATATCCCTGTGGCAGGACATAAGATTTTCTGCACTTACAAAGTCGCAGGAAGAATCATCCAAGCTGAATATGGTTTTCAAGTGACAGGAGGTTATTTTGTCAGAAGATTGTCTGACATCACTGCAAGAGTAGATGGAGTCTGTGAATCAAGTGCCTCTAAATTTTATGGATTACTCCTCTGGGGAGGAAAAAGTTTGTAACTCCCAGTTTCCAGTGCCAAAGGTGTATGCCAGGCATGGCTTTTAAAGGGAGCTGTTGTGTGACTTTGAATAAACCTCCATTTCTATAATTTTCTTTATCTGTAAAAGAGGGATAATATACAAATATTGTCCTTTTGTGAAGCTGAGAGAGGAGTAGTTACCCTGAATTATCAAACATACATCACTGGCAAAAAGTAAATTAACCATGTTAGAGGTTATTAACCAGACCAACACACCAGACAGATGAGGAAAGCACTTATATCCCAAAGAATTATTAAACCTTATTGGCTTTGCTTCTGCTGGTATATGGGATTGTTTTGAGGGGGGGAAAAAAGGATATTATCTTGTACCCTGCATTATCTTTTGGTGAGTCTTACTTTTTTTTCTTTTATTAACTTTAAGATTTGAAATGCAGCTTACTTGAGCCATGCCAGGGTGTCTCATGTGAAGTACTGAGACTTGCAGCCTCCTGTAAACCAGAGTGTCTGGCCAAGGCAGAGCCCTTGTCTGTAATATTCCCCTTCCTCCCTTTTCCAGATCAACCCTTGATTGAAAATCAAAGTTGATTGTACTGCTGGTTTGAAAGTGGCCATGTTCATCTGCATTAATTCTCATGTGTTGTGGGATTTTTTAATGCAGATTCTTTTTCTTAGTGCATGTCAAAATTCTCTTAACTCTTGCTATGCAGTGAATTGAAGAATTCCATTTAAATGAGAATGTTTTGAGGAGGTTGTTTATATCCTAAAATACCTAATGTACATTACAGCATGGTATTTTTGGATAGCCTCTTTTTTTTTTTTGTATTTCAGAGCAAAAGCACCATTTAAGCTGCTTTTGGCATGAAAGTAAATGATCATTTTTTATTTTGTTTCTGGGCTTTGCTTTGGTTTTGCTCTTTTAACCAGATAAGTGTATCTGCTTTATCTGGTTATACATGAACACAGTTTTCCACTTTAATTCCCTCAATAATGTCAAAAGTATTGCTGGAATGAGTCTTTGAAGGTGTGTCTGTGCATATTTTGTTATGCAGCCTTTCACCTGGGAATGCCACCTCAGACCTGGCCATTTCCAGTCCTAACTTCCCCCAGAGATCCCTTCTGCCAGGAGGACGGGCAGTTCTTCTCACTTTGCTGTTTTTGTGTGTGTATGTGTGTGTATGTTCTTCAGAAAGCCAAACTTGGGCCAGCTGGTAACAAAGTCATTACTTCAACAGAAGACAAGAACTCAAGTGTGCCATCCAACAATCTGGACAGGGTGAAGCTGACAGATTTCAACTTTCTCATGGTTCTTGGAAAGGGGAGCTTTGGGAAGGTAGGAATTCTTCAGAATTAATCCACTCACATTCCTTTTTTTTAAAATTTTTATTTTTTTTTTCCTTGAGGAAGAATGAATAAACAGCTCTCTAAGAAGCAAAATCCAGAGTCAAAAGGATGTGCATTTTTGAGGAAGGATTTTGTAACAGGGAGTAGGGTCATTCCCCCTAAGGCCTAGCAGACTTACATCCTGATTGGCAGTTTTCTTGAAAAAAGAAAAATAAATTTTAAAACTCAGACTGTTGAGCAAGGTGGGAACTCGTTGCTGACTTTCAGATCCTCACTTCTTGGCAGTTTCAATGAAGTAATGTCTACTTTTCTGGCTTTAATACCTAGGTCACTCTGCCAGTTCTGGAAGTCACCAACATTGGTATGGGTGAATACTGGAAAAAAAAATAGGAATAGTGTATATATAGAGAGAGAAATCCAGTGGTTGAGAGAACAGACTGCTATTTTTCTGCCTGTTTGAACAAAACTCAGGTGATAAAGTGCCCTTTACTGAAGAAGTCTCCTGGGACTTAACATTTTATCAGCCCTTCAGCAACGAGTCCACAGTCAACCAGCAAGTTTGGGCACAGGCTGTCTGAAATGTGCAATGATCATGATTTTGGAGTTTTGATCAAATTTTTCTGTACAAATTAAAGGAAAAGCTGGCTTGCCATCTCTCTAAATCCTCAGGCATCTTGATGCCTTGGGAAGGCTGACCTGAAAGAGAGACTGCACAGAGCCAGAGAATAAAGTAGGTATTTATTGAAAGCCCTCTAGGATACACCTTGGGGAGCACAGGGCTTGGCCAGGGCTGCACCCAAGGGGGACCCAAAATGGTCCCAAAATGGACAAAGGGTCACCAGGTCTCACCCTTTGATCAGTTTGGGTCCATTTGCACCTTGGGGTTGAATTGTCCAGTTGCAGCTCCAGGCTGTGAGGTCCCATCCTGCTTGTCCCTCCCTCCAGCCACCCTTGTTTGTGCTGCTGGGCTGAAAGTTGTCCTTGGTGTGCAGCAGGAACAGGATTTGTTTTGTGTCCCTGCTCTGTGCAGAGCTGAGTGACACTGACTGTGAGCTCAGAGCTGCACCCCTGACAGCACAGAGCCTGCAATGCAGGAGAGAGAAAACTGGAGGCATCAATCTGAGTGACCTTCCCTCCCTGGCCTGGGGGTTCTCACGCTGCTGTTGCTCTTTCCTGCAGGTGATGCTGGCAGACAGGAAGGGCACAGAGGAGCTCTATGCAATCAAAATCCTGAAGAAGGACGTGGTGATCCAGGATGATGATGTGGAGTGCACCATGGTTGAAAAACGAGTCCTGGCACTGCAGGATAAGCCCCCGTTCCTGACACAGCTCCACTCTTGTTTCCAGACAGTTGTACGTGACCTCTGTCTTTCTTGCCACCCCAATCTTCCCCAGGCTGTGTGGTCATGGACTTTATCACTCCAGTAATATTCATTATCATCCAGCCCATGTATGGTAGCCTCTGCATGCAGAAAATGGTGACGAAATCCCACATGTAATTATTCCTTGTATCTTAAATATAAAAAATAATTCGAAAGATTTTGCTTCATGCAGTCATTTGAGCAGGCCAGCATAGCAATTCCTAAATGTAATTATATTTGCTTTGCTAAGTCAAAGCCTCAAGCCCAGATTCCCAAAGGTTCCCAAATATTTTTAAAGCTCTGAGGATAGTACTTGAAAAGTCTTAATGGCTGTTATTATATTGTGAGGTTATTAGTCATGAATCAGTGTTGGTGGATTTAATTTAGTTTTCTGTCATTTCTGGGTGACACTGAGGGGCTTTTTTCTTCTTTCTTATAAATACATGAAGTGGATATTTGCCCATCACATTGCAAAACATCTCCCAGTGACACATTTGAGGATGGATCTGATGGCCCAGTGTCACTGTGCCAGCCTCTTGGATGACATGGAATTATGGAATTACTGAGGCTGGGAAAGTCCTCTAAGATCACCAAGTCCAACCATCAGCCCACATTGCCCATGAAACCCTGTCCTCAAGTGCCACATCCACACCATCTTCCAAAGGAAAACTTACTAGGAACTATCAAAAATGGCCCCAAAGCAATTTGGAAATTTTGACTATCTTTGATTTTTTTTTTTCATTTATTTTTAGAGACAGATTTTTCAGACTGAGCTATATTTGTATAATTCTGCAACTGTTGGAGACAAATAATCTGTAAAACATGGCACTAAAATTGGCAGAACTAGACAGATCTCATCAATCATTTACTCTTGAAGGTTAAACAAAGCATTCCACTTCCATTTCCTGATCTATAATTTTTTCCCAGTCCTAATAATCCTAAAAGCTTTTTAATAACGTGCTAGTGACTTGTTTTTCTTTTTGGCTGATCAATGAATATCTAATATTGTCTCTAATGTATTTATGTGCCTCTTTAATACTTTTTCCTAGGACCGGCTGTATTTTGTGATGGAGTATGTCAATGGTGGGGATCTCATGTATCACATCCAGCAAGTAGGAAAATTTAAGGAGCCACAAGCAGTGTGAGTGTTCATGTATTTAAATCATATCATCGTCTTGATTTGACAGTGTAGGAGGATTTGGTTTCTTCTCTTCCCAGGCTCAGGATGAGGTCCAGGCTGGCCTTTGTTTGTTTTTAAGGGCCAAAATCTGAACTTTGTGTTACAAATGTTGTTTGAACACACAGACCAAAGGTAGCTGTGCCTTTATTCAAAAATACAGGACAAACAAAGGCAGGAGAGGCTTACTTGAAAAGTGACAAGGATTTAAGCAGGACAGCAGGAAATTAAAGATGTTGCTTCATCTTCTGATATTGCTTTTAAAATCAAATACTTACAAAAACAGTGAGTAGAACACTTCAGTCTGAGTTAGTGCTATGGAGAAAGACAGTACAAACAGACTCAGCACTGTTATATAAATTACAGTTTACGCAAGATAAATTCAATGTATAGCTTGGAGGAATTTCTGTGATATATTTGTGAGGACTTAAGGAATTAGGAGTTGTTTATCTACATAATTCTTTTCAGGTAATTGTACATCTGACACATGAGTGAGCAACTGAAAATGATCTGTAGCATATTTAAGAGTGAAGAGATCCATCAGTACCATTTTAGCCATCCTTATAATACCTCATCACCACTTGGTAGTGTTTCATAAATCATTTACTAATGAAACTCTAAAATCAAGGGTGACCAACTGCTTTAAGCATTCAGTTAAAGTAATTTCTCATTTTGATTTAAGCAATTGGAGCTTGGTTAAATGAGAGGCCTTCTAAACAGAAGTATTTCAGATGCAGACAAACATTTTAACAACTCTCTGAATCAAACCAAGGTGGTGTCAGATCATCCTCGACTCCCAGCTAATGCAGCTTGCCAACACTTGACAAAATCTCTGGTGCTTCATGACAGCTTTTGCCTGTGCTGCATCTTCACACGTGTTCACAAACACCTCTGATCGAGTGTTGCAGGGCTCAGTTGCTTCCTCTCCCTTGTGCTGAGCCTAAAAATTAATCTCATCTTTAAATAATCCTCTCGCATGTAATTTGCACGGTTCCACAGCAACCAGCTTCAAACAGCCACCAGTGTTCTATACCTCTTAACTGCATTCAGCAATTATATTTTATATGGTAATCATTTTAATTAGCTTTGTGTAATTAGTCCATTAACAGGCTGTATAAAGGGACACTATTTCTGCAAATTATTCCATGCCATATGAATTGCAATGTACATTGAGCTGCATCCTGAATTCATCAATCTGTGATTAGAGATAAGGACCTTTGCAGCAGAGTTAGTGCAAAAAAAAAAAAAAAAAGCTGTGCCCCAGCTGCACCATTTTTTGTGGTCCAGGGAGCCATTTTCCAAATTTTGTTTTAGATTCTGCATTATTTTATCATCTAATACTCAAAATGTATCTGTTAACATCCAGCTGAAGTGATATGTCTTTTATGTCACCTGTATATATACACTATAAATTACATATTTCACATGCTGCTATAGTATCATCCTTTACCATGATTCATTTCCAGTTTATTTTGCCAGAAGAAAAACATGAAGCAATAAGAAATCTGTTGAGATTTTTTTTTTCCCCCCCACACAGGTTCTATGCAGCTGAGATCTCAATTGGGCTATTCTTTCTCCATAACAGAGGGATTATTTATAGGTGAGTATGATCTGACATAAGTAATTTCTGAACTATTTTTAAAATCCCAAAATTATCAGTTTCTTTAACATTTCAGTGTATCTTTAAAACAGAAAGCCAGCAGTGTAGAGCTCTTTTTGTTGTGTTGCTGCTGGTGAGGTGGAAACCCAAGCCCTGTTTAACCTGAGCTTTCTGACACCTGCGCTCTGCCCTGCTCAAACAAAACCTCTTGAAAATGGAAAACTTTATGTTTTGTATTTCTGTGTGCTCTTTAATAACATTACACATTCAAAAGTCTCAGGTGAGGGGTCAGACACAGCCAGCTCTTCATTCACTGTCCAGGCCAGAGAATTTGTGGCTGCTCTGGATCCCTGGCAGTGCCCAAGGTCAGGCTGGACAGGGCTTGGAGCACCCTGGGACAGTGGAAGGTGTCCCTGCACATGGCAGGGGGTGGAATGGGATGGGCTTTAAGGTCACTTCCAACCCATTCCAGGATTTTAAGGTTATTCTTAGATGTCTGCCCAGTTCCCTCCAGGCTGAGCCAGCCCCACATGTGCACCCTGAACCTTCCCCCACAAAGAGCTGCAAATATTCCTTATTCAGAATAAGCTCACCCTGGCTGATCCCAGACATTAACCTTAAATTCCTGTGATTCTTCTCAGAGATCTGAAATTAGATAATGTGATGTTGGATTCAGAAGGACACATTAAAATTGCTGATTTTGGAATGTGCAAGGAACACATGTTAGATGGAGTAACAACCAGGACCTTCTGTGGCACTCCAGACTACATTGCACCGGAGGTAAATATTGACCCTTTCAAGAACCTTTTAGTCTCTTAAAGGAAATTGTCCCTCCACATTTTATACCAGTGGGTTTGGATGGCTCTAACTCCAGATTCTCCATGGATGGCACCATTTAACTTCTGCAGGTATATTGGATATATTTGTGAATCAATGCAAAGTAATCAATAAGACTTCACTATTTTAAGAAATACCTGGTTAATTGAAAAACTAACTTTTTATGAGATAATATTTTGTTCAGTAACAAAAAAAATTTTAAAACCCCAGGCTCACCAACTTCTGATCTTCAATTTGCTTCCTGGAAATACTATTATACTAAACTTTGCAATTTGTGAAGTTATACAAGCATCATGGATGTTGCTGAGCTTGTTGCTGAGATCAGCAAATATTTCACTGGGAGAAAACAATGCTGCTTTACACAGCTGCCAGCACACATTTATTTAAAGGATTATTTGGCATTTTCAGGAAATCACAAACCACTCACTGGTTTTTGGGAAGGGACTCATGAGGTCCTGAAGCTTTTTGCTGACCTCTCTATAAAACCACTGTGGTTTTCTCCAGGCCATGTCCTGCAAGTGCTGCACAGGTGCCACAAGTTGCTGCTCTTCACCCCAGGAAAGCTCCTGTCATTGAAGGCCTCTTCCCAAAGCTGAGAGATGGGGCCTTGGGTGGAGTTGTTGTAATAAATCAACAACTTTAATAATTTGCCTTGAGTTTTCCATGGCTTGGCCATACCTCTGCAGCTTTTAAGCCACTGCAAATGACATTGAAGCTTGAAACAACTGCAAGTGGGTCTAAAATGAAAATATGATCATGAGAAGCCCAGTTGTGCTTTAAGGCACCAGGATAAATACAAGCTTAGAGTTAAGACTTAGAGTCTGGATAGGATTTGTATTTCCATAGTTGAGGTCTAAAGAATTGAAAACAAGCACATGTGGTGATTTGGATATAATTCAAATATATGAATATTAAAATCTGGTCTTTGTGCATACTGAGCTTTCAAGAATCTTGATTTGTTTGGCAGCAAATTTGATGCAGGAGGCAGGATCCTGATCCAAGAGATTCAGTTGTTCACTGGGTGCTGAGCATGAGGCAGCTCTGGCTGAAGCATTTCTGGCTGTAATTGAATGTTTGTTGGAATAGGGGAGATTTATACACGGACAAGTAAATTAGTGTCTAAGGTGAATTTTGTCATCTCTGAGAAATTGGAATGAAAAATAGTTCTTTTTTTCCTGGTTGCTAATTCATGCTTTTCAGAGTGAAATATTGTGTATCATACCCCCTTGTTTTCTCACCATTTGCTGTTGCTTGCAGCAGGATATCAGAACAACCAGAGTAGTATTTCATTTTGTTCTGTCAAAACATAAATGAAGCCAATATTACAAATTAGTGTCCTTTCTGTGGCAATTGTCTTGTGCCTATTAATGCCAAAGAACATTTTGTCAGTACCAGAATGCTCAGTGTGGGTCAATGCTGGAGCAAATTATTTTACTTTATTTGGAAATTTTATATAAAGAAATAAACCTTGTATCAAAACATCCACTAAGTGAGAGAAAATTAGTCTGTTATCTTACAAACAGATTTGATTTTGTTTTGTTTACTTGGCTGATTTTCTTTTGTCTCTGAAGACATTATCATGACTGACAATTTGCTAACTAGTTCTGTGGTGAACTTCAAAGGAAGGTTCCTCTGTTGCTTGCAGGGCTGTTTCAGCCCATGTTTCCATGGGCTAAAATTTATAAATTTCTAATAGATTTTAATGAGAATTCATTTGCACAGTCACATTCCCTGCTGGGTGGAGATAAAGGAGCTACATCTAAATAAACTCTTGAAGGTATCTGGAGTAGAATCCTGCGAGTGGGCTGCACTCAAACATGGAGAATTAGCTCTTTCCAGCAGCATTTGGGGAAGAATGTGGTGGCTCTCGTGGGGCCTGGGGGAGCCCACGCTGCCTCTGCAGGACCTGCCCACAGATGGATCAGAGAACACACAGCTGCAAGGACCCTGCAGGGACAGCTCAGCTGGTGTCCCCTGCCCCAGCTCTGCGTGGAAAAGCAGGGGAATGCAGTGCTGCCTTCAGCAAAGTGAACCCCCCAATTTGGTGTGCCGCAAAATAATGTTTTCCTTTTTTTCTGAGTGGGAAAGTTGCCATTTGCTATTACCTAGGTGTATAATGGGCAGGAATTATTGTTAATTTTCCTACGCTGTGCAATTTGCCGAATGTGCAGAGGTTAAACTGGTGGGATCCCAGGTCTGACAGCTTCTCTCAGGCAGAAAGTGGTTATCTTGTACAGAGTATTTCCTGATGTGCTGAACTTAAATATTTATGGTCAGAGTGGTAAAATAGCTGTGAAATCAATTAGTACTTTGTGTTTCCTTGACCAGTCAAGAGAGACAGGAGGAGATGGATGTCAAGAGGATTAGGGAGAAGGGATTCTGCCAGCACAGAACCCCGCCATCAGCATCCCTGCAGCAGCCACAGTGCTGATTTCGAATTTCAGAGGAATTTAAATTAGAAACTCCATTTCCCTTCTCTTCCATCTCACAGCCTCAAGACCTTCAGTTCCAACCTTGAATTTGCCAGGATTGTGGGAGGCAGAAAGGTTTGGAAAGTGCATTTGACTGTTTCTTGTGCTAGTAATATTTATTTCTTTTAATAACTGAGTTTTAACTTTTCCAGCACACATCATATATGCTCACAAAGATTTCCTCTTGCCTCTGGGATATAATCTTTTCCTCCCAACTGGCTACTAGCTGCAATGATCTAAACATTCCTACAAATTGCTGATATGAATCTCTGTGTCCTGCTCTTAACTGTGCTTGGAGGCAAAATAGAGAAAAAAAGCAAAAAAGCAACTCCTTCTGCCAATTTTCCTTGATGAGAGAAACTCCTGAGCTCTTTCTGAGTGCTCAAATCCACAGAAGCCAGAAAGGCAGAGCTCTTAATGCATGAGTAAAATGGGACATTTGAAATGCAAAAGGACATGAAAAGGGCAATCATTTAAATTAATGACAGAGAAGGAGGGGAAGAGAAGGATCCCATCAGCTTTCCACTGCTGCCTGGCCAGTGAAAATCAGGAATCACAGGTGGAGGAGAGTACAGGTCTTCATTTCTAGGGACAGGAACTCCCTCACTGCTCTGGGTCTGTTCTGCACACTGTGGTTAGACAGGAGGACATATTCACATACCCCCATTTGCTCTGAAAGATACCCAAATTTGTACACGCAGGTAGAATGATTTTGGCAGCTGCTGCAAGGCAGGCAGGGATGGCTGTGAGTGCAGCAGCTGGGAGGTGACACACGATGAATTCTGGGCGATGAGGAGGGAACTACTGAAAATACAACATTTAGAACTTGCTGACTTCCTACCAATGCATGTTTGGCTGTACACTGAAGGCTCATCTGCTTCCTCCCACATGTAATTCCTCGCTTGAAGTGAGCATTCTTCCCTCTGGTTTGCACTTCCCAATTAATGCTGTGAGCAGCTCCAGCACGAGGAGTTTATCTGCGGGTTCTACGCAGGATGTGCTCACTGGGGAATTCACGTGGCAAAGAGCTGCTCTGGGTTTCCCTGGTGCCACAGCCTCACCAGGATCCAGCTGCTGCTTCAAACTGGGTGTATTCAGATGGGATTAAAGGAAAAAAGCTCCCTGTGTACAGGAGCAGTGACAGCACCACCTTTTCCTACATGGAGGTAATTGAATGAAAAAGGTGTTGTCATTGCATTTGCAGTGGGACTTTTCCAGCCTTGGTGGGTGTATTTATATCTCAGTTCCCACTCTTCCATCACAGACTGGCTCAGGTGAGGGAGGTGTGTGCCAGCTCAGAGGGGCACTGCTCTGTTCATCAGATGTGGCATCAAACAGCAGAAAAATTGTAGTGACTCTGACCATCCATTGCAGCTTTTCCCGTGTTAATTCTGCCTCTCCTGATGATTCTGTTTGATATTCTCTCCCAAAGGCAGATTTCATAGGGGAGGTTGCATTTCCTGCTGGGAATGCTGTTTAGAGAAGAACCCAGCCTTTACTCACCTCTTGCTGGATAAAATCAGCATCATTGAGTCCATGCTTTGGTACAGCTCTCACTGTAGGACATTGCACTGCAGCATTTAAGTGATTTCCTGCTCTCAGTAATCCCATCAAACTCCTTCAGAACAGGGACAGAAGTGGACTGTGGGCTCCTGGACAGACCTGACTGCCAGGTACAGAGCCTTGGCAGTGTGGCAGCATTTTCTTTCTCACTGCTGTGGATCCATCTTTTTCTCATTTACTAATTGAAAGAAACTGTTCCTCCCAAAAACCACATACCTGGACTGCACTTGTTGTACAAAATGTTCTGCCCTTACAAATCAATGACCTGAAAAATATCCCCTTTTTATATGAAATATTCTTTTCCATAGGGCAGGGAGACATTGTCAGAGAAGGACTGAGGACAAAATGTTTTGTCATTTTCTGTGTGTAAAGGCCAGTAGTTTTCCCAGATGGAAGTTTGAAAGTGTTTGGTGTTTCAAAAGGCAGTATTGATTCCAGCAGGAACTTACTGGTGATGGAAATGGATGGGAGAGTAACCAAGTATGGCAACTACTATAAGATGAAATGAATGTCCCAAATATATATATTTTAGGCCCATATTACTGCTAAGAGACAACTGATATAGACTGCCTTTATGTTGGGGTCCAGATGAGAATCTTGTTATTATCTCTGGTTGTCTAATATATTCCGAAGCGCCATTGATTTTGAAATCCTTTGGTTAGAAACATTGCAGTAATTTTGAAGTCGTGTGCTGCTGTATCTCAGGCAAGGACATATATCCACACAGAGACCATAATTTTATTTAGTAGCCAGGCAGTCCTGCTTTATTGCACTGGTGACTCACTATTTTCCTGAGCAACTATGGAACTTGGCAGTTCAACTTCTCTTTCAGACAACTAAAAAATTTAGGATGTGTGATGTGTATTTGACTGGGCAATTTATTTCACAAAGAACAAAAACACAAGCAAACAGGAAAATGAAATGCAAGCCCCTCTGGAGTTCTGACTGCCTCAGTTCCCTGCTCATTCCAGTGGAGTAGAGATGCTGGAGGTGAAGGTTGTGATGCTGCCTGCAGTGGGGATGGGCAGGGACTGGGGTGTCCTGCATCCCTTCACAATTCACAGCGTCCCCTCACAGTTATTTGGGAAGAGATCTGAGGAACACCTGCACCTCCAAACTCCTCCACATCCTCACCAAAGGCAGCTCTTAAATAAATGAGCACTGATCTCTGAGGAGGCCTCGACTGAAGAGGATGATGCAGGAGGGGACCTGGGTGCTGCTGGCACTTGCAGCCTTTCCTTGTGTCAGAACTCAATTTGTGCTGCTCTGTGAGTCAGATGTGAACCCAGAGCATGGAAAATACTTGACATTTCCATTAGTCGGAACAGCAGAACTTCCTTTCTTTTTGGTGTAGCTGGAATTTCGTACTGAGTATCACAATCACGTGGCTTGGGAAGGCTTGACTGGGATTTTTTGAGTTTTGCTCTTTTGCTAAATTTTGATTCCTTTTACAGCAAAAGAAAAATATAAATATTGAAAAGAAATGTCTAATTATTGATAGCCCATAATTAAGTGAGCCTCATGATTTCAAACTTTGACATGAACAGTTGGGTAATGGTTGTGCCTTGTCTCCTGCATTGTGCTGCTGTACTTCCTTCTTTGCCCACAAATGCACATCCCAAGAACTCCTGAGAGCTGAATTTTCCACAATATCAGGGTACCAAGGGCGTGGGTGGGTTTAGACTCACACTTGCAAAACAATCCAACTCCCACTGAAACCCGTGATTAGCTGCAGTGGGGATTACAGGATTGTCTTTCTGGCCTTTTCCAAGGAAATCTGTCCTCTGCATGTCACACATGTACCTAATATGCCACAAGGCTGGGGATTAGTTAACACAGGGGTTTTTCCTTTGTTATTTTTTATGACTTTTCAGATTATTGCTTACCAGCCCTATGGGAAGTCTGTGGATTGGTGGGCATATGGTGTGCTGCTCTATGAGATGTTGGCTGGACAGGTAAGATCCCCCCTCCCCTGCTTGCTGTGTCCTCCTCCTGCCCTCCAAGGCTGCTCTGTTTCAAGGCTCCCTAAAGGTTTAGACCATTACAGGATAAGATTGAAGCCTTTCATTCTGCTGTTATCTCCTTGTACTCTTGACTGACTCAACTGAGAATGTATTTAGGCTTTAAGCTCTTTATGTTGCACCCACATAATCAAGCTCTGCCTTTGAATAGGGCTCCTTTGTACTGCAATAATGTTATAAATAGCCATCTTCAGAATTGAAAGGGAGACACTTGAGCAGGAAAATGCATGTCAAGTGGAAGAAATACCATTTAGGAGTTTGAAACCACAGGGAAGCATAATAAGAGTGTGTGTATAAGCTCTGCATTGCAGTTAAGTCCCAAGAATACAGTTTTTGTACTGTATGTCCTGGGGGTAAAATGTGGATCTCAGCATTTGGAAATGTGCTCAGTTACAGACCCCTCATTCTGCACAGTTAATGAGAGGCTGCTCTCTGAGTCACTCGGGCAGGGAAGCAACACTGTGCTGCCATAAATGGCAGATAAGCACCAACTTCAAGGAATTACATTAGTCTTGAGTTGAAAAAGATTCCTGCAATTGGATTTTGGTGAGTATTAGGTAGAGGCAGGCATTTCCCAAGCTGAAAACATACATTTGTAACAAATGCCTTCTTCAAGAGTTTCTCTGTGAAATTCCAGTGGACCTTTTAAAAGTTTTAATGTGTAGCAATTGCAGCTGTTAACATTTGCAGGCTGAATTGTAAATATTGGCTATCTGAATATTTCGGAGGAAAGGAGATTTACCATTGTCTGGGTCCTGCACAGGGCCCATATCCTGGGGATTTATCCTTGGGCACTTTCCTACCCCTGTATTTTAAAATATAGTGCAGACTTTCTTGTGATAGTCTCAGAAGCAGAATCTACAGCCATGAGATAAAACAAACTGGAGTTTAACTGGAATTAAGTGAGGAATGGATATACCTTAGCACAAGGGAATTGAAAGTTATTCTCAAAACTTCACCCTTTGAAGTATTTTGCCTGTCTGGTGCATAGTAGCTTTAAAAACTGATTAAAGCTGATCACAAAGATAATCCTGCACACACTTCATTAACCTGGCTGCCATTCTGGGGACAGAAATGAGCATTTCTCCTTGATTTTGATCTGAGACTTTCAAACACTGAACTTCTGGGTCAGCAGCTATCCAGGCTGCAGATTGTTGTGAGTTTGAGGGGTGTTCCCTGACAAGGAGCACTGCTTTATATGGATCTCTTTGGGCATGGTGTTGTCATGCCATTTCATAAAAAGTGGAGAATTTAAAAACAAAAAAAAGGAAAACTCAGTAAGTTACTCACTTGTGATTTATTCTCAACAGCCTCCATTTGATGGGGAAGACGAAGATGAACTCTTCCAGTCCATAATGGAGCATAATGTTTCCTACCCAAAATCACTGTCCAAAGAAGCTGTCTCCATCTGCAAGGGGGTGAGATAAAATGTTATTTATCATTAAGTTCCTTTTTGGCAATCCTTGTGAGTAGCTGGGTTTCTCAGCCCAGAATGCCTAATGACAGCATCAGAGCCCAGGAGTTCAGGAGAATCATTTTTAAATGTAGGTGAAGATGAGCTTATGTCAAAATCTTTAGCATAAAAGCAAGGAAACCATGGGGAAATTCTGACCCAGTGGTACCTGTGTGGCCTAAAATTGGTCTTAGATACTAAATTAATGTTTCTTTTACTTTTGAGGAAAATAATAGATTTGGCTTCAGGGGATTAGCTTAGGAAAAAAGAATTAATTTGACTTGCCTTTGATTCCATGTGATTCTCCAGAGCACCATCAGTCTGCAGCTTTTCCAATCCACCACCTGTAATGGGTTATTTGATGTCTGACTTACACTGATAAAACAGCACTGCACTTAGTTAATTTGGTGTTTACATTCTTCCTATCCTTTTCAACCATTTATGAAGTATTCTATGTGGGCTGGATATTAGTCCATTAAAGAAAATCACCAAGGAAAAGGAAAGGTGTTTAGAACAAGAAGGTGAAATGAAAGACCATGCTAATTTTGGAGCATATCCCAGGGTAGATGTGCTGGCCAACAAAAAATAAGCATGATGTATTTTAGTAAAGTACATTCAGATTGTTTTCTTGTCGTGAAAATCACACATGCAGGCAGCACAGTCTGAACCTGATGTAATTGCCCTGTTTTCAGCTCCTCTGTTTGCTGCTCTCTGGGTGCTCATGTCAAGGGAGGGCAGAAAGCTAAAATTACCCTGCACCTTGAGATTTTGGGCAAGTCTGTGTGATACTGACATGTTCTTCATCTGCATTAAACTGACAAAGTAATCTCAGGTTTCAGTGGGAATTTTTCCTGCGCTGAGAAGTCAACAGGAGAAAGTTTCTGACCCTTGCAGTCAGTGGTAGCTCAGCAACCCCAGGACTGGGCACCACTGGGCAAGACAAACATGCCCACTCTGCTCTTGGAATTGATTTGTCTGCTTGAGTCCCATTCCACTGATTGAGAGTTTGTTGGTTTTGGTAAATGCAGCAACTTGGGAAAGAATTAAAACTACTGGACTCAATACTCCCATTTTCTTTTATCACCTATAGTTAAAGAAAGGAGTTTGGAAAAGGTAACAAAAATGGGAACATTGCTGTTAATCTTGAAGGGGGCTGTGATTCCTGCCCAATGCACAACCACTTCCCAAACCTGCTTAGAGTCACTTTTATTTTAGGTTCAAAATTGGAATCAGATCAACTCAACATTTGGAAGGAGACTAAAGTGGTACTGAGGTTTTAAGAAGATCAGTTGATGTATCACTCCCAGTAGTACATTAATCATATATAATTTCTAAAAGAGCTTCAAAAAGTCCCCACAATATGGGAACTGAGAGTTTAAGGTTGCATTGCACAATTCCCAATGTACACACCAACTGGAAAATCCTGAGGAACTTGTTAATTAGGGAGCACATTCCAGTTTCTAAGCATGCCAGGCTGGTGGATTTGGGGCTGGTTTTTTTCCCAAGTCTGTTTAATCTCTGTAACTGGATATAGTATTGACCAGGATGTCATTAAGAATGCAAGGAAGGAAACACAGATTAGATGTTGTCAGCTGAGTGCCAGAGAATTGGAGGCTCTGTAATGAGATGTCTTGAACAAGCTCCAGAAAAATTAAATGGGAGTGTGGGGGGTTGTACTTCATAGAGCTTTAGTGCATTGGAATTTATGATGTTTAATTGATTGTTGAGTTAGGGCAGGAGCTGTTCTGGGGATCTATAAGACTGAACTGAGAGACTGGAGGTGAAATTCAGGAGGGAGCTGTGAGCCAGAGGGGATGGCAGTGTGTCCTGGGCACCACCTGCACCTCCAGCAGCAACCTCTGCCCAGTGGGAAAAATTTCCCCAGTGCAGCCCCTAATTTTGCTGCTGAATTGTTGTCTCCAGTGATCAAACAAGAAAATTCTTCAAAAAATTCATTTTAGCGTTTCAAAACAATTTTATTAGCAGTGTGTATCTTCAGGAGAGGAGCAAGAGCATTGTAAGCAGGGGAAAGTTGCCCTCACTCTCCTTCCAGCACTAAACTGAATGGTTTGGTGTTTTCTTCCCAACAGCTAATGACTAAACATCCTGCAAAACGCCTTGGCTGTGGCCTGGAAGGTGAAAGAGACATCAGGGAACATGCTTTCTTCAGGAGAATTGACTGGGAAAAATTGGAGAACAGAGAGATTCAGCCACCTTTCAAACCTAAAGTGGTGAGTGAGATGCCAGGTCCTTCCCTCCCAGACTGTGACTGCAGCCCTGCTCCCCGTGGGGTGAGATTGCAGATCTGGGGCTACAACGAGGCAATTTGATAAGGGCAGAGCTGTCTGTGAGCCTGTTCATGCTTTGGCACCGTGTGCTGTAACCTGGGGAACTTTGTGCCTTGCAAAAAAGCCTGGCAGGGGTTTGAGCCCTGCCTGGATGGTCACGGGAGGAGCTGAAAACAGGGAAAATTGGCACATCCACATCAGCAACTTGAGACTGGTAATAAACGTGGGTAACAACTGTCTCCTCTGAGCAACATCTGAAGTCAGGATCTGACTGAGGGATTTGGATTAGAGAGGTGAATTTCCTCCATGGCTGGCTGCCCAGCGCAGGGGGTTTTATTCCCCATCCTACAGTGATGTCTGCTCAGTTTCTGAGATTAATCCCTGGTTTATTTCCCATGTTTATTACTGGTTTGCACACACGTATCTACAGGAACATTTTAGAAATCCAAGCAAGTGGAAAGATGTCCTTACTCTCAAAGCTGTTTGCAAAATAGAATTGGAAGAGCTTTGCTTGTTGAGCTATAATTTCTTTCAGCATGTTCTGTGCTTTACTGACAGGCAAAGAGAAGAGTTTTGCACACAAGAACACAAGCTTTAAGGAACAGCTGTAAATTGTTATGTCCTAACATTGAACCTTTCTTCTGTACCCCTTTCATTTTTCAGCTGAGAATCCTGGCTGGCTTTAGCACTCCAGGTCTAGGGTGACTGCTCTTTACAGCGATTTATTTGCCAATACAGACACACCAGTGAGGTGTCACAAACTAATGAACAGAGGGATGCCAATACCTGAATTATTCTTCACTTTTTTCATACAAGTGACTTTTTCACATCAACAGGAGGAGAGTTGCAGCTGAGAAGGCTGTTTATTGCTAAAGGAAATAATTTTCTGCTATAGCATGGATTTGCATGCAGGGAAGGGTGTAAATAATTTAAGAAGTTGTGTGGTGCTGCCAGCCCTGCCCAGCCCATGCCCAGAGCTGGCTGTGCAAAGGGGAGCTCTTAGAGCATATTTTATGGAAGATTTTTATTGCATGCTTCTCAAGTCAAACTTAAAGCTGATCATAAAGCAGATCTACCTTCACATCTGTAAGTTTTATTAGCTCAGGAGCTGAGTGCTTAGACTCTCCTTGAAGTTAAAAGTAACACCAGCATGAAGGTGCTAAAAGCTTGAAGTGTGGTCTGGCTCCATCAGAGCTTCCTGGCAGATCCTGGCTCCTCCTCAGAGCAGCTGTGCTCTGTCTCCCTGGTTATCATGACCTGGTTTGTTTGCACAGGCTGCTATTAAAGTACACCGAGGCGGATTCACATGGAGCCCGACTCTCCTAGACAAAAATAACTTAAAATCCAAGTCTAGTATTTACATAGCCTATGCACAACTCATTTATGGTGAGTGCTGATTCTATTTGTATCAGTATCATTCAATTAGAGATTGGTTTAGGTTGGAAAAGACCTTTAAAATCACTGATTTCCAACCATTATCCCAGAACTGCCAAGCCCATCACTAACCCATGTCCCTAAACACCACATCTACACAAATTTTAAATCCCTCCAGGGATGGATATTGATTTTAGAAAGCAAAAACCACACAACTAACTCCTACTCTGTTTGAAGATACTGATGTACTTATAGGCTTTGTTTGGGGTGATTTTTTTTAGGAAACTTCTGTAGGTGCATCTTCTCTAGGAAATGCTTTCCTGCAGGAATAGTCCTGCTGCTTCCACAATCCTTACTCGAACACAGAGCTGCAGATTTTGGGTCAGCAGCTGTCAGTAACATGTTCCTTCCTGACTGACATTTCACAGGTTATAGGAATAGAGTGATTATTTGGCAAGAAGGACATTTTACTCATATTTCCAAGTTTAGGGGTTTGAGGAATCCTGTCATTTCAGATGTAGTCAAATACTGCCTTAAGGTTCACAACAGCAGTGCTACTTTTTAATGTAAAGATTTGTATTATTGAAGATATATATTAATTTATAAGTTACTCTGTTTGCACCCAAAATATACCCATATTTCGTGTGATTTATTTCTTAGTCTGTACTAGCATAAGCAATAATGAGAGGAACTCACTCAGGAACTTTGGTTTCAATGTCCAGCTTGTTTGAATACTTTCCTCTTGCCGAAAAAAAGAAGAGGGAAAAAAATTTAAAAAGAAAGAAAATAACATAATTTTGTTACAGGATGATGCTTATCTGTTGAACATCCTTTTAGCAAAAATTTCCTTTTTAGCAATAAAAAAATTTCCTTTTGTGCCTCTAAATAAATTTGACTTCATTTGGGGCTACATCAGCTATCATGCCAAGAATTCAGAGGGTTTTTCCTTGTCAAAGTTCATCTCTTCCCATGCTTGTTTTTTGCAGAGATTCTGCCCCAAAATGCAGAGGCTCAGTGGGCACCAGGGCATTTGATGAGTGGTGCAGAACCCTGGGTGGAGACAGCAGAGCCCCATTAGCTTGGCCGTGGTGCAGTGTCCCTTCCAAGGCTGGACAAGTGTCCTCTGTGAGCGCTGGGCTCCAGGCCCTGAGCACATTTTCATTGTCAGGAACAAGCACCAACGTGTGCCCCAGGCAGCAGAAGTTCACATGGCAGGGCCAGCCCAGCACCTGCCAGGTGCTCTGTGAGAAGGTTGGGAACTCTCACTGGGCTCTTTTCAAACCTCTCACTCTGAATCCCCTCCGTGGGCCCCTCTCCAGTGCATCCTCCTACAAATGCACAGATCTGCTCGTGTTGCATTAATTCAGAAAAAAAATCAATATTTAATATTGGTCTGTTGTACGAGCCATAGTCTGCCCTTCCCGAGTTACCCTCTGAGTCTGAAGGTAATAATGTAATTTTACCCTTTATATCCACATGCAGGGGTGTTGAAGGGATGGATAGAGAGGAAAGGGTCAGGAACATCAGGAAGAAACATTCACTGCCTTTATCTCACACCTGCTTTCTCAAAAGATCTGTGACAGTAGTTTTGAGATGAGCACATTTACCAGTTTCCTCCTCACCTTTCCACAATATTCAATGCCTAATTTTCCTCAAATGCTCTTTTTTTTTGCTTGCACACAAGCTAATTTCATTCTAGTACCACCTTGCTATTTTTTAGCATGCTTCTGATCATACATCCCTGCTTATCAAGTCTTCTCTGCGTTCCTCAAAACTCTTCTTTCTACAGACTTGGTTTTATTGTTTTCTGTTCTGAAGGAGTTGTGCTCAGGCTGTAGCTGTATTTAACCCCCTTCTTGGCTGGACTTTGCCCAAAAATGAGTCTCTTAAGAAAATAAAGGAGAAAACCTGTGATAGCAAGTTTTGGAATAAGGACCTGTCCCGGGATGTGCTCCCTGCCCAGCCCTCCTGCCATCCCAAGGACTGAGGCCCTGCAGTCATTTATGAATTTATACCTTATAGCCTGTTCAGTGAAGACTCAAAGCACATAAATGAATTGCATTTAGCTTTTTGTAGATCATAAAGGAAACAGAGACTAACACAAAAAAAAATTAATTTTGTTTTGCAAGGCTTTTAAAAAGAATGAAACTACTTGACAAAGAAAGTATCTCTTGCCAGCATATATTTATAATTTTTTTTTTCCTTTTGTAACCCAGTTATGCTGAATATTTGAGCCTCTTTATCTCATCACCTCACATTGATGGATGGAAACCTTTCTGACTGCTTTTTATCCGGGTTCAGCTAATAAAACTTCAGTGTTTGTCTGGGATTTTTTGTCAAAACACCTGAAAAGAAAATTTTCCCTCAATTCTCCCTATTCATAAGAAACGAGGGAAAGCCTTGCACGTATCCTGACAACTCTGCTGTTGCATTGCTGCCTTTTTTCAGCCTTTTTTTCTGCTCTTCTCTTTCCTTGCAGTGCGGCAAAGGGGCTGAAAACTTCGATAAGTTCTTCACACGAGGACAGCCGGTGTTGACGCCTCCAGATCAGCTGGTCATTGCCAACATAGACCAAACAGATTTTGAAGGGTTCTCTTATGTCAACCCCCAGTTCGTGCACCCCCTTGTAGAAAATGTAGCATGAAACAGCAGAACAAATCCCGCCGTGGGGAACGGTCGTAACCCTACAATTTTTAGGCTTTCGCCTTGTTGATTCCATTTGGGCCTGGAAATTGTAGGGTTAGAGGGTGTAGGATGAGGGAAGGGCCACTCAGTGAGGATTTGGGCTTTGCAGCAGCAATGTTGTCTTAACAGGAGATAAATTAGTGTACGGTGCCCACTTTTTCTTCTAGGAGTCGCCACTGACTTGTCTAAACTTACCCATGTTTTGGTACGTTCTATATTTTGTAACTCCCCACTGTCCTTTTGCTCCCTTTTCCACTCTGTTGTGTTGGAAAAACATCTGACACGTGGTCTGAAGGAGAAGCCACCTCGAGTACGGCGGGAGGTGGAAGTCTCCTCCCTGCACTCCCCCGGGGACTTCGGGGGCAGATCCAGAGACTGAGCGGGGTCAGCTCCAGGAGGGAGAGGCATCACAAAAACATTGCTGAAAGCAATGAAAAGCGTTTGCAAAATATGGCAGGGAAAAAAAAAATAGTTGGGAATGGGTG
>VYXD01013652.1:650584-681469 GCA_013397195.1 Hylia prasina | reverse complement strand
GGGAGGGGGGGGGATGAAATCAAATTAGACCCTGAGGCTTGGCAAGCCAATCCTGTAAAATCCCAAATAAAAGCGCTCGGGTGGTGGCCACATCTCTAGGATTTGTGCTAAGAGTAGCATGTGACAAACTCAAGGGTGAAATTTTGTCTTTAATAATAATAATAATAATGATGATGATGATGATGATAATAGTAATAATTTTAATAATACTTTTGTGAATTTTTAATCTCCATGAGATTATTCTGTGATCCAGGGTGCCATTGTCTGTTCAGTTGGTTTAATTTACACCACTCCTCAAGTTTACTGTTAACTGGTTCTAATACCAATATTTTACTATAAAATTTATTAACCTGGAATATAAAACAGAACTGTAATTCCTTAAATCTTATTTACGTGTGTTTATTTATAGTCTGCAGTGTAGGGCAGTAAATTGAAGAAAGCATTATGTATACTAAATTAACAAAAAATGCAGCCAGCCCCGAGTGACTTCCTGATTTCTCCAGAATAACTCATGAAAATCAAGTGAAATTTAATCTTAAATAATCAGTTTTAATTCAGAAAACTTTGGGCTGTAGAATAATCAAGCCTGAAAGAAGCAGCACCTAAAACTCGTTTTATTGGTAGAATGGAATTTAATACATTTTACATATGCTTCATGCAATGAATTTTGCATGTTTAGTAATAACTCTTAATAATAAGGGTTAATAAGAAGCAGATCTATATTATTGACATAATCGTATCAAGCATAAAGAGTATTATAAAAATTTTATAAAACAACTTGTGCTTTATTTGTGAAAGTTCTCGTTCTGAATGACACCATTTAGATTTAGCTAAATATTTTCTTGCTATTGTTTTGATTTTTACTTTAGGTTTGGAATATTGTTACTGGCTTAGGGTATAATCTCTTTTTTTTAAAGTAGATATACTTTTAAATAATAATTGCTACCTGCAGGTTTTATACGAGGTTCAATTAGGCTTTCATTTCACATCTGCTTATTACTTGCAGAGAAGGAAATAGACTTTATTTGCAATGATGAACACTGTAATTAATGCAATCTTCTCCTCTCCTATCACTTAGGTAAAAAAATTTTGATATTTCCTCTTACAACTTACCAGAAGATATTAACTCAAATATCAGTAAATAATGTTTTGTGCATATTTTGGTTTTGTTACAGCATGTAAAATAGTAGTTGGTGCATTTCCCTTTTTTTTCCCTCCTGCCTTGATCCCATTAGCAGTCACAGGCACTTTTTGTCTGTCAGATGTGCATGATGACGCCAGAAGCATGATGTCTCTGTTGCTGCATGCAGACTGATTACAATTTTCCAGCATGTAAACATATTCAAAAAGTAAGATATTTGCCATAAAACACTTCAATTTATACTAGAACATGTAATGGGGTGGGGTGGGGAGGGGAACCTACTTTTTAATCGTCTTTTATGACAATAAAACATGGAACCTGTGCCAAAGATTCTGTCAGAAAGATCCAGTGCTGCCAGGTGGGAGCCAGAGGGGTGGCTTGGAGCTCGGGGTGACCTGGGTGAGTTGGGCAGTTGTTCAGGGAAACGTGGTTGGATGTGAAGGGCGACTGTGTGGAGCTTCTGCATCTGCAGGGCCCTTGGAAATGTGGGTTTGGGGACAGCATGTGCAATTTCCACACTCCAGGAACCCAGTTGTTGCCTCTCTCAGTCCTCTTGTGCCCCCAGCTCCCACCAGGAGCATCTTGGAGTGATCAAACCCTGACATTCCAAGGATTAGCTCACGAGGGGCGTTGGCCAACTGACAGGAACTCACATGGTCGCCTAGACAAACAGGACTCCAAACTTTTCAAACATTTTAGGAGTAAAGTTTTAAACTGTTCTGTGTCAAATATGTTGTCAGCCAAGACTGGGAGTTCATTTTCTCCTTTGTGTATTATGTATTTCAAAAACGATGGTATTCACCATAAAGCATGTGGCCTAATGCAGCATTCATGGCTTCTTTTCTTCTTTTTTTTTTCTGAATATTATTAGCCTGACAATATTTAGTAGAACCTGGGTAGAAATCATGCTGTAGAAGATAATAGATTGAATTAAGATAATGGATTACTGAGTCTCAGATTTTAATAAAGAAGGGACTCTCATCTATGCCAGTCTGCCAAGAGGTGCCATTGTGATTGTTTTTAAAATGTGAAGTGAAAAAGACACTTTTGAAAAAGGAAAATACTGGGAGAAATACCAGCATACAGGTCTGGGGAGTAAGCAAAGCAGAACAGGGGCAGAATTGAACCAAGCCAGAAACCAGGCAGGAGCTCCCCTGGGTAGATGTTCCCACAGTTCTGTTTTCCTGGTGAAATCTGAATTTTCCAAGGAGGTCCCACTGCTGGCACAGTGCTGTTCACACCCTGGTGTCACAGGGCTGGCCTGACACTGGGACAGGGGACAGACCTGCTCATTTTCTGGTTACTTCTTATACCCAGTTTCTTCAGTCCTTATGTTTGTCTCCCAGTTTTTCTGACGCAGAAGCAGAAATTCCTCTTTAACACCATTACCTCAGGTCCCCAGGCTTGTGACATGTGTGCAGTCTTCTGGAGGTTTCTGTAACACTTAGGAAAAGGTACTGTGAACTCATGGATCCTGCAGGAGCAAGGCAGGGTTGGATAAAGTAGGGATTAGTTGTGTTACCCTTCACTGCTCTTCTTGATGTCCTCACATGCTCTGACCTTTCCCAAGAGCTCCTGCTGGCTGCTCAGAATCCACAAACTTATAATGGCAAGGAAAACCTGAAGAATCCAGCCAGAATTTTCATCTCTTTTTAGAGACAGATGTTATTTGTATAATATTTTTCACAAGATTTGGTTTTCTAGAGAACACGTATCAACAGAAGGAGAGGCATTAGAGCTGCTTCTGTTTCACTTGTGTTCAATAGCAACTGTAATCCCAACACCCACGTTGCCACCAAGATTCCCAAAAGGCAAATTGAAAACTGTACTGCTCTGAAGCTGGGCTGGAAGTCTGGGGAGCTGTGATTGAAAACTGTACTGCTCTGAAGCTGGGCTGGAAGTCTGGGGAGTTGTGTTTCCATCCCTATGCTCTAGTCCCACATGGTTCCAGGGCAGCCCCATCCCTGTCAGGAGAGGCACGGGTCTGCCCTGTAAAACTTCCAAGAGGTTTTCAGGGATCAAATGGGACTTAACTGGCTCCTAGGCAAATTCTGTCATTATTCAGGGATCTGGATGTTTTTGTGCACCTTTGAGTGACCAGAGCAGGGTGGAAGGATTCCAGGACAACCATTTCACCCACCGGCCAGGCTCGGTGCTCTGAGCAAGGTTGCCACATATGTGAGAAGGAGAGAGCACATTCCCATGATAAAATACTCCTTCTTAATCCAGTTTGGAGGAGAAATGCAATTTAGCTTTCTGATTCCTCATTCTTTCCAGAACACAATTGTATTTCCTTTTACAAACTGAAGAAAGTTCTTCTGGAAATCAGCTGGTAGTTTAAAAAAAAAAAAATATCATCACGCCTGAATGCTGCTGGCCTTTGAAATCCATCCTGTCTTTTGGGGTGAATCCAGTTCAGTAATGCTGGGCTTCTACAAAATTAATAAGGTCAAGCAAGAGAGGAACTTATCTTCTAGCTGGAAAGATGACATGTCCAAGGATGGAGTGGGAGCAGTTGAAAAGTGTTTTTTGAGCTGGTGCCTCTGGATGCAATCCCAGTTAAATGCCATAGGAGACACATGCAGTGAGCGAGGGGGGGCAGATCCTCCTTAGCAAAGCATAGCATTGGAAATAATTAATAATAGTAGTAATAATAATCCAATAATAAAGCTTTGATACAAGTAGAAAGCATATTTTCAGTATATCATGTTTACAGTCGGCTTTTGGACCTGCCAGGAAACTTCTGGAAATATTTAATGTGATTTTCAGTTCTTTTAGTCATTAGCAGAAGTTATTGTGCATAGGGTTTTTTGTCGCTTTGCAAACGTGAGTGTGGGCTGTGTTTGATGTGATGTGTCCCCTCTGTAGGTGGGCACTGAGCTGCCAAGTAGTCAAAAAGTAGACAAACTGAAAAGCACTTTTTTGCCTCGGCCCCGCACTCGTAGATGGGATCTGAAATAGCTGAGTTGCAGAAATAAGTAAGATTTGACTCCATAACCATGCATGATTCCCTCACTGTGCCAGTAACAATTGGGAATTAAATAGCCTTACCATGAATAATCATCATGCACTACAGCCCTCCTGTTCCCAGGAAAACCTTGAGAGGGAGAGGGCCCCTTGTTAACCTCTCTGCCTCACATACCTCACCTGTAAAATGGGGGTAAAAATACTTCCTGACCCCACAGGGAGGGGTGAGGACTTCTTAGGCAATGTTTCTAATTCACTTTTAACCTGAAAAGAGTTGTGTAAGTATTATTATAATTTTTAATATTAAATCAGCTTCTTGGATTCACATGGTACTGCTGGCTATACCATGCTGTTTCTACTTTTTTATAGAACTTTAGTAACTCTGCTGAAACCGTTTGAAGAGAAATAAAATCAGATCTGATACGTTTCTTACAGAATGAGTCCAGCTTTTGTACCTGGAGTCAGGCTGTGGCGGGGAGTGATGCTTGCTGATTGTGTAGGTCAGCTGCACTTACCTCTTTTCCAGCTACTGAGATTTTTATGTGCAATTTAAAAATTCCATGTCGATGGAAGTCTTAGCAGAACTGATTCTTGGAGGGGGAGATTCCCTTTGGGTAAATAAAGTCAGCACAGCTGTTTTCTAGTACCATTTTTACTGATTCCTGCTGAAGGAGGAGCTCTGTTCTTTGTGCAGCTGGTCCGTCCATGACAGGTCGATATTTTCTGTTGATATTTTAATGTATTTCTGTGTTGTAAATGTGTCTTTGTGCTTTATTTTTTCCCCGTGTCTGTGACACCATAGTTCAAATTTAAAACTGCTCCATAAACTGTTTTTTTCTTCCACTGATGTCAGTTGACCTAAATAAATAAATTAAGTCTGTTAATGATTTGAAACAGTGCAGGATGAGTAGCAACAACATTGACACTCAGCTGCTGCTGAGGCTCATTTCTCACTCTGGTTACATTGGACACTCTGCAGCTGATGTGTTCATTAGTTTTATAATTACTAATGACAGGAACGTTTTAATAGGAAAATGATGTTCATGATCTTTACAAACGTTTTCCTGAGAACTATTTGAATTTCTTTTCCTCCTCTCTGAACCCCTTGAGGTGACAGTGCCAAGGGCTCCATCTTTCCAGAGCTTCACACACTCCTGCCTTGGCTTCCAAGGCACCCAGGGACCCATGGAGCTCCCTGAGTGCTGGGCTGAGAGCCCCAATTCACTGAAAATATGAATTATATTATGTGTTTGTACCCACTGTTGGCCTTGGAGTATAAAAACAACGTTCTTGCAGGGGTAATAAAAATTTTATCTATGGCTAGTTCCCCAACCCTTTCATTTGTTCTCTCCCATGTTGTCAAAATGAATGTTAAAAAAAAAAAATTCAACAAAATGAAGCTTGTTGGCTCTTTTAAAAATGTGCATTTCCCAACACTCTGGTTTTACACAATACAGAGAAATGACTCAAATGACTGTATGCTACTTTAATTTTTTTTTTAACATGGTGTAATCCTACCTTGAACTCATTAATATTTTGAATATTATTTTAAGACACAGATGTCATTTTTATATGGAGGAGAACATTATTTATTTTCATATTATTTATCTGCAAGATGCTACCAGAAAATTTGGAGAGGCCATTCATTTTTCAAATGATTTTATAAAAAAACAACCATTGGAAGTGTAGTGGGCAAGACTGATGTACAAATTACAGCATTTTTTGTTTGTTTGTTTCATAATTCACAGTACCTTCAATCTTTGTTTGCATGAAATGCTTTTGTTAAGTATTAATTGTAGTTTCAAAGCAAGTGTGTATTAATAAAATACTGATCATTACTTTTGTGAGAGTTTGCTCTGCCTTGATGAAATTTCCTTTCAAAATTGACTCTCCCAGGGCCAGAGGCTGCAGAGAGGTTGGTGTGGTCAGCCACAGAAGTTTCCCAGTCTGGCCCTTGATTCTTCAGAGACAGAATTTTAACCTGGGTTTTTGTTTTTAATTCCTGTTAATGAATCAAGAGGAAAAAAGCAGCTTACCTAAAAAAGATGTGTCTGTAAGAGGATTTCTGTGTGCTGACCTGGGTAGTGCTGGGCTGCTCCAGGTGTGGGAGCCAAAGGGGGGAACAGCTCCAGGAGCCAAATGAGGTCTCAGATGGGAGGATCTGGTTCCAAGCTCAATGTGAGACTGGTGCTGGAGGGATCTGCCCTCCTTGGGAACAGCCAGACCCAAGGAAACTCAAATTCAATTTGTCTCTGAGTGTGGGAGGTTCATTCCATCCTCTGTCACTTCTTCCTGGGAGGAGGGGCTGTTCCAGAGCTTGGTGACCCTCAGGGTGCCATGAAATTCCTGATGGAGCACTCCTGGGGACCAGGCACCACCTCCCAGTCCCACCAGCCCTGTCCCCCCACGTCCGCCAGCCTCGTTTACACTGACGTCGTTTGTGTTCAAAACTTGACAGCAGTGTCCAAATATTGTGACAGCTTGACAGACAGCTCCCTTCCCTGCCTGCTCTCACAGGACTGAATCTCATGCTAATTCAGTTATTGGGTTCGTTTCGTTCGCAGAAGTCTGGCTGAGTTTGCCCAAAGGAATGGTTGAAATCCTGGGGTTTTTTCCAAAGAGTCATTGTTGCCAGGCTACTTCACATCTGCCATCTAACCTGCTCAGCTTCTGAAGCCCATGAACACACCTCAGACAGCTTTCTGCAGAGCAGAACAGGCACTTTGGGGGTGCCTCACTGCCCTGAGCTCGTGGACACAGAGTTGGTGCCTCTAGGGCAGGAGGAAGGGGGTGCTCAGCTCTCTGTTCTACCAGAGCTGCACCCCCAGCCCCTTGGCTGGCCGGGCCCATCCGAGGGGCTGGTGGCTTTGGGGTGACAGCTTGGACATGAACTTCTGCATGATCTCCTTGGGGAAAGACGAGTCTGGCAGGGTCATGGGTGGCTGGACATGGACTCACAGGGGTGGGAGAGCCTCTGGCTACCCCGTGGTCACACTCTGCACCCTCCCACCTCAGACTGGTGGTCTCATGAGCAGGACAGTCCCCCAGCTCACCGTGGGACCAGTCAGCTGTCACAAGAGGGTGGTGAGAGCCTGCCTGGGCTGCTTTGGTGTGCTGGGGTGTGGAAAAGGGGAAACTGTCTGTAATGGTGCATCTTTGTTTGACTCTTTTTATGCAGGCAAGATTAAGCTGGTGGTTCTGGGGAAAACGAAGAGTTAAAAGCTTCTGCAGGAGATGCTGAAGCTCTCCATGCCTGCCACATCCCTGCGTGAGAGCATCTCCATCAGGAATGTTTCCAGCACGATAAATCACACCAAGTGTTCGTGCCTGCCTCCCCCAGCCCCAGCCTCTCTTTAGGGATTTGGGTATTTGATTCAGAAATCTCAGAATATTTTTGCAGAGCTGGTGTGTGAGCTGCAAATAAAACCGGCTCCTCTGAGAACTGCTGGGGTAGCTGAAATGATGACTGCATTAATTACCACGAGGTAATTATAATCCCACCTGCTCCCTGGGGAGCCCTGCTAAAGCAAAGGCAAATCAATCAGGGGCCCAAATCAGGACAGCTGTTGCCATGTGTGGAAGGCTTGTCCTCAAAGGGATGTTTTCCCTGGCTGCATCTGTCACTTGTCACCTTCCCAAAGTGGTGCTGTGCCCAAAGAAAAGGGATCTGATGAGGAGACCAGTCAGTGGCAGGGCTGGACCCACAGAGTTACCTGCAAAGGGGTTTTTTTTAAAATTTTTTTCCCTTCTTTCCCAAAATAAGGGCATAGAATGAGGCAGATCTCATGGGAAATGAGTCAGTGCTGTCTCTTTCTCCAGGGACTTCCTGCATTTGCTTCCAGGGTGACAGTGTCAGGCACCAGCTGCCATTTCCAGTGCTCATCAGTGGTCCCAGAGTCCGTGCTGACATCCTACCCCAGCAGAGGTTGTTGCACAGTCTGACAAAGGAGAGGAAATAATTCCAAAGCCAATTGAAAGCACCCTACCTGTGGGAGGGGAAAAAAAGAAGCCAAACAAACAACCCCACAGTGGAAGTTGCTTAGAAGTATTTTAGATCTTACTCTCGCCCATCAAAGCTGGCAAAAGTCACTTATCTCTTCACAAGCTGGGAATTAATTTTGTGTGTGTGTCTGAGAGAGAGTTTGGTCCACATCTGTCCTGCCTGTCCTATTTGAGGCCTTGATCCAACCCCCCTTACCTTGCTCCTCTATTCAGAACACTTCATAAAACTCAGTGCCCATAACAGGGAGACTTCTTAATCCACATAAAACATTCTGCAACAGTTCATATAAAACCTCATTAAAGCTTCAACATTTCCAGGGACACCTCCAGAAAAACACTTTTAACAGGATGCATTTGCTTCTCCTTCAAGTGTAACCATGTCTGGGAAGCTGATTATGTGTGATTTCAGGAAAAATCCATCAGAAAGAGCTATAAAAGCAACCAGCAAGGACTGCAAGGGCAGAAGGAAGGAAAAGCCAGCAGCGACAGCATCCCAAAACCCCTTGGACCAGTTCCTCCTTTTGGGATAAGTCATTTAACATTCTTGTGCCTGATTGACACTAACATCATTAAAAGCTTGGTAATGAATTTCAGTGCTATATAAATCACACGGAAAACTATTACCCTTAATACAAGCGTTATGAGGCTTTAATAATTAATGTCATCTAAACTTCTTTCCAAAACATGACCTTTGAAATCAGATTGCTGTGGCCAGAGCCATTCCTCATCCTGCAAGCAGCTGCTTCCCAGCCAGCCTGGGTGGCCTCAGTGGGGCTGGGGAACCTGCATGGGTCCAGTTCCAGCTCCCAGAGGGAACCTGTGTTGGTGGGAGCTCCACTCCTTGTGCAGCAGGAGAACAGAAAACACCAGTGGTGAGAAAAAAAGCACTGCCAGCATCAATTCCAGCTTGTCTCGTTGTAGGGCACTGTCCTGCACTGTGAGAGGGGGAGATGTGGGCACTCCCTGCCCTCTCAGACCTCCTTCCCTCCCCTGTGGAGATGCTCAGACCCCCGGGCAGCCTGAGGGGCTGGCACTGCCACCCTGGAACACCACAGGGGCTAAAGGCTGCACCTGGAAAACTCCTGAACTGGCACATCCTCCTCTTTTATGAGCTCAGTTTAGCCCCATGTGATGACAGAGGGTATTTTCTTTTAAACAAAATCTCTTAACTTCCATTCACACGTGTGCCTTTGTTGTTCCGTGAGTCAGAGCCGCTCGGGGAGGCTGCAAAAGGCTCCACACATTTATTTTTTTTAGGTTTTTCACACAGCATGTGGGTGCTGGGTTAAAAATAATGTGGCACCTCTCCTTGAGCTTCCTCCCAAGCAGCGGATCCAGGCAGAGGGATGTGCAGGGGAAACAGCAAATGGAACTGCAGCTCCAACAGCCCACGGAGTTAATTCCTTTAATTTAGTCATGGTGCAAGCGGGCTGTGAAAACCCTCCCGGAGAGAGGGGAAGGGCTGGTGTTCTTTGGTGCCGTGAGTTTTACGTCTCTGCCTGTTTTCAGCGTTTGAAAAATAAAACAATAGCGCTGCTGGGATAAGGAGCAGAAGTTGTGCTGAACTCTTTCCACACCACAGGGCTGCTTCAGCCCACCCCACCTGCACAGGTGCCGTGAGTGCTGCAGGTGTGGATCCCAAAAAGCTGCTGCTGCCCAGTGTAAAATACCCCACAAACACCAATCTGTGAGAAACAAAAACCTCTGAAGTGTCCCTTAGCAAGTGGCTCCAGCCCCGTGGGTTCCCTGAGCCTTGTGCCGGGGCTGCTCTGCTGCTCTGCCATCTCCCTGAGCCTCCCCCCGGCCGTGCTGCCCACGAAATGACAAAAAATAGCAAGAGCTGGAGCAGCTGGCATGGAGCATCTGTCACCTCCCACACGAGTCACAGCAGCTCCAGCATCCCAGCTTGTTGCATTCACCTCTGGCTCTCCTCTTTCCTCAGGCAAACGCTGCAACTCCTGGCTGAGGCAGACCTGCCCTCCCTGTGCCCAAAATGCTTCTCTCAGCCTGGAGTGCAGCTAAAACTGCTCAGTAGCTGTGGTCTGACACCAGAGCAGAGCCAAGGGTGGGCTCAGGGATGGCTGCCCTTTGCTGGGTGGATTTGCTGTCCAAATAATTCAGCGCAGAAGAAATTTGAGGGAATAGGAGGGGAGGCAAACCTGAGGTTTCCTCCCTGTTGGTGGCCCAAGCTGACAGGACCAGACCTTTTATTTCATAATAGCCTGAGTGCCTTCAAGGTGGCTTCTGTTGATAGGGAAAAGAGCAGGGGAAAGCATCCCTGCAGACGTCACCTGTCAGAATCAAACTCTTGTAGCTGAAATGAGACGTGGCCACCACCCCCCAGTGCACTGCTGACAGCCCAGGGAGAGCTGCTGTAACGAATCTCTTCTGTTCTGGGCCACTAATGAAGCTCAAATCCCTCCTCAGTAATAAGGTTTGACCTTGGGTGCATCCTAAAAGCTGCTGCTGAGGTGTTCATGGAGCTTCAAGCTTGAACACTGATTAAAGGGTGGTACAAAAGGCTGCTGCAGTGGCCAAGGGCTGGCAGAGCTGTCAGGAACATCCTGACCTGGGCAAGGTCCCACCCAGCTTCACTTTGTCAGAATCAAACTGTGGAGGAGGATCCACAGGAGGAAAGAGCCCAGAAGGAACAGTGGAAAGTGGGGAAGGAAAAGCGATGCTGCCAGCTGGTGTTATGTGAAACAATAAACCAAAACAGCTAGTGCAGGATTTGGGAAAGTCCTGCCCCAAGGTTTGGGGGGATGCTGAGATGTAAAGTGCTGATTGTCCTGTCTGGGACAGCCATGCCAAGCCTCTGTCCAGAGAAGCATTTTCCACTTCACTGGCTTTTCCCATCATCAGAGAAATGCATGTTATGGGGAGGAAACCTGGAGAGCTGCTAATGAGGTGGGAGAGTCTAGCTGTGCTGCTGGGGCTTTGGGAGGCATCACTGGTGCTCTCTTTGATCCTGGCCCTGGAATCCTGTGGGAAATGCTTCTGGTGTGAGCGCTGGCATTGTGCACGGGCTTTGCCAGGGCAGAAGCTGCTGTGTGGGACAAGCAGCAGCAGAAAATCCCCCCGAGTGTTTCAGTGCAACTACATTTGCATGGAAGCAAAGGGGAGGGGAAGAAACTGAAGCTCAGAATGTGTATTTCTAATTGATTATATGCATGGCTGCTGGGGCCCCCTCACACTGTGTGGTTAATTATGTCACTGTGTGAGCTGTGGCTTTATTTGTGTTGTATTCCAACGATTCTGCCCAGAGCCCACGCAGCAACAGAGCAGGTTGTCTGTCTGGAGAAAAATGAAGGTCTGCTTTGTTTGGGTTTCTTTTTAACAACATAGAGAGAAGAAAAATGATGAACAGCCAATTACTGTGATAAAACCATCTACCCTGATAGCACATGGGGAGCATCCAGTTCTAACAAGCCTCCTGTAGCTTTGTGATTTTATTGGTAATTCCCTCCTCATGATCTCCATCCCAGGGAAGCCTCTTTCTCCTGGGATCCTCCGAGGGCATCGCCCCTCTGGCTGCCTTTTCCTGTGCAGAATCCATTCTGCTGACCAAATCCCTGCTTTGTCCTTACTGTCAAACCCCCAAGGGATTTGCTGTTTTAAATTATTCCTCAAATGGGAACAAGAGCCCAGGAAAACATGCTGAATCCACTATAATTGAAGTATTGCTGTAACTTTGTGTGAAAGAACTTAGGTGGCGCAGTCCCTCAAGGACTAATAACCAGAAAGCTCTTACTGAGTGGCAGTTTTCTACCAGTCTGGATCTGGAACTTGCCTATTTTGGGCTCTACCATGGTCTGGTTGAAGAAATCAAAACCTCCACATCTGCATCAGCTTCTGTTCTTTCTCTAAATCAAACAGAGCTCAACAAGCCTGAGCACACAGCTCCATTGATTTCAAACAAGCCACCCAACAACACCTCCTCCGCATCTCATATCTCATTTTATTTTGAGTTATTCTATTTAAAGCAGTCATGTTTTGCTAACTGGGGACGCCTCAGCAAAGATGCAGCACGTTTTAGCCAGGGAGCTGGGGACTGTGGTGTGTGAGCAAAGCCCCTGCAGAGAATGAGCTGTCCCTGCAGAAATTTCCATACAGTCCCGAGCTCCAGGTGCTGGGATGGTGTCCATGAGCTCCCTGGGCTGGCACCTCCTGCAACAGGAGTTCCTGCATGGGGTGTGACCCTTTTCTTGTCCTTCCTGCTGGATCCAAGGAAGTGTCCCGTTGCTGGACACCTCGATGGAGCCGCATCCTTGTTCTTGGCTCTGCCTCTCATTTTCTGTGTGTTTTGGCTGAATCACCCAGTCTGGCAGGAGTTTCCAGAGCCTCTGTCCCTGTGTCCCTCTCTCCTTTAGCCCTGGCTCTGTCCCTGCCTTGGTGCCAGCCCTGCCAAGCTGGCTCTCTCCAGCACTCTGGGCTTGCTGCCTCCATCCGTCGGCTGCGTCCTCAGCTGTGGGTTTCACACCGGTGGCTAGAGCCAGTTCTCCCTTCCCCAGCTCCCAAAGGAGCCGCGTCCAGCGCTTGGAGCAGAGTTTTTGCAGGTGTGGGGTGCAGGGAAGGGAGGAGGCACAGAGGGACAGGAGCAGGGCTGGCTCCCACCCCGGCCCCGGCGCTGAACGGGAGCCGCCAGGCACAGCTCCGGGACCGGCACGGATGGGGGAAGCAGCAGAAGGGGAAGGAGGAAAAAAGTGGGGAATAGAGAGAAAGTGGGGAAATAAAGGGAAAGGGTGAAAGGAGAGGCAGGAATGGGGAGAAGAAGGATAGAGGGAAGTGAACGGGGTGGGGGGTAGAGAGGAAGAAGGNTCCGAATTGGATGTAAAGCCCTGAAAGTTTAAAGCCGAAGGAAGAGGGATGGGGGTGCGGAGCCGCGGGGCTCAGAGCAGGTATCCCTGTGCTTTCCGTATTCCCCTTGGGGTGGGAAGGGCCGGGGGCGGCGCGGGCACCGCCCCGGGCAGCATCGGCCGCATCCCCAGCGCGGCCCCGGAGCGCAGCGAGCCCCGGGGCGAGCCGGACCCGCCGGGGTGCCCGGGAGAGATGCCACGGAGAAGTGCCCAGGTGGGTGCCCGTGTGCCCTCCTCGGGACTGGCGTCGCTCGTGTGGCGGCGTTTCACTTCACCCGGTTCCCGACGGAAGGACCTCAGCACGAGGAAGCCGGAAAATCCCGGCGCTTCTCCCCCGAGATCTCCATCCCTGGGCTGTTCCCCACGGGGCTGCTCAAGCAGAGGCCATCCCTTGGCCAGCATCCCCGTCCTCAGCGGCGAGTTTGGAACGTTTTGCTGAGGAGCAGATGTGTGTTATTCCCAGGGAATATAAAATCTGCGGGAAGTCAGGCTGAGAATGTTTTCCAGTGTAGCAAACCCCTTGGAGAGCGGAGCGTGAATTGAGCGAGGCTATCTGAGAAAAACCTGACCGGGTTCTTAAGTGAAGTAAAGTGCCGGGGGGGCGGGTGAGGGGAAAGGCTGGATCGTGTGTTACCATATGAACAGGGAAGGGGGACAGGGATGGAGCCACGGGGACAGGGAGAGCCTCACTCCACCCGCTGCTTATTCACAGCTGGGGAAGGTGGTGAAATGAAATGTGAAATGTGAAATGTGAAATGTGAAATGTGAAATGTGAAATGTGAAATGTGAAATGTGAAATGTGAAATGTGGTGGTTCAGCCACAGCGGCGAGCAGGGAGGGTCTGACACGGCCCTTGGCCCTTGATTAATTGTGGGGCATTTCGCAGAAGTCCATCAGCCCCTGACTCGGGATGCTTTTTGCAGTTTTTAGGGTTGGGGCTTCCAGGCACGGAGCTGCAGGAGCTCCTCAGGGGTGCCCGGGGAGGGGTCTGACCTCGGCACCGCTGTCGCCACTGTGTCCCTTGTATCCCCCAAACCCCCCTGGGGGAGAGGAGGCCTCAGCTCTGGGAGGTGCCAGCACGGTACAGGTGAGCCTTTGGAAAGGGCAGCAAGGCTGTTGCATTCCCTGAAGATAGCACTGCTTCAGCCAGAACATAGCAAAAGACTATTTCAGCTAAAAAAGAGAATTTCTGCTGAGTTTCCTGCAGCAGCAGTGAGTGCTGGTGGCATGACCCAGGCTGGCAGCTCTACTGGAGGAGCATTCCCGTGTTCCCATCACTGCTGCCCTTCGGTTTCACAAGTGCCTCGTGTCTGGGCTCCTTTCAGAGCCTCCTCTGCCACTGCTCGAGCAGCACATTTCTGTCTGTCACGTCAGGACCCACGTAAAAAGCCAAAGGGCAGGACACTGGCTCCCAGCAGCCCATCCTGTGCCATCACACCTTGTCCTTGGGCTGCCCCAAGTGACATCCAGGGGACACAAATGCCTCTGTGGGGGGTTTCTCCCGTCCCTTGCTGTGTTCTTGTAGCTGTTGAATATATTCATTGAGCTGAATGAATTCCCACCTGGCGGCATCCATAGCACAGCTTTTGCAGCTTCAGCTTTATTTATGGAGAGGGGAGGGAATATAAAATACAAAAGAGAAATAATGCACAAGCCTGCAGAGATTTCAGTGGTATCAGTGAGCTGTGAGCTGTGCAAGGCTGGAGAGAGCAGCAGGAGCTTTTCCTAAATCAGCTGGGAAGATTTAAACCCCTGCGTTTAAATGGCATTTTTAAAATAACTTTTGACCTAGACCCCATCATTTAGTTATGTGGAGATCTTAATCTCACTGAAATTAAAGACAGTTTGGGTTCTAGGTGAGTTCTAGAAAGATGGTTTGGTGTCAAAGTCACACTGATTTTTTTTAAGCTGTATAGTCACAACTTCTGATATTTGTAGTAAAATATTTATTGGCAAAATGGAATTTGTCAAAGGACAACACACATGCCATCCTCAGGGTCAGAAAATGGGTGGTTACAGATGAGTGGAGTTTGTGTGTGGTCTTTTAGGAAGACGGGAATTACAGTTTTTCTTTTATTAATGAGAGAGAGATTGCTTATCAGCGAAAACCCTTGTTAGAGCAGAGTCAAGGCTGCACTGAGGGCATTACTGGAGCAGCACAGCAGATGCATCCACTGACCCAGGACAACTTGTGGATAATTAATTTTCCCACCCAGTGCCCATGCAGTGCTTCCTGATGCCATCCCCATGTGCAGGGAGCATGGGCTCAGCTCTGCCAGGGCAGGACCTGCTCAAAGCCCCCCAGGTGACCCTGGCTCCTTCCCAGGAGACACAAAATGGTTCTGACAGTGGTTCCTTTTCCCTGCAGCAGCTCTGGCTGGCAATATCAATAGTGGGTGTGTAGGTGGCAGGCGAGGTGCTGCTGAGTGCCACAGGAACCAGACCTGGTGGTACAAAGGGAGAGGGACGTGGGCAGAGACCAGGCCAGGTTCCTCCTGGGAAAAGGTGCTGGCCTGGGGGAAGGATGGAGAAGAGTGAGACCAAGTCCATTCCCTGCCTGTTCCCACAGACTTTCCCAGGATGTGGCTGCCCTTCCCTGTGCTGAGCAGGACAGGTGAGCCCAGGACCTCCTGAGCAGCTCATGGTGCCTGTGCCTGTTCTCAGGCTGCTCCATGTCATGCACGTTTTTTTCTGCCCTGTCTGCATTTACTGCTAAATACTGGAATTGGAGACAAATCTTGCTAAAATCTGGGTGGTACAAAGTTTAGTGCCTCCAGTGATGTATAAATACTTGTTATGTACATTAATATTCCTGATTATTAAACCCAATGACCTGCATAAAGCAAAGACCTTTCCTGTGTGAAAATGGGACCAAACTTTAGTGGCTCAGCACCAGATCTGGGGAGTTGTACATGAGGACATCACCAACAGCTTCCAAGGAGATGTGTCCCAAAATGCTTGAGCAAAGCCAGATGGAGCAGCTGCTGGCCTTGGTCACTGGGTTTAGTGGCAGCCACGAGTGTCACCGGGTTATGAAGTTGTTTGCCAGAGGTTCTTTGCAGCCCTTCTGCCCTTTATGCCATCATTTCACTGCTCAGAGGCTTTGCAGTAAGGCTGGTTTCTAAGCAGGGAAGAGGGAATGCAATCTCTCCTGGCTAACGAGGCACTGCTCCCTGCTATCCATCATCTTTAATCACACCGAGGGGACACAGGTCTCTGCAGCCGTGGCCAGCACGTGCTGCCTGCCCGACGTGCCACTTGTCTGCAGCCCTCAGTGCCCTCAGGGGATTTCTGCCTTTCTCTCATTTATCACTCCAAAAATATTCATAAAACCCCTCCAGCTGCCAGCACTGGTGTGAAGAGCGGGAGTAGGGGAAGAGCTGTGGCTTCCTGCCTCCCCAGCTCAGGTACCCACCAACACGAGGGAGTGCAAGAGCTTTAATTAGCTCTTGATGCTATTTTTACCTCCCAGCATGCTTAATTTAGCTCAAGCTGTCATGCACTGATGGTTAAGGGGAAAAGAAGGAACCGGGGGTGTTGGCCCCTCTCTGCTGAGCAGCCTCAGCTCCTGAGCTTGGGCTGTACCTGGGGCTTTTCTTGGACCTTCCACAGCAATGACAGTTTATAGCCCAGAGACATTTCATGGACAGCTCCTGAAGTGCCTACACTGAATTTGGGGGCTCTGCTCACACCCGCTGCAGTTTAAAAACAACATCAATATCTTACAGAAGAGGTGCTTGAGTGCTTCAGTCGTTACCTGCCTTGCTGTGGAAGGACGCAGAGACCTTGAAAAGCTGCAAGGAAGAGGAATATTCACCCCTTTTTAATCTACAAGGCTGTTGTAGGACTTCGTGCCAACTTCAATGATACTTGGAAGCAAACAAGGACCCGCTGTTAAAGCTTTAATAGCCCAGCAGAGCAGCCCAGCCCTGGTGCTGGGGTGAGTGGATGTGCACAGCTGAGCCAGCTGCTCTCCCTCACCCCTGGGTCTGTCCCTGTGCCAGCTGGGGTGAGCAGAGGGAAGCAGGATGCTGCAGCCTGAACGGGGTCACTGGATCGTTGGGTTACTGCAGTTCATGTATTTGGGATCTCAATGCAAGCCCTGCTGCACCTCAGGCAGAGGTTAATGGGCAGGCGCTGCTCCCATGGCAGCAAGGTTTCTGCAGCTCCTCTAGCACAGTCCCCAGCTGGTTTGCTTTACAGCAGTGGATATTTCCCTCTTTAATTCTGCTTTTGTAGCTCTTTGTGGGGTATTGAAACCAGCAGTTCGCCTCAGGTCCCTGACTGTGAGCATTCTGACACACTGTGGGTAGGAGAATTCTGTGTCAGATTTGGAAGGGAGAGAGGACATTGGGAAAGGCTCTGCAAAGGGCAGGGCTCAGCTATTGTTAGCGTTGTAAATTTGAACAGATATATAGGTTAGACCTGGAGAGCTGGACCTGGGTGTGTGGGCAATATTGCAAGCTCAGAGTTTTAGCTCCTGTTTTCTTCTCATGCACTTTGTGTAATTTTTGTGCACTTTTCTACAACACCCCAGGGCAGGAGCTGCCAGCACGTGGATGCAGAGACCTGCCTGCCATCTGCCTGTCCCTGTGTCCCAGCACCCTGCAGCCCTCCTGCGGGTCGGTCAGACAGGGAGAGCTGAGGCTGTGCCCTCCCTCCGGGTCCTGCCTGTTTCCAAAGCCCACTCCCAGCTCCTCCCAGACCACCCAGCAGCTGAAGCCTCCATTGAGGACCCTCATCCTTGCAGCTGATCTGCCAGAACTGCTCTTCCCACCTTCAGCCCCATCACAGGTTCTCCACTTGCCAAAGCATCGCTTCAGCTGGGGTTAACAGAGGTAAGAGCCTGAAACACCAAGGAAAAAGGAGACACGTGGGTGGGATGGGTTCTATAAAAGTTTTGTGGGGGATATCTGTGGATCCAGAAGGACCATGTGAATGAGACTGACTGTACACACTTGGGCTGTGCCAGCAGCCTGTGAACCAGGACCATCGGGGCTGTTTGCTCGATGATTTTATTTGCTGGAAGTTGCTGGCTTCATCCAAAGCCATTAGTGAGAAAGAGCTGGAGCAGTGCCATCACTCCAGCAGCATGGTAGAGGTGGCCACGTTGGGAAAGGGTCTGCTTGGAGGGCTGGGATGAGAAATAAATCTCAGTTACTCCTCCTTTGACCTTGGGAATATCATTTGATCTCCTTATATTTGGTGCTGGAGCTGAGGTGTGCTCAGTTATCAGTAACAACTCTCTGCAAACCTGACCCAGGCAAAAGAGCAGCTTTTGAACAGTCCACACCAAAAAGGCTGGTGTGAGATAAAGAAGAAGAAGAGGGAAGTGGGTCAGCCTTGGATATTCGAGTTATGGAGCTTCCTATACAGCATTTCCATTGCTCTTGCACTGCCACAGCAGGATTTTTTTCACCAAACTGTAAAAAATAACTCTGGCAAGAAATGAAGCACAGGAAGTGCTAGGGAAAAGAGGACTTCTCAGAAAAATTACGTAAGTCAAGTTTAAGAGAGAAAATCCCAAGTAATCTCATTACCAAAACCAGTTAGTGGTGAGCCTTGCAGTGTGTGAGCTCACAAATCGTTTCCTACTGATTATTTATCAGGTGTTCCTTGTGTGTGATGACAAGCACAAAATTAATAGGTTTGTTATTGCTGTGGCTCAATCTTGGCTTAAATAACTCATAACCAGCCTTCTTTTTTATTCATTTATTTACTTTGAAAGCCTCCCTGGAGAGCCTGTGAGCCCAGTGTGCCCATTGATCCAGCGCTGCCGTGCCTGTCCGTCGGTAATGGCAGCGCCGCGCTGCTGCTCCCAGCTGAGGGGAAGCTTTCAAGCCCAGTATTGATCCTTTTGAAGTTTGTTTGCTCGTAGTCACAGTTACAAGCCCTTGTTCAAACTGCCATGAGATGGGCTGGGGTTTTTTTCTTAATATCAGGCTAAACCTCCTCCACATCCAGAAGATTCATTTCTGCACTTAATTTTTTCCAATACGTGTTTTCTCTCTCAGAAACCGAGCTGACATTTCTGTGTGACTCTCTTAAAGCTGCCTGATGTATTTCTGTCTCCCCATGGGCCAGGTGAGGTGGTGGGTGTCAGCAGCCCAGGACAGGGCACCTGGGAACCCTGTGGATCAGCTCCAACTCATATCCTCTTTGGAAATTTCCTTCTGAATGTATCAGTGCAGGAGACACTGCTTTTCATTCCACTGCAGCCATCTCTGCTCTCTCCAGCTATTCTATGGAACCAGAGCAGCCCTGTGCTCCTCTCCTGCCTGCAGCACCTTTTCCAGGCTTCAGGAGGGACTTTTTCTTCCCAAGCAGTAATTCCAAAACCAGAACTCTTTCCCAGCTGCCCAGTTTTCCAGGTCAGGTTTGTGGAGCTGCTTCTCCTGCGATCCCAGATGGAGCCGTGGGTGCTGCCCTCACCATCTCCTCCTCTTCCTCTCCTCAGCTGTGGTTAAAGTCAGCTCCCCATGTGCTCCTCACACTGGTCCAAGCCTCTCTGCCAACCCACGGAGCACCAGTGCAGCTGCCTGTGGGCTGCATCCTGCACACCCTGGTTCAGGAGCGAAGCATTTGCACCTTTGGGTGCCCCAGGAGCTCAGTGGGTCACTCTGTTTCACCAGGGTTATTAATGACCAAATCAGCCTTTCTGGATTTTCCCCCGAGGGACCCAGGGAGGGTTGTCTGAGGGAGGGTGACAGTGCAGTGGTGGCCTCAGCACAGTCCTGCCTGCCTAAGCACTGCCAGCTCTGAGAAGTTTTGCTCTCAAAGAGCTGCTCTCCTTGACCTATTTTGGTTTTTGCCCACATCCATGGCCTGCACTGTGTCCTGAGGAAGGGATCACACTGCTCGAAGGCCCTTTATTTTTAGCCAGCCCAATTTCTTGCTCCAGCTTAGTGGCATCTGGTGAGTTCAGCTCCATCACAGCTCACACTCTCTGGCATTTGATTGCTCCTACCCAGGCCCCTGATTTGCTTTGTACATCCATTGCTCACTCAAAGGTTTTCCTACTCCTCTTTCACTGAATTCATTCCTTCCCCTTTATGTTCTGCTCAGCCTCTCCCACTACTCAGATCCATGGCTGAAACTCTGGTTTCCCTTGGCCCTTGGTTTGCAGCATGGACCAGACATTCACAGCCACAGGCCACCAGGCTTGTCCTGGACCTCAGCACCCCTCCACAAACAAACCCTTCCCTCCTGTCTGCTCCAATAACCTTGGCAATGTTTCCCTTCCTCCCAAATGTCAGGAAATTGGAAATGATGTCACATAAAAATCAATGGTTTGGCCCTGCTCCTTCTGTCTTCACCCAGGGCAGGAGGGAGTTGCTGTTTTCCGGTGAACTCGGAGCAGTGATTTATTGAGGTGACCCATCCTGTCCAGGCAGCTGACCAGTGATAGATTCATTTTTCTCTGCCCACCCACATAGCCCAGAGCAGTGGCTTGTGCTTGGCATCAGGCCACAGATGTGGGCTCAGAAATCTGCCCAGGATATTTCCTTTCTGTGACTGTGAGCAACAGGTAAAGACTTAGGGTGAACTGGGTGAACTGCATTAGAAACAACACCAATAGTCATTTCATTTCCCAAAAGGTTCAGGCCCAGCAAGGGCCATGTGCTGTTTCCATCAGCAACTGTTGCTCCAAGGCAAGGAGAAATTCATTTCTAAGACTGCAGATTACATTGCAGACTGCCTTTATTATTCCCTGGACTACTACCAGGATGCACAGTGTGATTGAAGGAGCAGGAACAGTTCTGAGGTTCTGTTTCCTGGAAGTCTTCGGGGCTCTATTAATTTAATTTAAAATCCAGCTCCTATTGGAAACCAAACAGCCATAGGAAACATAACACAATTGATAAAGGTCACTGTGGACTAAATCTTTCCTGATAATCAAGCCAGCTCCTCTTCTTGTCCTTGAAAAACTTTTCACCTGGGAGCCCTGTGAATTCTCCAGGCACTGCACCTAGGGAAGGTTTGTTTCAAGCACGTTCTGCACCATCCCTGCCCTGCTCCCCATCACATCAGGTTGGATTCTGTGTGCCAGCGAGGCAGTAACAGACACCAGTCTCTGATGTATCTGTGATTTCATAGAAATTGAAGTGTGAGAGGGAAAAGGAATGAGGCCGTTGAGAGGTGCAGCTCTGACGCCCGACCCCTGTCCCTGCTGCTCACGACACACCAGCAGAAATGAGACCAAATGAGTCTATTTTCCAGTGTCTGATGTTGGTGGACAACAAATCACAGGAAATGCTTTGTTATTCCCCTCTAAGTGTCTTTATCTGGACCTTCACATACTCCCTACTATGATTTTTGGCTCGTTATTACTGAAAATGTGCAGGGAGGATGGTTGTTGATGATACATGAGCCAAGAATAGATCTCCAGTTCCTTTTACCATTTCGACACCAAAATGCTAAGAGGGATGAGACACCCTGTAGTAAATGCTGTTCATTTTGAGGCAGCAACTAGAAAATATGGCTCTGGCTGAGCTAGGGATAAGAATGAATGAGCCAGAGGATCTGTGTTTTTGCTGCTTGATTGCTGAATCCAGTGGGAATCTACAGAGATGGGAAATGGCATCTTCCCCAGGAAATGGTGGGTGCAGGGCTGATGTGCTTTTCTGCCCCACAGCCACAAGTTTCTTTTTTAGCTGCTGCCTCCCAGTTCTTCAGGGGAAAAGGAATTTGAGCATCCTCTCAGCACTTTGCTCTTTGCTCCCCTAGCAGGGAGGTATTTCTCCTGGGAACACATCCTACTTTTTCTTGAGCTGAGGGAAGCATTAAATAGCAACATTGAAAATGAGGTTGGTTAGCAAAGCCAAAGGTGGAGGGAAAGCTTGCAGGAGTGTGAGCTGGAGCACTTGCTGGGGCTGTCTGGAGACAGCAAGCCCCTTCCTGTGGGTTGGAACCTTCTGGGAAAAGGCACAGTGTGAATGAAGGAAGAGCCAAACCCTTGATTTCATATGGTAGGGAATTGTCAAAGCTGTTGCAGCACTTGAGGGTGCGAGTACATCTGCTTCCTACCAAGATGTACTTGCCTGCTTTGGACTCAGGGTCAGATCCCATAATTAAAGACTCCCTCTCCTTCTCTGTCTTTCACTCAAGAACTTGATACTCTTCCAGTAGCATTCCCTGCTTTTCTCTCACATTGCTGCCCAGAACAGTGAGCTGGAGGGGCACACAGACCTTGGATGTTGCATCTGTTCAGTAAATGCCTTTCTCTGGACTCCACAGTAACTACAGGTCTCCTTCATGTTAATCTAAATGAAACTGCTGCAAGCACAGCCCAGGGTGGGTGTGGGGAGCTGGTGCTGTGGATTTGTGAGACAGAAGTGCTGGGGACGAGCACTGCAAGAGCTCAGAGCTCCCCAGAGAGCTGGAGGAGCAAGAAACCTCTCTCAGCATCACCTACTTGCTTTCACCATGAGGGAATTATGGCACAACATTATCCTTGGAGGCTTTCAGGTGTAAAAGTACAAGCTGTGAGGACTTTTGGCATCTCACTTGTAAGCAAGTGAGAATTAATATATTTGCATCTGAGGCACTAGAAAAAAACACCCTCCTCCAGTCTGCTTGGCTGTGTTGGAACAGGGAGTTGTCGTCTCCTGGTCCAGGCAGGATTTGTGTCTCCTGATTTAATCACTAAACCTTTACTGCAGTGATAACAGCAACAGGACTTCTCTTCCAAGGAGTCTGTTCACCAAGGCAGCTCAGGAGCAACAGAGCCACTCCTGAGGGTGTGAAACAACACTATTGCAGTTCTAAAGGCAGTCCAAGGAAGATGCAGCCTGCTTATAAAGTCAGTAGCTTTTGTTGTTTAGCTGGATTTAGATATTTTTTCCTCATTGCTTGCAGTGCTGAATAGCAGTAAACTGTGCCTTGGAAAATACACGACATGGCACTTATCTGTGATTCATTCTGCCTTTATAGCAGCAGTCAGTAGCACTATCTGCCTCCTTACTACTCCACACAAGACCATCTCTCACACACATATTTTTCCTCCTTGCTCCTATTCCTTTAGTCTTTTGTTGCTCTGGGTTCCCCCCTTCCCTACTAATTTCACTTTTTCTCCACTGAACCAAGAACTCTGATTTCTGGTGCTGTTTTATCAGTCTGCAGGGCACCATAGGAATGGCTAATTTGCCCGAAGTAGCAAACGTGCAATAAAATAATAAAAAAAAAGATGCTATACGTAAGTGACATGGGTATGAGGGAAGCTTTTCCTTTAGAGTTTGCTCAGGGCCTGGCTGCAGCTCTCTGTCCCCATTTTCCTGCCTCCCTCCAAAGCACAAGGTGGGTTTGGACAAGGGAAGGTACTGGCAGCTCTGGCAAGAGCACTACAACAACAACAACAAAAAGCAGATTATTGTGTCATGCCACTCTGCTTCAAGTTGTTTGATGATGTCATAAATGTAGCATGGCTTTTACAAAACTAGCATGATCTCCTAACTGATAAATCTACCCTGGAAGTGGAAAAATGTCAGTGTTGGAGGGGAGTGGGATGGGGATGGGAGCAGCTCGGGGCAGGGGTTGGTCCAGCAGTTGTGGGAGCAGCTTTGCTGATCCCTGACCACGGTGTGCAATAAAATAATCAGCTCCTGTGCCGGGCACTGGCAGCGCTTGATAAGGCTCTGCAGGGAGATAAGATAAGATGCTGCAGTTCTCCTCCATCCTTGGGAGGATCAGTGCCAGCCCCGGCTGGGGCAGCAGGAATTGACCTGCAGCAGAGCCAGCTCTGGCTGGGGCAGCCGGAATTCACCTGCCGCAGATCCAGCTCTGGCGACGGCAGCANAGCAGGAATTCACCTGCAGCAAAGCCAGCTCTGGCTGGGGCAGCAGGAATTCACCTGCAGCAAAGCCAGCCCCGGCTGGGGCAGCAGGAATTCACCTGCAGCAAAGCCAGCCCCGGCTGGGGCAGCAGGAATTCACCTGCAGCAGAGCCAGCTCCGGCCGGGGCAGCAGGAATTCACCTGCAGCAAAGCCAGCCCCGGCTGGGGCAGCAGGAATTCACCTGCAGCAGAGCCAGCGAGCCAAGGGAGGAGCAGCTCCCGGCCCGTCCGTGCTGCGCCATTCCCACATCCCGGCGCGGCGCGGGGCAGCAGGCGGGTGGGATTTGGTTCGAAGTCTGTCAGTGATGGTCTCGATGTCTCCTTTCAGCACAAGCAATCGCGGGCAGAGCTTTGGCTCCCCGGAGGCTCCGTGCCCAGGGCTCCCCCCGCAGCGCTGCCGGCCCCCGATGCTGGTGGCAATGAGCGCCTGCAGCAGGAAGGCGCTGACCCTGCTCAGCAGCGTGTTCGCCGTCTGCGGCCTCGGCCTCCTGGGCATCTCCGTCAGCACCGACTACTGGCTCTACCTGGAGGAGGGCATCGTCCAGCCCCAGAACCAGACGGCCGAGATCAAGCTCTCGCTGCACTCGGGGCTCTGGAGGGTCTGCTTTCTGGCAGGTAGGGTCTCCCAGCCAAAAACATGCCCTTGGTTTGTTGTGGGTCAGTGCCACCCAGCAGGAAAGGGCCAAGAAAAAAACGGGGTTTGGGAGGCTCCACCCATCTTCTTCCAAACTTAGCATTTGGCAAGCGATGTCATGTCTTCATGCCTGACTTTACCAGCCCAAAGGATAAATGTGCCTTTGCACACAGGCTTTGGTGAGTTTGTTGCTGCCCTGCCAGACCTCCTGCCCTGTTCCAGAGCTGCAGCCACAACGCCTTGGGCAGCAGCTAAAAACTTTCAATTTCATCCCTGCAAAATTTAGATTCAGGTCAGCTGGACCATTCTCTCCATCTGGGCCAAGTTTGATGAAGCAGCTTGGCTGCAGGGACAGAGTTGAACAGAACCCAAGGGAATGAGAATCTCAAAGTGGCCAACCAGAAATGTCACAAAGTTTCAACCACTTTAGAAAAGTCAAGGGGGAAGTGAGGAGCTCTGATACCACCCCTGGGGTGACCTTAAAACCCCTGACTTCAGAGGTCACGTTTTTGTCTGTGTCTGCTGCAGGTGAGGAGCGTGGCCGGTGCTTCACCATCGAATACGTCATGCCCATGAACATCCAGCTGACATCTGAATCCACAATCAACGTCCTGAGTAAGCTCTTTGGTGGGATTCCACCCTTTACATCCTGCAAATCACTGAGTGCCAAGCACCAGGGACCCTCCCCAAGAAATGCCCTTTGTGTTCTTGCCAAAGAAGCTCTGAGTTACTTGACAGTGCTGCCACACAATGATGCAATGACATTTTTGCTGTGGGAATTGCCCAGTGTGCTCTGAGCTTTTGGGGACAATCCTTTCTAATGGCAAGATGCCCACGGAGGCTCTAAGCTGTACAATTTCCTGTCACTGCCTATTCAGCACTGATGTTTATCAAAGTGTTTGTCTTTTTAGTCTGCTCTCCATAATTTGCAGCTGTATTCATTCCCTAGCAATTTTACACATTATATTGCAGGATGAATTAAGGATGGAGTGTCACAGCTCTCATGATGAATTCTGCAGTCATTTCTGATTTAATCAATAGAAGTGTTCTGCAAACACTTACGCAGTGAAGCTAGAGAAAAATGCAGGTTCTGATGGTTTCCTATGCAACACCTCACAGAGGACCCTCAGAAGTGCAAACACCAGTGGAGTCACCACCATGGAGGTGGGACACTGGCACAGGTTGTCCAGAGAGTCTGTGGATGCTCCAACCCTGGAAATGTTCAAGGCCAGGTTGATGGGGCCTGGAGCAGCCTGGGATAGTGGAAGGTGTCCCTGCCCATGGCAGGGAGTTGGAACATAAGGTGCCTTCCAACCCTAACCATTCTGTGATCCCATAATGTTATGTTTTACTCAGCTCATTAGCAAGGAGAAAAACCTCAGACACAACATGGTCTGAGCAGAAGGGCTGGAGCCCTGTCACCCAGCCAAGCCCATTTCTCACACTGTTTAGGGAATATGAACCTGTTCTCACTCGCCTCTGCTCCTCTCTCAACAGAGATGATCCGCTCTGCCACCCCCTTCCCTCTGGTCAGCCTCTTCTTCATGTTCATCGGCTTCATCCTGAGCAACATCGGCCACATCCGGCCTCACAGGACCATCCTGGCCTTCGTCTCAGGGATATTCTTCATCCTGTCAGGTGAGTTTTGCAGGCCAGGTTTTCTCCTGGCAGCCCCTGAGCATGGAGCATGTTGGCTTTGGTAGCTGCTGGTGCTCTCCTCATCCACCCCGGTGTCTCCTTGATGGACTCATCACTCCCAGCTCAGTCCCACAGCCTGATCAGACCTTGTCGGGTGGATGCAGAGCTTGTTTGTGGAAATGTGGGGAAAGGCACCCGTGCAGGAGCAGGTGCTGGGGGAGAGGATGCTTCTTGTGGCACATCAGTTGCAGGAGAGATCTGAAACTTCAAACTGCTCAGTTGGGCTGTGTCTACATGAGAGAAGTGAATGTTTTATTCATGTTGTTGTGCGAGTGCTAAACAAATAGCTGTGACAGCTGAGCTTTGAAGCAGCTCCTACTGGAGGCAGATCTCTCTTCCCAGTGCTCACAGATTTCCCTGAACAGGGAATGTTTGACTGGAATGAGAGGAGTGTCCTGGGTTAGAGCAGCAGGAGGGCAGTTCCTTTCCCCAGTTATTACAAGCAGGCTCCAGCTGTGGGGTTTTTTTTACTTTCCCCCAAAGTCAGGCCTTCAGGAAGGTGCTTTTTCAGCAGCTTCATCCCTGAAGCATTTCCCACTGTCCTTCTCCAGGTCTGTCACTGGTGGTGGGGCTGGTCCTCTACATATCCAGCATTAACGATGAGATGCTCAACAGGACCAAGGACTCGGAGTCGTTCTTCAATTACAAATATGGGTGGTCCTTTGCCTTCTCTGCCATCTCCTTCCTTCTCACAGAGGTACCCACACCCTGATCCGAGTGTATCCCATTCCCAGGGGTGGGCAGACTGAGGCTGCTGGCAAAAAGAGGGCTCAGACGGGGCTTAAGGGAGGGCTGTGAGGGTAGGGGGGTATTTACAGCAGTAAGGGGACATATCGGGGACGGACCCAACCAGGAGCACTGTTGGGGCATTCGATCACAGTTTGATGCCAGGCATGAAAAGCAGAGATGTGCTCGTGCCGCCCTGCACACGTCCGAGGCACGGGGCAGGCCCTCGGGTGCTTTTGAGCACCAGCAGCAGCACAGCAAAGGCGATTCCTGCCTTGTCCTGTTCGGGTGGCGGCGCAGCCGCGGGCGGGGAGGGCTCAGGCCGTGTCTGTGTCCCGCAGAGCGCCGGGGTGATGTCTGTGTACCTGTTCATGAAGCGCTACACGGCCGAGGACCTGTACAGGCCGCACCCGGGCTTCTACCGGCCCCGCCTGAGCAACTGCTCCGACTACTCGGGGCAGTTCCTGCATCCGGACGCGTGGGCGCGGGGCCGCAGCCCCTCGGACATCTCCAGCGAGGCGTCCCTGCAGATGAACACCAACTACCCGGCCCTGCTCAAGTGCCCCGACTACGACCAGATGTCCTCGTCCCCGTGCTGAGCCCCGCCGCCCCCGCCCGCGCCCGTGGCCGCCGCGTCCCGACTCCGTTTGTCGTGTTTTTTTAGGCCGCTCTTTCTGGCCAATTCTCTATTTATAGGAGCGTAAATATAACCAGAGAGATTGGTTATATAACCGATAGTGTAACCTAGAGAATTGGGATGTTTCCCTTTCTTTGGTTTTTTTGGTTTTTTGTTGGGTTGGTGTTGGTTTTGGTTTTTGGGGGGTTTTTTTGGGTTGTTTTATTCCTCCCTGCACTACTGAGAATGTCTCCAAAGTCCTCCTCTCTCAGCTCATCCCGCTGAGCAAACAGCAGTTCTGCCTGGGGGATAAATCCAGGGCTGGACTCAAGAGCAGGAAAAAGAAAATAGAGTAGAACCAAGGAAAAGAAGGTGTATTTTTTTTTGGTGTAGATAGGTAGACTGATAAAGTTTGTGCATTCAGCTGTATCATTGAATTCTATATTTACTGGCCTGAGTGCCAGCAGGCATAAAAGATTTGTGTAACTTTCCAAGAAACAACCAGCATTAGAAAAATATAAATTTTGTCTTGCCTGCACACGTACTGATTGGTATCTCTCACTGCTGGACATCACTTCCAGCCAGGCTGGAATGGGAAATAGCCATCCTTCAATGAGACCTCAGCAGGCTTGGACACCAGCAGGTTGTTGTTCCTCTTTGGCCACTTGCAAAGTGTTGCTTAAATATCCCACGTTAGACTGGAGAGATTCTGGGATGCTGGGCTGGAGAGATGGCTCCAGCACCCAAATTTCCTCTGCCATCCTAATGGGAGAATTTCAGTGCAGTATCAAGTGGAAAACAACCTAAACCTTTCCCATGGGAAACATCAGGTGCAGGGTTTAGTGGAAAGAAGTTATTTCAGGGAAAGGCAAGATCCCAAACTGGTGTAAAGTGATGTAGCTGAGATTATTGGTGCAAGTCCACTGCAGCGCAGTAGTTGGCTTATATTACATTTTGGCAAGAAAATGGTATTTTCACTGCTTTTTGTGTGTTTGTATAAACTTTTGAGGCTTTAAGTTAGAAAATTTCATTCGATGCTTTGGCATTTTGGCCTTAGCCAGCTGCCAGGGAAGAGCACCACTGCTGGAAAACAAAGGGCAGGGAAGGAAAAGGCTGTGACCCCTCATGCCAGCCCCAGCTTGTCACCTTGCAGGAGAAAGAGTTTTGTCCAAACTTTATTTCTGTTCTTGTTATTTTAAACCTTTCTGAAATTTTCCTTCCTGCAAAACAAAACCGTCTGGGGATTCTTGGTATATTTGGGCTTGTTTTGTCTTACTGTTAATTAAAAGAAATAGAATATATGCAGTTTTAACCTCATTTGTAGCACACTGCCTAATGAATGTTGGATCTCTTTGTTGTTATTATTTAATATTATTTTTATTATTTATAATTTACTATTAAATATTTATTATTTATAAACTCCTCCAAAGCAGGGGCCAAGTCCTGGTGCAGCACCACTGTTTGCATCCACTACGACACCCATTCCACAGGACATCACTGCAGGAGTGTACCCAGCCAGCTCTGGAACAGGATTATTCCTCTCCAGTTCCTCCAGAGAAGCAAGTAACACATCTCTAGTGTACATCTGGGTAGAATCCTAATCTGCAAAGTTTTAAAATCAGGGCATCTTTTTGTAGACACAGTTCTATTTACCCTCAGTTTGTGTATGACCCTCAAGCATTTTTGTTTCTCACTTAAGCCCCAGTTTTTAAGGCAGGTTGGCTGCTGGGAAGGTTCGAGCACTAAAGCACAACTCAGCACCACCACCCAGTAACAAATCTGCTGCTCCTCACCTGCCCCCAGCCTGATTTTCCATTTTTCACCAGGATCTCCATACTCAGTGTGAATTTGGCTCCAAAAAAGCCCTGGCATTCACAAGCAATCATTTTGAGTTTCCCAGGGCCTTACCTGGTTTGCTGGGCTTGATGCTGGTGATTATTGGTGGCTCAAAAGCTGTTGCCTTTGATGGATCCTGATATTCTCAGTCCTTGCTGGGAGGGAAATGTTCAGGATCACCAAACCTGCTGATGCCCAGAGCCACGAGGGCTCTCCCATGGCCAGGTTCCTCCACACTGGGGAGTCACCTTGTGGGTTAATCCTGTGCAGGATCATGAGATGTCCCTGTCCCTGAGTGGAATTTTCCTTTGCACTGATTAAATACAGAATTATTCATTTTATAAATTCAAATGTTTGCCTACACAAGTAGAAGAAATTCATGCCTTCCCCAAGGCCCCAGAAGGTTTAGCAGAGTCTAGGGGCGAATTAGAAAAGTAATTATTTTAATTCATTGGAGAGATTCTCATCATGTGGCTGCATTTGTCAGCCTGGGAGTTCACACATTCACACAGTGAGCACAAGTGCAGGACTGCCAGAAGAAATCTGTTAAAATGAATGTTTGCTGTTGGTTCAGTAAATGCATATCTTGGGTAGGAAAAATGTGGGTTTGCAAAGGCAGCAATGGTTGTGCCTCTGGGTGCTGTTCTGTCCCTCCCAAAGTGCCTCCTGTGGCAGCAGCTCTCGCTGTGGATGGCTGTGGGCTTCCTCATGCAGTTATCACACTTCTGTGGACTGTGGAGAAACTTTTCCAGAGCCTTTGGTCCTCAGAGATGTGGCCTGGGTGAGGGGCTGGAGTGAGCCCACCCACCCTGTCAGGCTCTTCTGCCCCAAGAACCACCCTGGAGCTGCAGTTCTCCAAGAAATCTCCAAGTTCTTGGAAGTAAATGCTTAGTAAATACATGCAGCACCCCCTTAGGACACCTATTAATCATTTTATCACCCCTTCTAATTACCTGGCATGTTTTTACCCCACTTCCTTCCTTCTTGAGGAACAACACTCAGTGCCCTCCTTCAGTCTCTCTCCCACCCACCTCAGTGGTGGCCTCTCGCCGTGTTCTGTGTCTGTTGCTTTGACTGCAAGAAATAAAAAGTGGAGTTTGAGGGTAAACTACCAATTAAATTAGAGGTTTTACCCTGATGAGTCCTTAAATTCACCCGATGGGATGAGCCAAGCCTCCCCCAGGCCCGTGGGAAGGTGACTGTTGTCTGACACTGCACAGAAAATGGTTTGTACTTAAAAGCACAAAACTCTTGTTTTGCATGAATGACTAATTGGTGTCAGAGTCTTTGTGCACACGGCTGTGTCTGCTTGAACTACAGCAGCAGAGAGAGGTGCTGGGATTAGGGGTTAAATCCTGCTCCAGGCGGAATTCCCTGCTCCAGGGGCTGCTCAGGCCTGCAGCAGGTAAAGCTTTTTCTGTCCCTGCCATCATCCTCCCACACACACACCTCCATCCCACAGCCTGGGTGTCCTGTGGATCCATGGCAAGGGGAGGGAGGGATGGAGGGATGATGGATGGATGGATGGATGGATGGATGGATGGATGGATGGATGGATGGATGATGGAGGGAAGGATG
>VYXD01013652.1:619378-650463 GCA_013397195.1 Hylia prasina | reverse complement strand
GATGGATGGATGGATGGATGGTGACTGAGGGAATGGCACGTGGGAGGTGAGTGAGCCCCTGGCTCAGGGGAGGCTGGCTAGGGAAGTGGATGCTCTGAGATCTTCTCAGGGAACTCCCAGGAGCCACCCTCCCCCTCTGTATCTGGGGTTTTTAATCAATTCCCCTTTCTGTAAGCCCAAAAAGGCATTTTGTGGCCTGTATCTCCTGAGACATGAAAGCTCCTCTGGCAGCATCCCCAGGACTGTCCTCATTCCCCCTTTACACCACAACACTCCCATGGCCCCAGGCATGATAGGGCCCTGGTGGGAACCATGTTCCCATCAACACTGTCCTGAAACCCTCACTGAAGCATGAGGTGTGCAGGCAAGAGGTTCATTAAAGACCAATCACAAGCAGTAATGAAGTAGCCAGGAATCATAAAGCTGTGCTGGGTCTTGTTCTCCAGTTGCTGCTGGAGCATCTTGAGGGTCCAGAGCCCTTTCTTGCACAGTGAAAAAACCATGATTATATATAAATTCACACAGAGCTCCCTTTTTGCAGCTATGGTGGCAGTGGGTACAAGGAGCCACTAGGAAGGTTCAGGTGAGGCAGCAGGTCCTGTGAGGCAGCAACCCCCCACTCCAGGCAAGGGTCCAAACCAAGACCTGGTGAATCTGCTGCTGCTGTGGTGAGATGAGGTTTGGGCAGATGTTTTGGGGCAAGCTGGTGCTGCTCTTGCCCAGGAGGGGGTCTTGGAGCTGTTGGTCAGGCATGCAGGGGGAAAAATCCTTCTGCTGGGGAAGCCCCAGATGAACTTTGCTGTTGCATCATCTGGACACAGGGTTAAAGACCTGTGCCCTTTATCAACTTCAAGCAGACAAGACCCAAAGGTATTTTTAGGGTGCTTTCCAGGCACACACCACTGTGGCAGGCTGAGGAGCTGATTTGGTGTACACAGTGTGGGGGTTTTTAGTTCACAGTGCTCTGCTCTCAGTTCCTTGTGTTGCATTATTAATACTATTTGTCAAGGTTGTGTGTTCATTTTCCCAAATGTGAGTTGGCCCCATGGGCTATTCAAGGTGTGCTAAGAAATTAAATAGTCTTATTCTTCCCTGCTGATAGCTTGTTAGCTGTGCAGAGCTGGTGTGCCTGTGCTGGGGATGCTGTGTGAGCAGGCAGGATATTCACCTGAGTAAATAGTCCTCCACTAATGAGAAATAGCTGAGAGATATTTATTTTCTTCTTCTTCCTTCCTCATGGGATTTATTTATTTACTTCTTATTTTTTTCCCCAAATTGACAGTCAAAGCTATCCAGAAAAAACAGCTTTTTTCCTTCTTGTTGTCCCCCATCCAGTTTTGGGGTCTCAGTAGGGTCTCCTTCACCCCACTGCAGCACCCTTTGCTCCACCACCAGCTCTTAGTGCTCCCACATCAGCTCTTTAACTCTTCCTTCTGCAAACTGGCTGCACCACAGCTCACAGGAAAGCTGTGACTGCTGGGCAGGGAGCAGGGTGTCCCCAGGGTGTCCCCAGGGTGTCCCCAGTGTCCCAGCTGCTCTGTGGGTGCCACTGTGGCTGGGATGCTCCACTGACCTTTCCTGTGTGCACTGCAGGGTTTCTGTCTATAGCCATTGTGTAGATGTCAAATCCCAGCCTGTTCCCATGGATACAGTAGAATGTAGAGAGAGAAGAGCTGCCTCCTTGCTTTATCTTCATGTAGGGTTTTATGTACCTCAGATTTTGGGTTACGGGCAGTGGCTATAAAGGGCAGGAGGTGGCTGCAGCAATTACATTAAAGTGTCTTTAATTGCAAGTCAAGTCTCCCAAATGTAACCCTTCTTCTTTTCATGCCACTTCATCTTTGAATCTCTGGTCAATTCAGTCTTTGTAGAAGAAAGACTCCTTCTGTTGTTATTATTACAATTTGTAATACAGGAAAGCACTATATCAACCAAAAAAAAAAAATTAGCCCCACTCCCCTGTATTGCCAGATTCTATCCCAAGGGCTGGATTCAAGGAATACCTTGACTCTAACTGGACACTTCCATGTCTTGAGCAGTTTGTACCATGATGTTCTGTGGGCTCTGTCCAACATTTTTAATCAAACCACCTCAGCACTCCCCAAGCCTCATCCCTCTCTCCATTTCCAGTGAAAGGAGAAGCGTTCACACAGAAATTGTGATTAATATGCCTTGAAAATACACAGCACCAGCAGTCAAGGTTATTCCCCCAAAAGCCATTTCTTTTGTCATCGACTCCGGACAAATCTCCTGGCTGTGATGAGATGCAGCTGCTTTTAATCTTTAATGTTAGGACAGTGTGCATTCATTTTCTTAGAGGCAAGCCAGGTGTGACAGGGGTGTTCCATGGCTTGTGCTGATCCAGGTTTTGCAGCTGCTTAAACTGAGGCTGCTGCAGCTCTGTGTGCCCAAAGGGCAGTGCCGGCCTGCCTCGGGTCTTGGTTAAACAGCTCATTTTGGATCAAAGCCATTCTTACCCCAGTTAGTCCCAAGCACCATCAAACACCTCTAAATCTGCATGTAGATAAATCCCCAGACCTGAGATCCAGCTTTGTTGCTAATTAACAGAGTGTTTAGGCACGTGCTGAAGTCCCTCGGACTCCAGCAGGATCCACCTCGGAGCCAAAATTAAGGCCAAGCAAAGCTCTGCTGAGACAGCTCTTGTCTTTGTTTAATAGCAGTTATCTGGGTTTTGTATAGAGGAGCAGAAAGGCACAACAGAGGAGACAGTACAGAGACATAATCATAAATTTATTATTTTCTACAGTGATAACTTTTTTTAATGAGGTGCATGTTCACAAAAATAAAACCCTGAGGTTCTCACATCTGCCTGACGTCCTGACACATGCCAGCTCCCCGCTGCAACTGCAGGGGAAAACCTGCCAAGGAAGCAGAAAGGTGTTATTTAATTAATAACAGCTAATTTGAATAAATACTGAAATGTCAGTCAGCTGCTCCCAAGGGGAGTGCGGGGAGTTCACCTCAGTGGGAAAGGGAACACGATCGGTGTCACGCACAGGAGAAGGAGCAGCAGAGTCTGTGCTGTCAGTGCAGGTCAGATCCTGCTCAATTCTTTATGTGTCATAAGTAAATCTGTGGCATTTAGGTTTAGCACAACTGAGTGCTGTGGGGGTCTTAATGCTGGTTCAATCTGCCTCCAGCTCGGCTCATCAAAGGCTGCTGAAGTGAGGGGATAAGAGAAGAATCAGTGGCACTGGCCAAGGCTGTGCAGTGCCCATCCAACATCTTAAATTGAGGTAATATGGCTTTTAAAGCTGCCTTGCTTCAACGCTAAACAAGCTCAAATATCTGAGTGAGAGCTCTTGATGGTGCTGGAAAAGCAAACTGTGCTTTGCTTTAGCAGAAATTACAGGGACTGTTTCTGGAGAGTGCATCCCTAGCTCCTGCTGCACTTCAATTTTGGGATGACCCGTGTTTGTCCAGGACAACAGGATTATATATTATTTAGTGTAATTATTCATGATTCAGATAAGCATAGGAGGTCTCTCCAGCAGTGCAGAACATGTACAGAGAAAATCCCCATCAAATTATTTATTTCCATATAAATTATGTACTGTCAAAACTGTTCTACTGATCTGAAGGTTAAAGGCTTCATCATGGAAATGCAGCAGCTCCCTGTCATCTTGATCAGGATGTGATTATTTACAGAAAAAAAGCATCCTAGTGGGTGTGGATTTCCTATTGATCTGCTTCAGCAGCCCTGTCTGAGCAAGAACAGCTGAAATATATGAAATAAAAACACAAACCTACAGTTGTTTTATCTTCCCATAAAAAAAGTAGGTCATATCCCCAAGTGAGCTGTATTTTATTCATGTAAATACATTTTTACAATTAAAAATGCAACAAAAACTATCTTCATGTCAACAGAGCTGAGCCTGGTGAAACTGGGTTAGGGTTGATGCCAGGGCTTCCTTGGGCAAAGCCTTGCTGATGGATGAGCAGCTCCCTCACACCTCTGCTGTGGGCATGGGACCCCGAATCACATATTTTGGAGCAGGAAAGTGAAGCAGGAGAAGAGTGAAAGATCTTAAAGCTCTCCAGATTGAGCTCCATATAGGAATAATTATGGCTGCTATTTTAAGGAGTTGTTTAATAACGTTAAACAGATGACAGGCTGAGATTATAACACTGCCACCTCCATGCTCCTGGGGGCTTTTTCTTCCCTACTCCCACCCCACAGCCAGTTCTGGTATATTTGCATTTTCCCAAGGCAATTATCATGCTCCAAAGGCTCTGGTGCAAGCTGGGAATTGCCTTGCACAAGGGGAGAAGACAAGGCATGAATTTCTCTCCTGGTGTGTACCTGGAGTTTGTTCAGCAGCGACATCTGCATTGTCATCCGGACCAGGAAAATGTTTTGGGGCAAATCAGGGCTGCTTCTGGGGCTAAGAGGTCACCCCACAGGTACCACCCTGCATGTGTGGGGCTGCAGCTTGTGGGAGAACACACCTCTGTCTCAGCTTTCCTATTTGTCAACCAGAAACTGTTCTCTTGATAGGCAGCTGGGCACTTTGGGACCTCTGGGTGAAGCGTGTTGCCCTTGGCATGCACACAGATAATTAATGATTTCTTTTCTGGAGGTTTAATGTCTCGTTTGTGCTGCATGGTGATCAGCACTGAGCTCCTCTTCGCAGGATGCTCCCTCCCCAGTGAGGGGCCTGAGACAGAAATTGGAGCTGCTTATAGAAATTGTCTAACAGGGATGTCAGGGCTGTCTTAGGGACCTGATTACAAAAAAAATAGAGCCTGAAACAGAGGCAGAAGAAAAAGAACAACCTAAAGCAATGGGGCTTTCTGCCACATTATCCTATTTTTCTGGTGCTTCATTTGTAATAAGGGCAAAAAAAAATTAAATAAAGGGTTTGGGTGCAGCTGGTTGTTGTTTGAGAAGGAGGGTGAAAAGGTGATGCCCTGAAGTTCCCAAAGACAGGGGTGTGGACTTAGGTCAGTGTCTCCTCCTTAGCCATCACTGGGCCATTAATGGTCAGAAGAAACTTTATTTCCTCTCTTTTCTCAGGTCTGTTTCAACTGTGATTTTTGGGTTGGGTGGTTATTTCTCGTGGTGTTGGGGGTAGAATTGTCCTTTCCATGCACATCACCTTTCCCCAGCTGGCAAGGAACAGCTGCTTTCCTGCCCTATGCTGGAGCTGCACAAGGAAAAAGAGGTTAGGAAGATTAAAATGCAATTTCAAGTAGTGTGAAAATAGATCTGTCAACCTGGCCTATTTGCTTGAGGGTCCTTGGGCTGTGTTTGGTTGAGGTTTTTAAGGTGTCAGGAAAGACGCTGGAAAATAAATTAGGTTTCATTTAGCTCAGAGTAACAATTAAAACTTGGAATGATCAAGGCCTGTTTAGGCAAATCAATTAAAAGATTGGCACATAAATTATATGTACCTTCATCTTCCACTGTTCCTGTCATGCTGGGAGAACTTCAGACTGGGACTTTTGAAGGTGAGGCCACTAATCCCACATGTGTTTCCATCAGCCAACCCTACAACTGCCCTTCCTGACCTTCTGGCTGGTCTCTAACCTGGGCTATTCTGGGCTTCTGCCTCGGGAGGTTTTCTCCATCGTCATCTCCTCCAGCCTCTTCCATCTGAAGCAATTTCCCTCTGCATCCTCAGCAGTTTGAAGGAGCAGCCACATCCCACTGTCTGCTCTCAGTGCTGAAGGAATCTGCTCATCCCACCCCAGGGGCTGTGGCTTTCCACTGGTGGGAAAACCCTTGGGAAGGACAGAAAGGTCAGAAGCCTTTGGGAAGTCCAGTCCCTATTTCACACTCCCTCAGCAATGGACTTAACTTTCACAATATACAAAGAAATCGGGAAAGAATTTTGAAAATAATTGTTATTAAAAGCAGAGAGAGCCTGGGGGCACCATGGGAACAGCACAGAAGATATTGGCCACAGAAAGATGTTGGATACAACAGCACCCTTCAGTCTAGAGGACAAAGGCTGGAGGAGCCTGGAATGGACAAAATCCAACCAAAAGTGTTAAAGAGTGGTCTCAGCTGCAGCCCAGCAGCTGTGCTGGTGTTCAGGCTCTCGGGCTGCTCCCAACATCCGCTGCAGCCCAGGGGCTCAGCAGCCTTGGGAGCAGCAGTGCTGCTGTGGAATCCCAGCTGCAGCACTCATTGCACCAGATGTTGGTGATCCAAAGGGATGCAGGATGCTCCCAGCCCCCTGCCCATGTGCCAGCAGGGCACACTCCAGGCAGCCAACATCGGATCTGTGACACCAAAAGTGCCTGGGAGGGACTTGAGGGACAGTCAGCAAGGCTGACAGGGATTGAAATGCTGAAGAGCAGCCTGGATGTTTCCCTAAAAACAACCTCAAGGAGGGCCTGTCCCTCTGAAGGTTCTGTTTGTGCTCCAGCTGTGGCTGAAGAAGAGCAGCAGCCAAACAGCAATTGGGAATGATGATGGACAGACTCGTGTGGGGATCAGCCCACAGCACCCAGCATCACCAAGCCCCTGCTAAGGGGGCCTCCCTCCCCAAACACTCTGAGGGATTTCTTACTCCAGACAGGTTCTGTGCAAGGAGCTGCAGTGGAAGCTTGGATAAAACCTGCTTCTCCTCCAGATCCAGGACACAGGGCCTGCCCTGCCCAGCACAGGGCTCCAGGGGCAGGACAGGCCCTGTGCTCCCTGCCCAGGCCGTGCTGGGTTTCAGCGATGGAAATCCATGACATTTGTTTTTTCACTTGCAAAATGCCCCAGGGTGCCAAGTGCCCAGCTGAGAGGTGCTGTCACCCCTGGGACAAGGGCTTGTCACCAGGGAGCAGCCTGAGGAGCCCATCTCCCTGGCACGGGGGGGAGTGACCCCTGCCAGCTCCAGGGCTGGTCCAGGTAGGGATGGATAAATAACAGCTGGAGAATCCCCACCCATTCCTCCTTCATGAAAGACACAACAGGTTGTGAAGTTCATCTTTAATCCCTGAGAAAGAAAAACTGAAAATGTTTAAAATGTGGAATTTTGAACACTTTCATGTTCCTTTTTTTTTTTTTTTTCCTTTTTTTCCTTAAAAAGATTCCTGAATGAGCATGTGGACCGGTTTCCACCCTGAAGCTCAAACGCTGAGCTCCAGAGTGACTTAGGAATAATTTTTTCCCCCTTAGGAGAAAACGTCTTTTCAGGGTCTGGAGCTGGGGGGACGCTGGGGCTGGGGGACACCGGGGGTCCCCGTCCCCGTCCCCGCCGCCGCCGCCGCTGGTTTCGCAGCACCCTCTCCTGCTCCTGCGGCGGAACAGCAGCCGGGAAGGCTCCCACACTCCCAGAAATTGCTTTTTCCATCTCCACTGATCCTGTAAATGCTCCTCAGCGACCTTGAGCTCCACTTATCATTGCTGGGAGCACAGGCTGCTGAAAATGCAGGTGAAACTCTCTCTAGGGAGGCAATGGAGGGGGCTGCCCTCTGGAAATGATGCTGCTCCTGCAGGAAGATTGTTATTTGTTTTTCAAAAAGTAAAAGCAGAGCTCAGAGTCCTCTCTCAGGTGTAATTTGCACAGGCTGTCAGGAATTTAATAAAGGAAAAAAAATTAAAAACAACAAGAGAATGAAAATGAAAACCAGAAATATACTAGGGTAGTCTTAGAGTTTAAAAATATAGATAAATACTGCTTAAGAGCAGAAAAGAACAACTAATAGGGGCTAAAAAGTGAAGTCACTCAGCTGGTGACAAAACTGTAGTTTTGGAACCAAACAGTGACCAAAGAGGAAGGAAACCTTCCCCACCTCCGGGCAGTGCTCCCACCTTGGTCCTGCAGTGGTCACAGTCCCAGCTGCTCTCTGTGATTTAAACCAGACACATCCAGCAGAAACCCTGGGGCGGCAGGAGGGGTGTGGAGAATGTTGTAAGGGAGACACAAGCAATGAAACAACCACCAGAGCCTGGTTCCTGATGGGCCTGCAGGTGAATCCTCTGATGTCTGCTGGAGATTCATTCCTGCAGCAATTCTTCCTCCAGAAGAGGCTTTAGCAGCCTCCTCCTCTTTCATCCAGCTCCTTGCAGTGACTCTGCAGCACTCTTGCATTGTTCCAGCTGGGATCCTGCATCAAACTGAAACAGCTCAGAAGTTCAAAAGGTGCAGACAGAGACTGACAGGTCTCTGGACCGTTGTCTTGGGTTGCAATGCAAGGTGTAACCAAAAGTGTGTGTTCTGTTGCCACATGTTGAAACCAGCTGGGGAGGTGTTTTCTTTATCTCCTCTATAACCCATTCCTCATAACTCCAGGGGGATCTTCTGTTAATGGGCCAGCTGTTAAAACCAGCTGGGGCCGTGTTCTTTATCCCTCCCAGCACCCACCCTCCCTCCAGGGGATATCTGCTGTNTCCAACAGAACCACACCTGGCACTGCAGCAGGGCTGGACTGGGCTGCTCCCAACACCCTGAGCAACAGCGTGTCAGGCTGTGTTCTGACTGTTTCTTATTTTGTCTGTTTGGTTTTTTGTACTACTACATTTTCATTTTTAATATTCCTAGTAAAGAACTGTTATTCCTATTCCCATATCTTTGCCTGAAAACCCCTTAATTTCAAAATTACAATAATTCAGAGGGAGGGGGCTTACATTCTCCATTCCAAGGCAAGCTCCAGCTTTCACTGGCAGACACCTGTGTTTCCAAACCAAGACCATCACACACTGACCACACAAAACAGGTTTTCTTTGGAAGGAATGGTTAAAAAAAAAAAAAAAAGAAAAGAAAAAAGAAGCTGAAAGTGTTATAGATGCTTAGCAGACAGAGAAAAGGTAATAAAATATGAGAGGGCAGAGTAAGGGACCCCTGGGGTACCACTGAAGTAGTGCTGTGACAGGGGAGGTGTTGCCCCGTCAAGCGGTGAAAGCCAAACAAGAATGTGGGCTTGGAAAAGGGAATCAGAAGGCACAGAAACAAAGGAGCCACCTAAACCAGCATGGAGAAGAGGAGGGAAGTGGGACAATGCCCAGTCCTGTGCTGGTGGCAGCAGAAAAGTGGAATCAGGGATTTTTTGAAAAACAGCATCAAAACCATAGCAACAAATATCCAGGTAAAACTTTCCTGAAAGCCTGAGAACCCACTGGTGGTTGTCTCAGATTCCCAGCCCTCCTGGCCCCAGGTGGAGCCTCTGGGAGTTGGATAATTGATTCTGTTCTGTATTTTCAGCTCACTGGTGGTTCTGAGCACCAGGTCTGGCAGGAAACCCTCCCTGTGGGTGTCAGGACCCTGCTGCCAGATGCTGTCACAGGTGGTTACTGATGACTTCACTTCTCACATTTGCTGTGTAGAAATGTTGAGTCTATACATTCGGTGAAAGGTATCTCACTCCTGCCTTTGGTTGGACACTGAGGATACTCCCCTTTTGCACTGCTGAACATGGGAAAGCAGAAAGGAAGCAGCTGCACCAAAAGGGAAAGAGCCTGCCACAGGGAATATCCTGCCCTTCTCTAGGTCTATAGCTCCTGGGCAGGAGATTTATCATACAATAATGGAGCAGGTTTTTTATTCTGGCAAAGAGATGTGTCAATAAACACCTCTTTGGTGTGATTTCTGCCAGCTGAGCTTTGATTCGTGTGGCCTCTGCAGCTACCTCGGGCATACAGCTACACAAAACACATGGATTTCGTTGCTAAGTGTTGAAAGCCTCAGTGTGGACAGAATTGACCCTTTAATTAATGCTGCCTTGCTCCAGCCAGGCTGCAGCACTGGGCAGCTCAAGCTGGGTTGCTCCCGATTAACCATGGACAGCCCTGACAGGGGGATCAGGGGAAACAATCCCACAAAATTACCTGGCTAAGGCAAGGGAAGAAGGAAGATGGGCAAGGAAAAGGACGGAGTTTGACACAGAAAATATCCATCCTGTACAAGGGCAGGTGAATCCATCCTCCTTCATCCAACAGTGCTGGGGACCAGAGCATGGCAGGAGTAGAGAGCTCAGAAAATTCCTTATAAACTAAGGATGTGCAGAGACCGAGAATCCCCTGAGTTTATCTGTTATTATTTTGAAAAGAAAACAAATGAAAGTGGTTTTTATTATTAAAAGAGCCTGTCTGAGGAAACCAAAGACCTCCTCAATATCTGCTTGTATTATTAAAGGGAATGAATCATTAAATGCACTTTGAGATGCAGTCACAGGTACCAGCATAAATCAATCCCTCAGAAAAGGAAGCATCATCCAAGGGTCTTATTTTCAAGTGCTCTTCAGAGCAATTTCAAGGTGTGCAGGTCAGTGCAGCAGGAGGGCACCCTGCTTCCCCTGACACCAATAACCCCCTGCAGCACACGGATCTCAGGCCAAGGGGAAAAGCTGCTTATTTCTGTGCATCCATGGAGGAGCCTGGAGCTGGGCTGGGGAGAAAAACAGCATTCTCTCTTCGTAATGGTGCTAAAGAAAAAAAAACAAACAAGCCTCAGCTCTCAGCAATAAGAGAATTAGCCTGACAGATGGCTTGCAGAGAAAGAAAAACTATCTCGGGCTTTGAGATTTGTGCTGACGGAGCCTCAGAAAGGAACTATTGCAATTAGCATTTGTGCTGAGTAATTGAGGAGCATTGAGAGAACCAACCCAATTTGCCACCATTGTTGAGCATTTGTTGTTCTTGATTTTGGGGATTTTTTTCTTTCCCACTTTCCCTTCAGTCACAAGTCTGGGGAGAAAGTGCCACTTTGGTTTTTGCCTTGTTCCTGGGGAGGCAGGCAGAGCTGGGCTGGTGTTGGAGCCCTGGGCACTGAGAATTTTAAGCTTTCTGTACTAACAGGCACTGACCCTCAAGGAAGCACGACGTTTGACCTGAGGCCGTGGGAGAGGCTTCCAAAATTGACTGACAGCACTGGGATTACGGGTGTGGAGTTTGAATAGAAGTGTGTAATATCACAGGGTGCAAAACTTAGCATTTAAAGTTTTAGTATATAGTAATGTATATAGAGCAAGATGGAGGATTTGGGGTATTTGCTAGGTTCTTCTTTCACCTTCTTCTTCATGGGTTTGGGTGATGTTTTGTAATTGGGTGAAAAGGTCTGCATTGCACAGCATGGGTAGTTGATTATTGGATTAAAAGTAAAAATAATATGTGTTGTCTCATTATTGGATAATTAGTGCTTAAAAGACCTTGGAAAGAGTTAGAGACAGAGCCATTTTTCACTTAGTTAGAACTCACAACTTGTGAGACTATACAGACAAGAATTAATAAACAGCTGAGTCCGAACACAACAACTGCGTCTCCCGAGTATTTCATCCCGGCTCTAATGGAAGACAAGATAAAAACCTCACAGACTGGCTGCTCATCCCATCTCCAGAGGGAGCCCGGGCCTGTTCCTGCCTAGTTAGGCAGGTCCATCATGAGGCAATGCCTGTGATCCATCCATCTGGCTAAAGGCAGAGGGTCTGGAGCCCCATGTCTGTGCACAGCTCTCATTTTGCGTTGCTGTAACGCGGAGCCAGCCCGGGCTCTCTCTGGGATGGAATTCCTGTCTCCATCAGATGGACCCGGGAAATGCCTCCACACACGCTGTGAGCCCTGGCACCCATCATTTATCTGTCTCCTTCTCCTTGGAAATTAGCCTTGAAATGCCAGGGCTTCTCCTGCTCCCCGCGTTTCTGGGCTGTGGCTGCGCCCCAAGCTCTGGCACTGGGCACGTGGCAGTGGGGATCAACCCCAAACTACCCCAAACAGCCCCAAAACTCCTCTCACTGCTCCCTACGCACCAAACCTGCCCACAGAAAAAAACAGGAAAATGCTCTTCCATGCAGTTATATCCTTGCAGGGACAGAAGGTGGCAGACGAGTTTGCTCGGAGTGCCTGGAGAAGTAGCTGTGACATTACTCAGAAGTTTAAAACATTGAATTTCCCACCCCCCAGCCCAGGGCAGCAGCCCCATTGGTGCTCTCACCTTTACAGGTGCCCAGCACAGGCTCTGCTGGAAAAGCAGCACCTCACCCACAGCTGAGCTAAGCTGAAACAGGGCTGGGTTTGCTAACGCCTGAAAATTTCTGTTGTGAAAAATATCTTGGTTATTTGCTAGCTTTTAGTGGTTAAGCTGCAGGCATAGCAAAGAACAAGGCAAATCAGGATTTTAAAAGTCTTTCAATTTATGACATTTTTCTCAGTGTTTGGGAGGTTTTTGTGACGTGCTCATACAGCCAGCACCCAAGAGACATCTGAGAACAGAGCCATGGAACTAATCCTGTCACGGCCCATGCAAGAAGCAATATAGGCAGAAAAAATATGCCTCTTTTTTTTCTGCCTTTTTTTTTTTCCCTCTCTCTGCATCTGTGCAGGACAGTTTTTTTTTTTTTTTTCCCAGTACAGAAAAAGAGAAGACATCACTTCCCCATGGATGGCTGCTCCAACTGCAGTACCCACAGCACCACCTGCAGCATCACCTGCAGAAGAAGGTCTCATTAGCAGGAAAGGGCACAGTGGAGGCAGCACAGGAGGTGCCTCTCTCTGCCTGCTGCCTCCTCCAGCACTGCTCAAAGCCCTGAGCTCAGCCAGGCTCAGGTACATCCTGTTCCCCTGAGCTGCTGCCCTGGACAGCAGGTTTGCTCCCAGGCTCCTGTGGCTTTTGGCCCCTGTAATTCGTGCCAAAAAGATGGGAAGTGTGTGGCTCTAAAAGTTCTGCAGTGAGCACTGAGGCAGCTGTGGACAGGGACCTTCCTGACTGGGTGGAGGAGGGCAATGGCTCAGGTAAGAATCCTCCTCTCTTCTCAGGCATTGCTGCTTCCTAACTGAAACTGATCTTATTTTTAAACCTGATATTCACAGGAACCTCTGCAGGCATCAGCACAGGTCCCTTGGCTGAAGAACCTGCTGGGGCTGCAGTGTGAGTCTCAGGAGAGGCTTCTTGCCCAGAATAAAAACTTGCACTGGGGTCCCAAACCCTGGATCTTGTGGTCTCAGCTGTTGCAGGGTCCAGGCTGTGCTGGAGTGTGTCATGGGCCTGATGGGAAGGAAGAGGGTTTGTTGATGTGAAGCCTGTTGGCTTTAAAAGTCATATTTTAATGTTCATATCTTTAAAAATAGGTAAAAGCTCTCCTGATCTATTTATCTATGTGTATATATTTATAGTTGGTTATTTATATAGATATATAAATATATGTATGTATTTATATATACATATATTAGGATCATATGTGGCTAAAGACAAGAGATGTTGCACCTTGAGCAGCAGAGGGATGGGGGAGACAGGCCAGAGAAAATAATTATGGTCCTAGTGAGAAATGCTTGAATTAAAAATACAAATGGGTTCCTCCCACTCTCAGTCAGAGAACCCTGTGATCAAGTGGTCAGCTCCTGAGTGGATAAACCCCTCTGCTAATTCCCTGATCCATCTCTCACTGCAGCAGAGCTCGTGTTGCAGTTGGGATTTTCATTGTCAGGCTGCAGCTTGATGTTGCTCAGCACCCATTCCCTCTGCTCTGGGACAGATCTAAACTGTTGGTCAAAAATCATATCTTGGAAAAAATCTAATTTTGAGGAGGGTTTGGGTCAGCTGCCATCTCCCAAAAGAGGGAATTTCCAGCTCCCAGGTGATGATGGTTGTGCTTTCTCTCCATACCAGGATACTTCATTTGTTTATCTGTGTTTTTATCAAATTCAGAGGAAAGGCTTGAGCTGGATCCTTTGAGACCTGTGGTGGAGGTTTTTGACCAAAAGCCTTGATCTTAGTAGCACTCATTGACACTATGAACAAATAAAGGTGAGTAACAAACGTCCCCTACCCAAGCTAGAACAATTATTGGCAGTTCCAAACTCTAAAAGGAAAGAAAACTTTGCTATATTGTAGCTTTAGAAAATGGGTAGGCCATGCTCTATCTAGAGACAAACAGAACAGCAGCAGGGGTGTATCTTCTATTCCATTCCCTGCTAATATCCAATTTACAAGGAGCACCTTTAGCTGGGAATTGTTTTCAAATGAGTTGCAGGGGTGCTGACAAAAAGAGCTGTATTGCATTAATGTTCTCTTAAAGATTCAAAACTGTTACGTAACAAAAAATTATCAATTCATGCCACTTCTTTAATGGACTTCCTAATGTATACTTTAAAAAAAAAAAAAATTAAAAGTGGATTGCAGAGTTCTCTTCCCAAGCTGTCAAGGCTTCTATCAGGAGCAGCTTCAAAGCCATTTTTCTTTTCATATGCTTGTCTGGTGTGTCTAACTGAGCATGATTACTTTTTCCTAAATGAATAGATAATTTTGCCTTATTTATAAGTAGAGCACCAGGATTTTTTTTTGTCTGTGAGGCTCTTGAGCTGAATCTCAGGATGGCTTTGAGTAATGCATGTTCATTATTTAATGAAATTTGTTTTGTGGGGTTTTTTTCCTTCCACCTGGATTTCTTTCCAAGTCATATATTTTTTGCCATAGAGCATTCAAACACACTTGAAATATTAATGAGGCAAGTAATGGCCCATTTCAATTGAAGTTTGCCATAGTATGCAGGTAATCCCTCACAAATCTCTGTTTTAATAATGATGGTGATTAAAATGTCTCATTTTCTCCCCAGCCAAGGGTTCTGGTTGGGTTTTGGGGTGTGACAATTGTCAGCTACACAATGGCTGAACTCACTCTAAGTGCTGGAAAAAGGCTCTTAGTGGGTGAGTTATTGATGTAAAATTGCTTTTCAGGCCACACACTCACTTTTGGCCAAATTTCCAAGGCCCTCAATAAATAGGTCAGGTGCTGGAAAAACCCAAACTGACTCTTAAGGTGGTGAAATGATTTCATGGCCTTAATGTCCTGTAGTCCAAAGTTTGAGGTTTTGCCACCCCAGCCTGGGCAGGTCTCTGAGCTTTTCCTGGGGCCAGCAGAGCGTGGGGGTTGGATGGGAGATGAGACTTTAAGTTCCCATGCCAATCTCACTGTGCCTTGCCCAGTCCAGCTGCTGCCAGGCTGGCACTGTTAGCAGAAGGCCCCTGAGATGATGTTGCCTTTGCAGAATGTGCCTGAAGGGTCAATGTGGAAAAAAGGAGCACAAAAATCTGCCTGTGGAGCCCCACATCACCGGCAGGATGGCTCCTCACTGCAGTGGCCAGCTCAGAAATGAGGGCAAGAGCCTCAAAGGAGGATAAATGACTACAGAGAGCTCAATCTCCAGCTTTTACAAGCAGCTGTGTCAGAACTTTTGCTAATGTCATGACTTTCTTGGAGTCTCAAACCTCTCAAAGCTGCCTTCCAGGAAACGCAGCTTCCTTTGTGACCCCAGAGGAGAAAAGAGGTTTTGAAGATGTTAAGAGGCTCAGCAGCTTCAGAGTGAATCTGTGAGAGCTTTGCATCACCTACAAACCCATTTTCCTTAGATCCCTGGCTTCTTTCAGGAGTGTCAGGCTGTTTTGTGCTTAAGCTTTATTCAGACCTTGCAGAGAGATCTCTGTGTCTCAGTGTGTTGCTGTGAACACAGAGCAAAAGCTGCTTTGGAGTGGGCTGGAAATGTGCACACAAGTCCTTTCCTGCAGCCCTGCCCATGGGCTAGGTCTGGAAGGGGCTCTGCTGAGAGCTGTCCCAGCCAGCACTGGGTTCTCCACTTGACTGAATGATAAGTAAATATAGTTGACTTCAAGCTGCAGAATACAATGTCAGCAGCACGAGCTGCTTGGGGAAAATTGATTGAAAATAACTGACATAATTCAATATATTGAATTATATGTCAAGCCAGAGATGTTCTGCATTTTGTGCCTGTTTTGTGAAGGCAGGAAGAACCCCTCCAGGATCAGGGTGTGTGGCTGGGTGAGCACAGTCCCTCTGTGCTGAGCACCCCATCCCTTCCCAGCTCTCTGAGCAGAGATGGAAAGAAAAAAAAAAAAAGGAAGAAAGCAAGACGTGGATATTCCTTCTCCATCAGAGAAATTGGCTCCGAAAGTAAACAGCTACCCCAGGGAGGCAGGATTACGTCCAAATCCTGGGAACATAAATCACTCTGCAGTGAGTGCTTATCTGTAAGCCCTGATGGGGAGAGCCAGGCACCTCTTCCAACTCCAGCTCTGCTGCAGATTTGCAATGAGAACCTGAGCCTTGAAGGTACCTGGAGAGGCACATTTATAGGAAAAGCCCCAGAGCTGAGGGGTCTGAAGGAGGAAAACCTGTGGGTCCCCTGGAACCCTTGGAAGCCTCATATTCTTGCAGAAGAGATCAGCAGCCATCCTTTCCTTTTCCCAGAGCCACCAGCCCTGGGGCCAAGTGAGCTGCCATATTTCCTGCATCCCCTCTCTTTTTTGTCACTGCTGCCTGGCTGTTATGGAAATTATCATGGTCCTGGTACGTGGTACGTGCATCACTGGGTTTGCAGAATTACCACAGGGATGAGCTGGCAAGTCACTTGTGTGTTTGAGCTGGTAGTTTGGCTCCAAAACTATTGTTATTTCTTAGGCTGCCATGAAAGAGAGGGTCTGCATGTACTCATGGCAGAGATGCAAGCACTCCATCTTTCTCAGAACTCCCTACACGTGGACCTGGTTAAGGGATGTTTCTATATTCCCCTACAGAAATCCAGCATTGTCTCTCTGCTGATGGACATGGGTCGTGCCCTGGTCTCATTCACGCTGCTGTCAGCTGGCTGTAACCCCTCTGAAGCCAGAATATAAAATGCAGCTCCTTGCCACGTTTACATATTCTCCTCCTTACAGCATCATTTGTCCTAGTTTTTTAAGCACCGAATGCCTTCGTAGGAATTTCATTACAGAACGCAAGTTTTGTCAAGTGCATTCTGCTAGTTTTGCTGGAGGTTGCTAAGCATAGTTGTGTTTTTTTCTGAATCCTTTGTACTGATAATTATATTTGCTCATGCCACACAAAAATTAAAATACAACATGTAGGAAAATGCAGCTTTGTGTCGTGTTGCTGGGGAAGAAAGGTTGCTCTTGTAAGGGCAGAACTTTCTGTGCCAAGAAAACTGTCTCTGGTGACTCTTGGGGATGAAAATGGGGACAATCTGAGGGTAATTTGGAGGATCTCAGCCTTCTTACCCAATGGCACAGCAGTCAGTGCTGATAATTGATTTCAACCCATCTGCAAGATGAACACCTGCTGTGCAATATGGCTCTGTAGGGTTCGTTCTCCCTACATAGCTGGAGTAAAATCTCCATTGTTGACCTGCAAGATTGGGTGCCTGTTTGCTAAAATCTGAACCATATCCTACTGTGAAGTTAAGGGCTCTGTTGCAGTATATTTTAAACACACTGCCTTGACACTTCTGCATTTCTGTGGATTTTAATGGGCTTCTTTCTTTCTAAGGAAATTTAATTCCTTTACTAAATAATGCATTTGGCCTCCAACCTGCCTTGTGCTAATTACTCACGTGCTGAATGGGCTTTAAATCTTGTTTGGAAACACTATAGGGCTTATTGTCTTATTAAAAGCACCTAATGTGAGCCGTTCTTTTTAAGAATGCAATTGGTCCCTAATGAAACCAAACAGATAATGCAATAATTTTTCACTAAACTAATTATCAGAGCGGAAGATGCTAATGTGTTCCGCCAACTGTGTCCGTGTCTCCTCGGTTAATGTGCAGCATGGCCACGGCTGCTCAGCAAGACTTTACATCTCTGCAAGCACAAAAAGGCTGAATTTAGCTCAGGCTGTACCACCTCTGCCTGCACTTAGTGTTAATCAAATGGGTTTTCTTCCATAGAGGACTCACAAGGACTTCATTTACAAGGATTCCTGAGGGGGTTGGATCTCTGGCTTTTCTGGCTGCAAAGGTCCCAAATACCCAATTCTCAAAAATTACATTGCCTCAACTGTGTTGGAAATGGAGGTACCCAAAGTCAGTGGCCGCTTGAAAATATCCATGAGATGTTTCTTCAAGCACTGAAATAGATCTCTGTGCACAAATATGGGATCCTGACCACATGTGTGTGCAGGGGTTGACAAAGTGGTCACAGCACCAGGCCTGGCAGAGCCCAAGGAGAGCTTGGACAGTGCCCTCAGGTCAAGGTGTGACTCCTGGAGGTGGTCCTGAGCAGGGCAAGGAGTTGGACTCAGTGATCCTTGTGGGTCCCTTCCACCTCAGCCTGTTCTGTGGTTCTGGGTATTAATGAGAATAACCTCTCATTTTCCATTAACTGCAGTATGCAAAAAGAGTGGGCTTTAAAAAGTGACTAAACAAACACAGAGGCTGCAGAAAACCTGGCCTTAAATGAGCAAAGCCTGCAGAAAGCCCTGAGTGCTGAGAAAAATGTCCTTTCCTTGGAAGAAGAAAAAAATGAAGAGTGAAGGAAGAGAAGTGAAGTTTCACCTTGAGCAAATGCCACGTGTGCTTCCCTAGCTCTCCTCAGAGCAGGCTACATCGAAAACAGAATTGCAGCTTTGGCAAGGACTGGGATTTGCCTGTCTGATTGCTGTTACTTCCCAAAACAAATAAACAAAACACAATTATCTTTGAATGTTACCCAGGCTAATGTGTAGAACTGACACTGGGGAGTAAGGAAAGGAGAGGACACCAGGCTAAAGTCATTAATTGGTAATGGAGTGTGTATATTTGTCAACAAGATGCTCAGCTTGGAGAGCTGAACAAAAAGAAAACAAGCTGCAGAAAAACAAATGCATACCAAGCCTTGTCACTGATATTTATTTAACAGCCTGTCACAAGCAGAAAATGTGGATCAAAGGTAGGAAAGGCAAGGAAGGAGCAGTTTGAGTCCAAGGCATCTGTTCTGCATTGCATCAGGGTTCACTTCTGGATCAGGGTACGTTCTGCCACATCGTGTTACATCAAGCGAGTTGTGAAATGATGGAGCCTAATGCAGAGTGAGTGTTGGGAATGGGGAGGAAAACAACAACCCGTTGTTTTCTTATTCATTACTCGCCGTGGGTTTGGGGGTTATCCAGGAACAGAGAGGCTGTTTTAAGTGAGGCGGAGAGTTAAGATTGCCAGGCTGTTCTTGGTAAGAGAGCCCTGCAAATTGCTTATGGGATTTGATGTTGTCCTATCCTGCCTCCAGAACAAATCATGCTGGTAGGGGGTTTGGGTTTTCCTTTCTTGATCACTGGAAAAACATTTAGAGAAGAACCCTTCACTCTAAACTTAAAAATGTATATATATAGTTGTCTTCCTTCTAAGTTTCCTTCCTTCTTAGTCTCAGATCCTTTTACTGGCTGCACCTTCCTCTTTCTCAGCTCCTCAGGTTGATCCTGCCCCCTCAGTGGAAGTGCAGGTGAGGTTCACTGAGTTTGTTTGGTGATGAAGGTTGTGGCATTGCACTGCTCCATTGGGAATGCTGCTGGAGAGATGCACATTTCCCCTCTGGCCACCTAAGCAGAGGTGACTGCTGGCCCCAGAGGACCAGCAGAGGTAACTGCCCTCTGATGTGTTTTTTGGCCAAGCAACGCAAACATGAAGCTTAAACTGGAAAAGAGATGGGAACAGCTGAGGGTGCAGAGAGAAAATGCCAGTTGAAAAGTAAGCATTGTTCAGCTATCAACAAAATGAACTTGAAATTCAACGCATCATTTTCATGTCTTTGCTTCAGAAAGCACTTTGGGAAGGGAATTGATTTAAATGATTGGAATTTCTTTCAAAAGCTTTACAAGCTTGCTTCCTAGCCAGCCCCAGTGCTAAGGAGATGAGTGAGCAGTGAGAGAAATTGCAGCAAATAACGGAAGCAACTGGTTTATGATATTGTTCTGTGTCAAACAAAAGCACTGTGCACTGAACAGCGTTGTGCTGAGAGTTGTTCTGAGCGTTGCTCCTCACACTGAGCCCATGTGCCTGCCCTGAGGATGACTCTGCAGGTCTGGCTGGCAGCGAGGCTTCCACCTGGTGACTTTCCACTTCGCTCGCGGTGCTGATGGAAGCAGCGGCCACCGCGGCGGCCGGGGTTATTAATCACCTCCCCAGCTGCAGATCCTGCACCTCCCGGCCCTGCTCGTGTGCAGGAAGTGTCGCCTCCAGGATTAATGGGTATTGATGAACTTGCTTAGCAACCTCATCCCAGCTGGCAGCAGTCCCTGGGGATGCACAGAAACACCCACCCGGTGCAGAGCAGGGCTGCGCTGCAGGAGGGCAGTGAGGATGGGCTTGGGCCAGCTCTGTGCTTCAGTGTGAGCCCCGTTTATGCTCTGAGCCCTCACTGGTGGCTCTAAAACCCAGCTTTGGTCCAACATCTTTAGTTTCAGAAGTGTTTCTCGTGTTTCATTTAACTGCTGGCTTTGGATAGGAGTCGCAGCAGTAGCGTGATCCACGTGCTGAGAGTGCCTCTGGAGACTCAGGCTGGGGATAATCACATCCTTTTCATTCTGCTGGTAATTAACTATTAAAACAATTTACTAATGGATGTAGTGGCTTCTTTAAATGATGAATTGATATGATTTAACACAGCTATGAGATATGGGCTTGATGCAAGTATTACTGATTGCAAATCCAGCCTGCATTATAGCCTGTTGAGGTCAGAATCTATTAGCCATAATTCCTCTTAGCCTAAATTCCCTTCATCTATGGAATATGTTTTTCCTACAGAAATTATTCTAAAACCTTCAAAACCAGAACTTCATGTGCTCTTATCATAAGGCAATGTGTGCTGTCATTCACTAAGTGGAGGAGAAGGGTGTTTATAAAAAACTCCAGCATAAAATATAGTGTATATATATAGTATAGAATATAATATACGTTACTTAATGCAATAAATTTATTGGATATTTTTGTTAAAAAATGGATGAACCTTGTGTGCCTGAATAGATGAAATTATATTTACTGGCATGAACTGAATGGATTTAATCAGAGTAATGGCTGTTGAATGGGTCTAACATCTATTAATTGAATATGGAACTAGTTTTACCCGATCCTTTCTTTTAAGAGGTTTCCAGTATTTACACAGCATAACTGTCACAGGAAGTTTAATTAGATATCTGAGATCTCCCAGATCTTGTCAAATTAATTTCTGAACTCTTGACATTTCTGTGACAATACTGTCCTAATTCTACTTGTAGCATGCTCTTAAGACAACTCTAATAACTAACAGTCATGTCTGACAAAATAAAGACAAGCTGTTATTTCTCTCGAAGACATGACAGTTCCATTTTTCAAAAGCCAAGGGAAGGCTGCTCGCTGTTTTACTTCCTGCAGCAGCAAAATTTCCAGGCGTGGGACTGGCAAAACAAAGAGTTACTTGCTGTAGGTAAAGGGTTTTTCTTTGCATCCAACCACTGCGCTTGGATGGAAAGGTCAGGTGTGTCAGAGATGGTTAAGGCTTTGAAGAAGACAGATGTGTGTATGCAGAAAGAACATAAAGGGGATTGGAATAGCTTAAAGGAATAAGCAGAATTGGAAAGATCTGGGCTTTAAACTTGGTTCTGCTATTGAAGTCATTGTTAGTGCTCTCCCCAGCTGAGGAAAAAAATGTCTTGGGGGAAAAAAAAGCTGAAAAAGATGAAATATTAAATGTATTTTTCTGGCTATCTCAACTGCTGGAATTGTAACAGCGCAAATTACTCCAAGCTTTTAGCAATAGAGTAGAATCCATTTGACCTTTCTGTCCTCTCCAACCTTATTTTGTCTTCAGCCCTGGGTTGGGATTGTGGGGACAGGTGCTACAAAAGTGGGAGGGGGAACAAAAAGGTGCCTGGCAGGCTCCAAGGCCAGAGAAGGCAGGAGAGTGTGTGTGTGTGCAGCCTGGACCTGGCTGTGCTCTTATTCTCAGCCAGGCAGGTTTCCACACAATAATTGAGCTGGGCTGGCTCAGAAGTTTAGCACCCAAACCCTGCTGCCCATCCACAGAGGGAGGGAGCCCCTGTGGTCCCCCAGCCTGTCCCCACCGTGTGACAACCACTGCCCCACCTAGAGTGGAGAGCAGCAAAGCCCTGTGCACCCCCAGCCCTGTGGGAAGGCTTTTCCCCACATTGAAGCTGTCACTTTGTGAGGTTGGTGTCGGAGCCCTTGCTCTGCCCATCCCCAAACCCACGAGGTCTGTGTGGGGTTTGGGATCCCTCACACCCGCCCCAGCCTCCACGAGGCTGCACAGAGCTGTAAATAAAACATCACACTCCGTCCAAACAAGAAGAAAACCCCCGGCACATCATCAGTTTCTAGCAAATGGGGATGGCTTCTGGCACTTTCCTCGGCGAGGCTGCAGTCGGGGGTGGCCGTGGGTGTCTCGCAGCAGCCAATGCTCATTAAATAATCCTGCCCGCCCCTGCTGCCCCGGCGGGTTTGTCTGCCTCCACCATGGTCCATCAGGGACTGATTTGGGAGATTGAACAGCTTCTGCATCTTCTCATTACCCCTGCAATGTCCCCTCTGAGAGGGGATTGCAAATTCTGGTCCCTCACATGTAATTTTCGCCGTGCCGTATTTGCCACTTCTATTTATTTTCCATTTTAACGCTTGTAAGACTGGAATGGACTTTTTTTTATAGAGGCATTACTGTTATGGGGGAAAAGTCAACATCTGCCAGCTCTTGCAGTAGAGATGCTGTGGGTTTTGGTTTGTTTTTTTCCTTGCTACCTAGAAACCATTGTGTTAACAGGAATCTTGCTGGAATGCTTTCCTGTGAAAGATGTAAAAAAATCCTGTAAAAAGGTAAAAACGTTTACGTTAGAAATGTTCACCTAAATAATGCAAAAAAAAAAAAAGAACCTGACTAGGAATAGGGTGAGGGGTGAGAGGCAAAGGGACAGGAGGAGGATGGGGAAGGATCAGATGTTCATATTTTGAATTCCTAAGTTCCATGTAAGAACATGTATATATTTCAAGAAAAGCAGACACTTTTGGCCAAAAAAAAAAAAAAATACCCATTGAAGGCATGATTTTTCTTTGAAAAATGGAATTAAACAGGACAGTTTTAATGAGTTTAATCATGAAGTCTGACAGTAGATGTTGACCTGGTAATGGTTCTCTGCTATGAGAAAATGGGTTATTTACAACCAGAATCGCTGATGCTATTTTTCATTCTACTAAGTAAATTATAGTAGAATTATTCACATGATACCATTGTTGTGTGGAGCTCAGTGGAAAACTAATTCCTTTCAGTTTTTTGAAACCTCATCCTCATTCTTTAGCAGATTCTTCATAGATTACAAAAAAATAAAATCTGGCTGCACCCACATATGTGTGATGAACCTAAAAGACTTTCTAGAGATTTATCTATCGAATTTCCTATGCACAAGTTTAATGGATACAGCACAAAACAGGACATTACTTACTTGTTAATTGAATTGAATAATTATTCAATTGAGTCTTATATGTGAGGATTTTTTTTTTCTCCATTAGCAGAGCTAAAAGCACGTGGAAAAGCTGCAGGTGTGTTCCAGCCCTTCATGCACGGATCACTCAGAAAATAGTGTCTTTTTAATAGCAGTGGCAGTAACCATCTAATAACCTGCATTAGGAAGGCTCTAACACTTGGCAAGCATTTGCTGTTCCTCCGTGTTAAATATTTTGTCAAGGCTTTTCACAACTCTGGCAGCTGCGATTCCTTGTCTTTCTCCAAAAGTCATTTTCCCTTTGAGCTGATGAGGCTTTTCTCTTGGGCAGAACCTCCTGTTTCCTGGATGCTCTTTGGCAGCCCTTGAGAGCAGCATTGCCCCGGTGCCACCAGCTCCAGAGGGCACGGCCTGGAATTGCCCTTCCCACACCCAGGATGAGGAAGCCAAAGCAGGAGCTCGGGGCTGGCACCTCCTGGTTTGCCCACCCCACCGGGGCTTGGGGCTCTGCTGCTGCTCAGGTAACCCGAGCTATCCTTGCACTTCCAGCTGGTGGCAAATCCGTGCTTCCCTTGGGATGAGGGAAGGGTGGGGCTGTGCCCCCCCAGCCCTGGCACACCCCATCCAGCCCAGCAGGAATGCTGCTGCCACTGGAGCTCGGCCAGCTCAGCACCAGCATCCCTGAGGGGCTGTGAGGCCCCACCAGAGCCTCTTAATCTCTTCCACATTCTTCTAATTATTTTTCTATGAATAGTTCATTGATGGGGAACACAAAAGATCATGTTGGTTCAAGGTGCTTCTGAATTTTATTATTTTTTGACATTTTTAAGAGGTTTTCCTTTGGTGTTGCTTTTGATTTGGTTCATATATTGGCGGCTGTAAGAAAAGCCCTCTTACAGAATTTTCTGCATTTACAGTTTATTTGTAAATGTCTGTTGTAGAGCTCTTCCCCCACTCACCCCAAAAAAACCCACACCAACCTGGGGGAAGAATTTAAACACGACATACAGGTGCTACCAGCTGATGTACATAATCACTGTGTTGAGTATAGAAACTTCAGCTTAAACTGTGCCAAGTTTAAACCCTTTGTATACATGGCATTAACAGGATGTGAAGTGTTACTGGTCCCGCCAGCTTCTCCTCCAAAAAAACATCAGGGTCAACATTGGGTCTTCTTGGAAAAAGAAGGGGAGGGGAGGAAACCCCTGGGACCTTATGCTGATTAAATGCTGTCCCAGAGAGTTTATGGCTCAGCCATGGAGGAGGTGTTTGCTGAGTAAGTGTGCTGTCACCTGGCTCTGAGCAGACAGGCAGCATTTGAGGTGTGAAGAGAGATAAAAATCAATAAATACACCATTTACCATTTACTCAGCCCAAACAAAATACTTCATGGAGACATTGGTGTGACTTTAAGAAGTGAGAGCACAAATTATAGTTCCAGTGCAATGTGGACAGCAAGGCTTCATGGAATTCTGCTGGCTGTATTTACAGCTCACTTAAAATACTGTGTTTTGTAATTATTGCTGCAGCTTTTCTTTATCTTCTCACTGCTTCTGTCACATAATGGTCTGTGGAAAAGAGGTTTCTGCCACTCCATGTACAGTTGCTAAATGAGGAAGAGTGAATAGATTCTTCCAGCATTTATTCCACCTCAATTAACTGATGAATTGGGATTGGGTTTAAAGTTCTGTTCTTCCTCTTGGCAAGGCTTCCCCCTGAGTTCCCTGTTTCTCACCTCCCACCTCCCCCCACTCGCTGATTTCTCTATCTGGAAAAATAATTGCATTGAAAATGGAGAAGAGCAATGGAATGAGAAATGCTCATCAGGGACAGGCTTAAAGCCTCTCTGTTTAGGTAAGCTCAGTCCAGCCAGGAGCCTCCCAGCAAAGCTCTGACTACCGGGTTCAACATCCATCTCCCAAGTGTCATCTATGGAAAAACAGCTCTTCAGACCCCTGTTACAAACATCTGATCAAGGGCATGTTGCTGATAACTCGTGCTCAGCACCAGAGGCTGCAGTTCCAGATGATACAAAAGGATTTCCTGGTCTTGTGTAGAATAAAAGTGCCAGAGCACAGGGAAGAGTAGATAAACCCACTTCTGGCAGCTTGTTCCATACCTGACTTCTCAGAAGTAATGACTAGCTGTAATTTCACCTTCTAATTTCACTTTTTAGCAGGCTGAGTGTTTATAAAACTTTTTCAAGGGAGCTGCTGCCATGTGCTCCTAAAAGACCATTTCTCTGGTTAATAATCGGCTGAAATTCTAATGAGAAAATCCTTTCAGTGGCCAACAGCCTTCCTACCCAAATGCTGCATTATCAGCTCCTAATTATTCAGACAGATCTGAGGAATTTACTTTAGGAAGCTTAGGAGATAAATTCAATGCAGCAAGTTATCGTGATTGATTTAAGTATTTAAGATTTATCCTAAAAACCTGTTTCGCTCAATCCGCCTCCTAACACGCTCCCATTGAAGCCCCGTTTTTTTCAGGTTAAAAAGCAACCTGAGTGCAGCAATTTCCCTCTCACTGGCCAGGAGTGGTTCTCCTGCAGCCTCTGGGGCTGTGGGTGATGCAGTGCTTCAGAGGCAATGAGCCCTCCACTAGATTGCCTCATTTTTTACACTCCTGTGGCTCCAGCCACGCCGCTCTACGGCACCTTCCCCCTTGGGTCTGAGAGGGAGCATTTGCTCCAAAGAGGATTTATATATTTGTTTTCTAAAGGCCATTAAAGAGACTAATGTTGCTTTGTTTGTAGGGACATGAGGAGCTGGTGCCCAGGAGTGCTGGCAGGATGAGCACTGTGGGCTCAGGGAGAGCCCTTGGAAACACCATCCATCACCAGGATATCCCACTCCCAATTCCACCTCCCTCTCTGGCTGCAGTTCATGTAGGGCTGTGTGGAGGAGCTCTGGGTGTGTGTTTGTACAGCACAAACAGGTGCAGAGTTATTTCTTAGAGGTGGCTCATAATCGGTGGAATGAATGAATCTCACAGGCCTTTCTTTTTTCCCTTTCTCCACCCTCCCCATCACTGTACTGTATTCCCAAGGAGAATTCATATTTCCCTCTGGATCTTGCCCGAGAATGAACACACCTCATTCCAGCAGTGCCTTGTCTTGGTGAACCCTCACTCAGCACATCTGTTTCTCCAGTACTGAAAGGACTAATTTTTTTTCACTGGCCTCTCAGCAGGTTTCTTGTGCTAGAAACTCCCATAACGTCTCATCAGGACATTCCTCTCCGAATCTTTGAAGTATGATGAAAATCAAGACTCCTGTTAACCACTTGCTCTTTCTCCCATTCCCCTTTAAGCACTCCAAACTCACAAATAACCCCTGCTCATGGATTTAACTCCTTCTCCAGGTAATTCTTTATGTGCCATTTGCCATGGCAATGAACTTCCTTCTCATCTTTCTCCTTCTCCTTCCTTCTCCTCATTCTCCTGAGCTTCTGCCTCTGTTCTGAGCCTGGAACAATTGGATCTTAACTCCCATGCTTAGGACAGGGACAAGAGGTAGGACTCGAGACATGGAATTGCATGTTTAACAACAGGCACAGTGATCTTTAGGTCTGTGAGGTGTGTGCAATATTAATTCATTCTGTAGCTGGATGTGAATGCTATTGATATTAAATATCTTACCAGGAGGGCTGAGTGTTTGAAGGACAAGCACTCAAAATTTGCTTTGACATTTGACATGATCAAGCAAGTAAAGGAAAAATATTCCATTTCTCCATTGTCAAAAAGATAATGAGTTTCATAACTATTGGTATTATGGGGAAAATAGAGCCTGTGTAGTGTAAAATGCGTGAGAGCTGCTATATATTCTTCTATAAATTGCGTATATCGTGTTCTTTTGTTGGCCCTATTCAAACACAGCATGCCTATCCTTTTTAATTTTCTGGTTTGCTGTGCAAGTCTGTAACAAAAAAAATATTTCTTTTTTTCTAATGAAAAAAAAGTTTTCTTCAGATTATTTATAGAAAGAGCCGTGCTGTCATCGAGTCTGTCTCATCATATCATTCCTGGGTAACAATTTCTAGGCTCAGATGACAAACCATAGCAGCCACTTTTCCAATAGCAGCATCTGGCTTCCTGGCAAACTCAAAATGCAGTTATCTGGAAAGCTTCAGAGTTGCTTCTGAGCACATTTTATTTATTAGAAAGCAGTTGTGTTGATTTGCTTCCCGTGACTAAGCCAAAGAATATTTAATATATTAAAAGGAATAATAGAATCTAGGCCAAGCTGTTGTCCCTCAAGTGGCAAGGAATGACAATATTTTTCCTTTAAGATGATGGTTTATTCAGCTCTGAAGGACAATCTGAAACTCTTTGCCCTCACTCTAGATGCTCTCTGAAATGACTAAAAAAGAATTTCAGCCTTATAACGCCTCAAACTAAACTCAAGTTCACCCTTTCCTAGACTGAACACTGAAATGTGATGGTGACTTGTCTGCCAGCCTTGCTGGGGAAAAAAGATCCTCTGCACAGAGTGGGGTCCTCAGAGGTGAAAGACACAAGGTCCTTGCAATTTATGATGAATTATGACAGAAGGAATAGGTGGGTCTGTGGGTCAGATTCTGTGCCATCCCTAAAAATGAGTGAATTCAGCCTTTGTTTCACTACAGAGTTTATGAGATTGACCATTTGGATCCAGCTCTGCAAACATCCGCTAAGGTGGTTCAGTAGATATCAAAATGTACTGCAACATCTGATCAAAAGTGCATGAAAATACAGCTCCAGGAACAATTTTAGTAGTACTCCTTAAACATACCTGTGACCCACTGACACCTTCTGCCACATCCCAGCATCTTCCAGGGTTCTGTGCTCAGGCTGGAGATGTGAAGCTCTGCTGCTGATCTGGTTGTTTAATCAAATCCCACTACTGCCCTGGGGATAAAAGGAGATTATCCAACACTGTACAAAATGGGTGAAACATCCAGCCCTCCATACACAGCAGAATCTGAAGGAGGTTGTAAAGGATTTTGTTTCCCCAACATCAGCATCAAATTAGATGGAAAGACACCAAGACCCACAGAATATGACAATCACCAGCGATATAGATGTCCTTATAGTTTTAGAAGATTCCTAGATGCTTAAATTCATTCTCACATTCACAGAGCTAAAAGCTGAGAAAGGACAAGGGAAGATGAAATATCTGCTCCAAGCTTTGATGATGGTTAGACTGTATCTACATCAAAAGCCCTATTTAATTGAAGTGATTGTTTTCATTCTGAGAAAGAACTCTCTCGAGTTCTTCTTGAGCAATTTCCAAAAGTTTCTTTCAGTGAAATGCTAGTGTTATTTTTCTAGATGATAGATTTAAAAAAACCTAAGAAAGCCTAATCTGTTAAACTCAATATGTTTGACACTTAGCAGCAGTAAATGCTAAATGGTAACATCTTGCAGTTTTCTTCTGATACCAGTGGTGTCTCTGGGGCAGGATTTTATTAGTGACAGCTCTCACTGAATTCAGTTAAAGCTAAAGTTTTGTCTCCAAAGTAACTGTTATTCAGTTCAGAAATAAAATGATCAGGCACAAGATTTCATTTAAAGCTTTGAACATCAACGTCAAGGAATCAAAACAATTCTGTTTCAAGATTCTGTTTCTCCAGGGTAAAAATTATTTCTGGGTTTGGGCTCTTGTCCTTGCACGTTGTCATGCTGAATTACAGGAAGATGCTGTGGGGCTTTCTCTTCTCATTGTCCTGAGCTTGTGCCTCTGGTCTGAGCTTGGAACAATTGGATCTTAATTCTGATTGAGGACGGAGGAGGCTGTTGCAGTGCAAAACACTCTGCCAAGGCTCTCTGCTGCTACATTCAATGGCACTTTTATGAGGCTGTATCATAAGCAAAGCCTGCAAATCAAAGGTGACATGGTGGGCAACCTGTGCTGCATGCAGTGGGTCAGAGAGATTTCATGTTTAAGAAAAGACTACACGCTTCTCTGCTGTTGAAGAGCGTAAGCACTTTTGCCTTCCTTCTGCCACGAATGGAGATTATTCAATGGCTGGATTTAATGAATTCAAAATCCTTAGAAAATCACTAGAGCCAGACATCAATGTAAAATACTCCACCAGCTTTCTGTAGTGGAATATAATATTAGCTCTCCCACAATCTACTTCATGCATTTCAAAAGAATAGAGAACATTCTTAAACTAAAGAAGATAGCTTGGGCAGAAAATGATTGCCTGCCTTGGATGCTGCTCTGTAACCCTTCAGGAGCCTGAGTTATTTCTCTCGGGGCAGCAGAAACAGAAACAGATGTCTTCTTTGCAAAAATGGGAGGGGGAGGAAGAGGAGCAAGATATTTTATTAATAAATGCTGTTAATGTGCTGTTACCTTGCACAGTCAATAGGAGCGTTGCTGCAGGGCTGGTGGCTCTGAAACCCTGGTGCTGTGTGTCCCCTTTCTGCTGGTGGAGGCTGCTGAGAACCCACCAGAGCAGCCACCACCCTCCCTGTGTCCTGTGGAATGTCTGGACTGGGAGTGCTCGAGGAGGATGTTTCAGTGCCATNTCCAGCCATAAGCATCTCTCCCAGCAATACTGTAATACAAATAAATAATATTAATTAAGGCTTGATAGGTTTAAAAAGCTATGGAAATAGCTTCTGTCCTGCTGTTTCACTATCTCATTTCCCCACTCTGTCCAAACCCCCAAAGCCCAGAAGTACAAACACATATTTCAAATGAGGAGTTTGTTGAACCTCATTAAACTTAAATGCTCAATCCAGTTTTTCAGAACGAGGTTTCACTCTGCTTTTGAGTTTACCTGATTTCATTCTTCCATCCCTAATGGAGATATTCATTTAGAAGGTGATTTTTGCAAAGGCACTGCTACACCTACAATCCATGACTGAAAAGAAAAGCATCATTTACATTTTTAAACCAAGCATCTGACTTTGGAGCTGTTCTATGTTTATAGGCTTCACGTCTGAGCAATTCGCCGAGGTCTCTGAGAAATAAAGACCAGCTTTTAATTTGTATTTGCTTTTTGTTCTCCCAGTTTTTTTCTGAAATGGACGAGCAGCTGAAAAGCCTCTCTGCGTTGGTATGCTGAACATTGGAGTCACACAAGCACCTGCAGCCATCCACGCACTGCTCGGCAAGAGCACTGTATTTCTCGAGGTTTGTAGCTCTTGTCCTCCCACTCCCTAATTCATATACATAAAACTGGTGTGCTGCCACGTTCCCTCCACACAAATGCATTAGCTGATCAGGAAGCCTTCCCATTCATCTGGCTTGTCACTTGCATGAGGTGGAGGCAGGACTGACTTGTCAAGTGGCGGTGATGAGAGTGAGGGGTGGAAGACAGGATAGCGCAACAAAAATGGTGTAGATATTTCTCCCCTTGGTTTTCAAAGGGAAAATATTTTCAGGTGCTGGATTTTCTCCATACCCTTCCAAACAGGAGCAAAGCAGCAACCCAAATACTTGCCTACAACCTCCTTGCGTAATTAATCGCAGAGTGAGGCTGCAGGAGGAAATCATGGCTAAACCCCCCCGATGGCTCTGCTGTAGCTCCCTGGCAATGTGGGCATCTTCTTGGAATTGCGACGCCTCATCCCCACTGCGTTTGGCACCGTTTCCACGGTGATTTCCAGGGCAGCCCATGCAGCAGAAGGAAGGTGTGCAGAGCCCACCCAAGAAAGAGCAGTGAAGGTGCAGAGCTTTGCACCTCTAGAGTGGGCAAGACTTCCCTGCTCTCCAGACAGATCCTGGCGTGCTGCAGGGTTGAGAGCCAACCTGGTTCACACTCACACCTTCATCCCCTGTGAATTTCATAGAATGACAGAATGTTTTGGGTTTGAAGGAACCTTAAAGCCCATCTGGTTCCATTAGACCAGGTAGCTCCGAGCCCCGTCCAACCGGCCTCGAGCACTTCCCGGGCTGGAACGCGTCAGATGTGGCACGGCCCGCTCACACAAGGAGCGGAGCGATGCTGGGCGCGC
>VYXD01013652.1:584357-619371 GCA_013397195.1 Hylia prasina | reverse complement strand
CACGGTGGGCGCCTTCGCCGCCTTCAGCCTCATGGCCATCGCCATCGGCACCGACTACTGGCTCTACTCCAGCGCCCACATCTGCAACGGCACCAACATCACGACGGACGAGGCGCAGGGGCCGCCGCGGAGGGCGCGGGGCGATCTCACGCACTCGGGGCTCTGGAGGATCTGCTGCCTCGAAGGTACCGGGGCCGCGCCGGGAGTGGGGGGAGCAACTTCCCGGGGGGACCCGGCTGCGCGCCCGGAGCCTCCGGGCAGCGCCCGGGCTGAGCCCAGCAGGAGCTGGAGCCGGAGCCGCCGGGCTGAGCCCCGCCGGAGCCGGGGCCGGAGCCGGAGCCGCCGCCGCTGCCTCGGACACGGCCGAGGAGGAGGATGGCGTTACCGTGGCAACCGGCATCTCCGACATTGCCATGGGAACCGGCGGCGGGATGCGGAGCGCTGCCCAGGGGAGCGCTGCCCGGGGGGGCGACCTCGCTCCGCGACCATCGCCGGGGCTTCGGGGCTTTGGGGGGCTCCTGGCGGGGTCGGGGCTTTGGGTGCTTTGGGGCGCGCCTGAGCACTGCAGGCTTCGGGGCTGCCCCCCCGGCCCCCCCGGGACTTTGGCTTTAGGAGCTTTGGAGCTGAACCACAGCTCTCGGGCAGGACAGCGGGAACTCCAGTTCCTCCCAGTCTGCCCTCAGACAGACACCGGGAGCTCGGGTGAAGGGGGTGTTGCCACCGCTCCGGTGCTTCGGTGTGGACTCGGGGTTCCTTGACACAGCCCGGGGGTCAGGCTGAAGGACAGGAACAATAAAAAGATGGGTGTTTTGGCGGCTGAGCCGGGCAGCAGGACCCCGCTCCCCGCAGAGGCCGAACATGTGGCTCCCGCTCTGAAAATGGAGTTGTAGAGAAGGCGCGGCGGTAACTGCGGGGACAAAGAAGCACATGGGTGCTGCGAGGATTCGGCAGAGCAGGTCGCAAAGCCCAGATGAGAAACCACATCTGTCAGCCGAGAGCGCGGGGCTCCGGCCGCGGGGAAGCGGCACATCCCGGAGAGGGACAGGCGCTGGCAGCGGGGGCCGCGGCCACGGTGCCTCTGAAGCCCCTCACCCGCTGCTCCGCTGCCTCCGTGAGCGGCCGGCAGAGCCTCCGCGCTGCTGGGGGAAAGGGAGAGCAGAGGAACGCTGTGACTTGTGCCGAGCTGCTTTGCGGCTCGGGGGTGGGGGCACAGGAGCCCTGCTCCCCGCAGGGATGTGCCTGGGAGGGCTGCTGTGCGCCTCGTTCCAGCAGCGCGCCTCGGCACACGGGAACTTTGCAAACCCGGCTTTGGTGCTTTATTCCAACTGACAGACGGCTGAGCCCAGGCGAGCCCTGCTCCGGTTCAGAGTCGCAGCTGTGCTCAGATGGGGTTTTTTTCCTCCCCAGAAATTGTCGTGGCGTGGTAGAAAACACCTCATTCTCACGTCTGTTCTCATCTTCTCCTTTAGCTAATGATTTAAGGTTACAGTGTAACATGATTTTTCTCTTAACATACCAGATTTGCTGCCTACTAATAGTGGGCATACATAGGAGAGCTGTAGGAAAAGGAAATATTTTTAGATGCTAAAGAGATAAAGAATTATTAAAATGTGAAGGTTTATGGGTAATAGCAATGCTTGGCTTTATGACTCTTAAAGGAAATCTAACACTCAGCATGGGCTTTTATGGCACCTGGAAAATGAGGGCTTGCATCTGAGAGCTCCTGAGTTTGCTTGAGAGGTGCTGAGCATCCTCCACTTGAACTGAATCTTGTGATCTGCACTGAGCTTGTTCCAAGTGTCTTCAGCCTCCGTTTTTCATGGAAAATAAGTTTGTTTGCATCTTGCAGGAGTTGCTGAGCTTGTTCAGCTAGGCTGGACCTGTCACCCCCAGGAAAAATCCCAGAGCTTCCCAATGTCAGGATTTCTGTGTGGCCTCCCAGTAACACCATGCATAGAAGTGAAGCGCAGCTTTGACTGAAGCTGGTGGGATTTCTGCCTTGATTTCACCTGGTCAGAACTTTATTTGGGAGGAGAGCAGTCAGGGGAGCTGTGAGGGGAGGGGCAGTGTTGAAGCAGCTCCAGCAGCGTGGCCGAGCTCCAGCCTGGCAGCATCACCAGGCAGCACCGGTGCCCTCCTGGCACTCACCAGGGAATTTGCTGAACAGCTACACCCAGGAGCCGTGTGCAAGTGAAGCTCAAACCCCCATCAGTTTGGGGGATAAAAAGGCGTTTCATGGGACGCGTCAATCCGACAGCAAGGGAGCTGTTCTTCTCAAAATTCAAATGCTCATAATCAATTTATAAAGTTACAATTTTTAAAGTTGTCAAATATGTGCTAAGAATGCCCAATTTGAGAAAGCTGTCATCTGTTCACAGAGCTGAGGAGCAGAGACTACATTCTCTCCTCCTTTTTCAGTATGTTCTGTTTTGTAAGATAAAATCTATAGAAACAGTAAATTATTCATGTTTTAAACCATGCCATGGGACTTGGATTTCAACATGGAACCATTCTTTTGTTTTATAAAAAAATAAAACCATTTCTAGAAGCTGATTTAAAACAACACTCCCTTGACCATTTCAGAATCTCGCTCATTTGAAGTGGCTGAGCCTTTAGTAATCTAAAGGTAATATTGCAATTCTGAGGAGATACATAGCAGGAAAATAACTTCAGTTATGGATTTTTATACATGATTAAATGGTCTGGCTTCAAATCTGTTTTTAGAAATCTCCTGGTGTTTTGGAGAAATAATTGTCAAAACCTCCCTAATTTATTGTAATGGTCTTTATTGCCATTTCACTCAAGTCAAAAAGACAAATCTGAGACACAAACTCGCAGAAGCTGAAAATGCCTTAAACAGCCTCTGAAATTGCTTTTGACATACATAAAGCATTTTGCTAAGCAAATTTCAGGTCAGTTGAAATTTCCCAGTAAAATGTTTCTCAACTCTATCAATAAAACAACCTGTGTGCTGGATTTTGAGCGGTCACCTGTTCTGTAGCCCCAATTCCAAGACTTCAAACAAAACTGCTCAAATGGGATGTAAAAAGGTAACCTTAGAATTCAATTATCAGGTGCTCCTTAATGTTTTCCTGTTTTTCTTTGAAACAATATTTTACAACAAATTGGCATCGTAATTGGAGTGATACAGCTTAGGGATCAAGCATATTATCTTTCTTTGGAGCTGCAGGGATGAAATCATGTTTCAGTAGTAGTTGATACTACTATGGAGCTTAGTCACTCAAGAAGCAGAGTTAATGATACATCAGTCAAACTCTTGCCTGTCTAATCCCAATTTTGTTCTTTTAGCGTGTTTGTCAAAGGTGGAGGTAGGAGGTTCATTGAGTGGATTTTAAATGATTGCGCTGTTTCTGCGTGGATTTTTAAAAGTTATATCCAAGGTAATTGCCTTTGGTCGGAAAGTGAAATAATTCCTGGTGTGGATGTGCAGAACAGAAGTGGCTGAGACTCTGAAGATGGCCCAGGGCTCCTGGCAAAGCTGGGTTTGGTTTTCTGGGCCCAAGGCAACCACAATAGCTGCAGCCTTGGCAGCTGAAGTTAAAATGCCACCAGAGGGAGTTTCTGACGGAGCCCCCATGCAGCCAATCAATCTGAAACTGCACCTCAGCCCACAAATTCACAAGAAGAGCAAACCAGCCCCATTCTGGGTGGCTGCTGTTCTGTGCCATGTCCACACTTGAGCTGTGGTGGCTGTCACAGGCTCTGGGTCCCTGGGTGCAGAGCAGATTCTGTGTCCTGTGAATAATGGTTCTGTGGTCAAGCTAACCCAAAAAGGGAGATTAAACCACTTTGATGTCCCAGCAGCCCCTGTTCCTATGGGAAATGTGCAGCACAGCTCCATAAGCCTCACACAGTCTTACTCACGAGGAGGATCTGATTAAAATATTTGCCTAGGAAAAAACAATGCTAAAAGCACCACTTTATCCACTGAAACTGCTTATCTTGGTGAACAATCATGCTGAAGTTAATAGGACAGCTCACAATAGAGAGCTCTGCAGGCTCTGTGACATCAAGATAGGAAATCAAGTAATGTACTTGTAATTTAAATTTATTCAAAGAGTATTTTATTAAACACTTCGGCACATGAATCTCTTTGAACCCATTGTGTCTACTGCTTTTAGTATTCCCTGTTTGCCATTTACTTTTCAAGTAGTGCAATTGGCTATTAAATTCACGTGGGCCCACGTGTTCTTCCTGGCTGCATGGCTGGAACATTTAGAATGGGGAGGAAGGACCGAATAAATCATTTATGATTTTGAAAACTTGCACAAATGCACATTTGCACAATTATTTGCAAGTCTTCCAGCTTGGATGAATGCTCACAAACACGGGAACTGTGGCACCCGCATGCACTGCTTCCATGGATACTCCTGAAAACAAAATAAAAATGCTTATACCAATGTTTGAGGCAAGCAAATAAAGGCAGGCTGCTGTCCATCAATACTGCAAATTCATGGCTCATCTGAAAAGAATGAATATTCCTTAGTATTCTCCAAGCACAGCTACGAAGCTCCAGCACCACCACTTTGTAATAAACTGAATACAACGCAGACTTTTTATTCCAATGCTGTGGCCAAAGTGTTATTTGGTGTAGAGCAAATGTTAAATCACTGTAAGGTCAGACATGACCTGCCTTGGAGGTTGTGTCCACAGGCAGGACATGAGGTGGTTGCTCTTCTCAGTCTGTGCAGGCACATGAGCCTGTGCTCACACTGTGAAAGAAAAGTGGTTGGAAATGGAGAATACACAAATGGACGTCTCTGCTCTGAAAAACTTGTTTGGTGATGCTGTAGCCTATTTCTAGGACAATATATATGTGTTATTGCACTCCTGAAGAGTGAACTTTCACCCATGAATCTTTCAACACAAACAGAAAAGTGAAGGACTTTGCTGAGATTCAGACCGTGTTTCCACTCTTCCATTCCATACATCCTGCTCACACCATCTCCATTTCCTTGGTAAAACACACCCTCTTGAGAAGGTCCATGTGCTTTACTCACTGTTTTTAAGAGCAATTCTTAGCACTCTAATATCAGCTTTGCAATCCTGCCTAAGCAGAGCAGTTTTGCTGGCAACTGATGGGGTGATTTTTTTAACAGCCTTTTTAGTTTTTTGGGGTTTTTTTCAGGAGCATTCCATTTGTTAGAGCTTCTGAATTTGGAGCTGCCTTTGTGGACACAGAGTTCAATCCCTTTGAAATATTGTCCATAGTATAAAATACTTAAAAAGTACTGAGAAATTTGGTGCTGGAGGACCTGTCAGCAGAGGATGGGTTAAGGTATTATCTATTCTGAAAAAAAAAAAAAAAAGCATGTGTCTCCTCAATGCACCTCTTTGAACATTTGTACAGAGGCTCTCAAATGATCTTATTGATGTCACAAAACATCCATTCTTCCCTGCTCTATGAAACAGGGATCTGAAGCTAATTGACTGAATATATGTCACTTTAATGAATTAATTTGCTTTCTTGAACTCGATCTACTCTATAGCCAGTAGGGAGCTATCAGGCTACACAAAGGTTTTGGTTTTTTCTGCGTGGCTCTCAGCGTGTCAGATATCCCAGTGCAAAACTTAGATCCCAAAGACTCTGTGTGTATTAGCTGTGCTCCCCGAAGGCTGCAAACAAACCAATGAAAGCACATTTGTAATCCAGCAGCAAAGCTCTTTCCACTGTGCAGCATGCAATGTGGAGAATATTAATCTCACGTCGGTCTCAGGATTGTTCTGGGGAGGCTTCAGAAATGTTTTGTGAAGAGTCAAGGAGGCGTTGGGTTGTACAAACAGGATCCTCGTGGCTGTGTTGTGCTGCAGTTACTGTTTTATTCTGTATATAGTCGCGCTGCATGTTCTGAGGACTTGACAGATGGCATTTGTGGTAGGATCTGTCAGAGCCATAGTAACTCATTTTGGGGTTTGTGGGGACCTTTGCAATGATGTAATGCAGTCTCTGGGCTTCATCCAGCCGCTGTTACCTTTAACTGACCTTCTGCCATGGGCTTTTATTGCTCCTTTTAGATACTGCCAGGGTTTGCCCTGCCTTCTGACAGCTCTACTGACCCTCGTCAGCATAAACTGGTAAAACAAGTTAATACAACAATGCGGGTTTTTTGGCTCCTGTGAAATTTCAACAGTGATTATTCCTCCAGTACATCCTGTCCCATTTGCTGGGTCACGCAGTGTCACCTCTGCTCAGGTCATGCTGTCCCACCTGTAGCTTCAGTCAGCCTTGCCAGGTGCAAAACACCTCATAAAAAACTCAGGGAGAAGGGGAGTGTGCCTGACATCTCCATCCTCTCGTCTCGTGTATTTTTTCCAGAAAGGGAGGAAAAAAAGAACAAATATTAGGAAGGGAAGCAAGTGCTTTCATCTCATCTCTAATTCCTTTGAGGAGGTAGGAGTACTTAGGTACTGAAGTCTGTTATTAACACCTCTCAGCTCCCAGATATTTAGTTGGTGTCTCTGTGGTTTATGTGTTAAAGAGCAGCAATTTCTGTAGAATTTCTGTATCCCCAAACTGAAAATGGAGAGGCAGGAGGAGGAGGATGATGATGAGCTTGTGACTCTGGGCTTTTATAAGTTTCCTGCTTGATCTGGGGCCAGTTACTTTATCTTCCTGCCCCTGACTAGGAGGGGTGGCTGTGCTTCCTTTCCACCCACTTCCCTCTCATTCTAATAATAAAATGGAAACGAAGATGTGGCAAATCTGGGACACGGTGAGAGGGCTGCCCAGCTCGGGGAAGATGCATGAACACGGCTTTAACTGGGTTTGAAGCATTTTGCTTGCAACTTATGTTTTATACATGCAATATTTGGTGTTTAAGCATGTCTTCCTTGAGGGACAGGATTAAGTCTGATTCTCCACCTACGGAAAGTTAACTGCTTTCTAGGAAGGCGGTGGAATTATGCCAATATGAAGCCAATATAAGAGAAGGGATCACAGATTTGTCCCTTCAATTGGACCTTTTCCTGCTGGTCCTTCTTTTCTGAGCCAAGGCTCATCTCAGGAAATAAATCAAACTACCAAACTGAAAAACTGGTCCTGCTTCCAAACATTACTTGGTGCTTATCTTCATTTTAGATTTCTGTTTACTGCTATTTATTATGTTTCAGATTTATGGTTCAGCATCCAAATTCTTCCCAACAGATGGCAAGGCAGGATGCACAGGAGTAGTAAAATAAACAGGATAAATGCACAACTGCCCATATGTCTGAGAGGCTGATACACATTTATGACTTCAGAACAAAAGGGTGTTTGCAGCAGACAGCATCAGTGCTGGGCAGAACTTCATGGTTTTTTTCTGCCTTGGTCTGAAGCCTCTCACTTTTTCAGTGTGTTTTGATCAGTTAAATTGCAATATATTTTGTCCTCCCTCTTCTATCTGAAGATAGTTCTTTCCCTTATAGTTATTTGTTTCCACTCCCAAAGTACATCAGTTCATTTTTTCTTCAACATTTTAACGTGGAAGGTGGCTCTTTCCTGGGCTTCAGCTTGTGTGTTTTCTTTCATTGTGCCTGTGACTCTTCTGAGGGGCACACAGAGGTGCTGGGGACCACAGCAACATTTGAGGCTTTCTCTCTATTGAGATTTATCATAATATTACTGACAAGTGGCCTCTCAGCTGTCTCAAAATAGCAAGCCTCCGGGCAAGCTGCCTGCAGGATGGATAGCCCAGCCCAGACAGACTTAGCTAGATTTCCCTTCAGATCTGGGGGCATTTTTGCCAGTTGTTGCATGCTGGGAGTCAAATGCAGTGGAAGCATTAAAGCAGTTCTTGATTTAGCCTGGCAGATAGTCCAGCCCCTCTTTCTCCTCCTTCCCGTGGCATCCTGACAGCTCAACATCTTTGTTCTCTTCCTCTTTTTTCCTCCCCTTGCCGGTTGTAACCTTCCTTCTGCTAAAGAGATGCCTTTGACATTAGCTCTTCAATGACAGTGCATGAGTCCTTCTTTGGAAAATGAGTAGGCACTGTCCTAGGTAGAAATTTAAGATTTTTAAATTCTTTTCTTAACTCTTGTGCCATCCTGCCAATGAAAAACATGTAATCACTTACTTGTCCAAAGGTATTGTCTGGGTTCTCTTTTTCTCTACCTGTTTTACTTGTTTCCCAGGATTTATCTAGGCTCCTGCCTACTTAACAAATAACCCTGTAAATTCTTGTTCAATAGAATTGAGTCATTTCTTGTCAAATGTAATCCATGAAGGAATGATAGATTATAAACACACAGTCGTGGTATGAAGAGATGGGTGAAGGGAGAGCACGTTATGGAATTACAGTATTTCCTGTACCAATTGCCAAGCCCTGATACAAATTAACCTCTTTTATTGTTCTTTTTCAAGCATTCCGCCTTTTAATTGCTGTTTTGGAATTGTGCCACTTAGTTGTGCCCTTTGAATGTTTCTCACTTAACCAGTCCTGTTAGCTTGATAATGCCAAATGTTTCTGAGATATTCAGAATTGCTGAACATCCCCTGCTCGAGTGGGAGAGGGACCTAGCTCAGGCAGGAATTAGCACCCTTGTTTAGCTGCCAGGAGTTTTTTCAGATTAAGTTAATAACCATTTTTAAGTCACTGCCAATTTTCTACTGAGGTTTCAGATCAGTTGCCTCCCATTTATACTTTTTTAAATGATGCCGTTTTGTGTGGAATATGGATGACTGGATATTTCCTCCTGTCCAAATATATAGCATTCAATATCACTGGGGTTGTTATTGTCTTCCTTGCATCCCAGAGGCACAGTTTATCTCTTGGTGCTGCAAGGCATTAAAAAGGAACCATGGCATGTCACAATTATGACTTGAAATAGGATCTTGCCAGAGGAACATTGCCTAAATGTAATCAAATCTAAACTATAACTTATTGCAAATACGTATCAGAGCTGTGCACACCTATCTCACAGCTCGCTGGCTATCAGTGATAGCTGATAGCAAGGCACTGGATGATTTTGTTGGAAGAATTGTCGTGCTCTTGGGGTTTTTTAGAGTTCAGCCCCCAGCTTTCAACTGCCTGCAAGCAAATGAAATAAGCTCTCAACACTGGAAGACCTTGTGACTATTTAGGCTGAGCTTTCAAAGGTATATCCAGATATGAAAGTTTGTGATACTCCTCCGTGCATGACTCACTAATGGCAGTAGTGGGCTTTAATCATCTTTGTCCAGTGGATATTCTAAATTCAAGTAAACCATCCTTTACATAATGCGTATATTTTAATGCAAAATTCGCTAGACTTGGTTTCTTTGTGTGTTAGATTGGTTTTAGCCAGATGATGAAACAGCAAGTTGCATTGTGTCACATCACATTTTCATCCACGGGGATTGTGAACAGGGTTGAATCCCTCAAATTCACTGAACAGAGCCCTGTAACTGGAGCCAATGAAGCCAATAGTCCAAAATGGATTGTTAAACTCCAGATACGGCTCTGCTGAGTGTGGGAAGGTGATTTGCAGGCAACTGTGAACTACCAAAACTTCAGGAATTTGATTTCCGTTGCAGAGGGAGAGCTCCAGACTCTGCCCCCTCCCAGATTTAACATCTCCTGTTCCCACTCTGCCACCTGATGTACACCTGACTGAAGGCAGTTTATTCTGTACAGTTGGAGCTCAGGAACAATATTAACCCCTTCAACTGGGTTTCATTAGGGGAACTTTTGGAAAACATCAGTATCAAGCAGAGCTTTCCTAAACACAATAAAACATCAATAAATAAACCTGGGACCTCAGTAACAGCTAAAAAATGTTTCTTACAACCGAGTTGCTAACCCAAACCAGTTGGGTCCTTACCCTCATCCTTCTGCCAGCCAGCAGGGGCTCAGTTTTTTGCCATGACAGCGATTTGGGGGTCACCAGAGTGCTCTTTGCAGGCAGACTGACCCCTTCCAGATGGAGCAGTAGGACACAGACAGCTCCAGTCCATAAGCCCCTCTGCACACACTGAACTGAAGCCAGTGAACGTAGCAAGAGGCTGAGTTTCTTGGCTCATGCTTGGAGCTGCTTGGATGTTCCCACCTTGTGTTTGGATCAGAGCTGGTCCACATCCTCCCAGCTCTGCCCACTGTGAAAACACATTTTTGTCTGTTGGCAAAAGATGCTCCAAGACAGTGAGCAGATTTTCCAAAGGGTGAGGCTCCCGACCTCTATCCAAGCTTGCATTGCACTGAGAGTGAACCAAATTTCATTGTTTAAGTTATTTGGGTGTTTCAAAAGATATTTATCCAAGACTATGCCAATATCTGCTCACTGTGAGATTAAACATCCCATCCTTTGCTCCAGAGGATGGGAAGTGTTTCTCCTTTGCTCTGCACATTTTGCTGTGCTCTTGTCCTTGCCTTTAGCACTGACAAACACCGATGGCTCCAAGGTGCTTTGAGATCCTTAAAGATGCAAGACCTGAAATAAACCATGTAGCATTTAGGAATGATGTTCACAGCACCACTTCTAATTATAGCCCTTCGAACAATTCATTTGCAGTGTCCCGCTACGGTTGTTGCTTATTAAAACAGAATCCTCTTTATAGTTTGGTAGCAAATTAAGAGGGGAAAACCACAGCTATCCCGTTCCATCCCATGCCTTTGAAAGAGGTTTACCTTCATAATTTGCTTTCTAGGGATATTTCCCTTGTTTTCACTTGTGCTCCTGGTCTGATTTTTTAATGACTTACTCTGTGTCTCTTGGTAGCCATTTCCCAGTGACCTTTTTGCTCATTTTATTTTAATTTCTGTGTATAAATGGCAGCATTCTAGCTGGAGACATTCTTTGGGCACATCACAAAAGCCCCATAGGGAAGGAAAAACAGGCCAGAAATTTTCCACCTGAATTTTAAGCATTAACCCAGGGCTTTGGCCACACAAAGAGTCAGCACGCTCAGCTCACGTGCCAGAGCTGGATCCTGGTCCAGGATCAGGGCCAGACCTGGGCAGCTGGACCTCACCATCAGCCTCTCCAGGCATCAGCACTGGATGCAGCTACTCCCACAGGTTATCCCATTTTCTGGCATGACTGCTGTGCCCCAGGAGGGCTGAGCAAGTGCTTGCAGCTGGCCAGAATATGGGTACACAGCTCCTAATGCTGATTTTATAGCATTAATGTGCACCTGTTTTGGTGGCCAACTGGCACCATGCTCAGCCTAAAATGTCTGTGTAAGCTCTGTATTAAAAGAGGCATAAGAATTAGCATGTATCAAACATGTCATTAGACACGTGTCTGGTAGACATAATGCAGGATAATGAATATGATCACAAGAATAAATTAATAACTGAAAATATTTTTTATACGTGTGCACACTTAAAGCAGGGTAGGAACTAAGTGACACTTGTGTCACCAGTTTATAATTAAAATGCAGTGCTTGAATGGAAATGTAAGCTTCAATTAGCCAGCACGACCCTGCTTCCGGCTTTACTTCCCACTGAAAAGCAACGATAACAAGCTCACATTTATTATCAGAGTTTTTCCTGGAGCTGTGCACTGAAACATGCTCACATCTGAGCCCTTTCACTGAAGACATTTTTTCGCTTCAGCAGTTTGGCATGCCATACAAAGGCTCTCTGATTTTTAGTGATGTTCACCTCCTCTTACATAAAAATGTTTTCTGTGCATATTATTTGGTTTTAGTTAAAGTCCAGGTGCACGGGTTACTGAAGAACCAAAGGGATGGCTCATCACAGAGCACAATGGGTAATTATTGCTGAGCTTCACTGTATTGCACAGACAAATTCTTTCTTGGAGCTGAGCATTGTGGCTGTGAGAAAGAAAATACCTACGATCCAGCCCAAAGTCCTACAAGGGTAAGAATAGATCCTGTGGGAGATGCTTTGCCCATTTCATTTTTAACTCTCTCAAGGGACAGAGCTTCACAGTTTTGTTTAGAGACACTATTTTGCATTTTAATTTCACCAGTGGGAAGTTAATACATATATAAATTATGAGGTCTCATGTGTTCCCATTTCATCCCAAGAGGATGTTAGGCTTTTTGTAAAATGGCTAAATAATTCTCTGGATTCTGCCCCCCATTAAAACCAAGATTTATCTTGATTTATGATCCAAATTTTGCTGCTGCTTTGCCTGAGGATTGAGCTTAATTTCTGCAAGAGAGGGCCGAGTCCTTGGCTGTGCAGGCAGGGAGAAAACCTATTTGGCTCCTGCCCAACCCCACACTTTGGGTACCTGGCTCAGCGCTCCATGTGAGGGGCAGAGCCATCCACGGGAGATCCAGATCCTTGAGGTGCCTTTTGAGAGATCCTGACATCTTCCCAGTCCCCCCCAGAATAGGAACCTTTTAGTCTAGGGCTTATTCAGCCTTGTGTCCATGCAGGAGGAGCCATTTGGGCATTTTTGCACCCTTTAAATTGGTCCACATGTAGAGAAGGCTGCAGGAATCTGGGTCCCAAATAACAAGGACAGGGAATGGCCACCTCAGCCAGTGCTTAGGGGAGCTGGTGAAAAGCACACAAACCCCAACAGCCCCAAAATGTCAAGACTGAGCAGCTGAGCCTCAGAAAGTGTATTTAAGGAATATGTCCTCTCTGACAGAGATGGACCAAATGTCCACACAGATATCTCTTGCAATGCCCCCTCCAATATTTTAAGCAATTTCTACGGGCAGAATTCTTGTGATGTAGGAGTGGATGTCAAGCCAGGATATCTCAGCTCAGAATAGATATGTGCTCTTAGCTTTGGGTCAGGCAGTGACGTGTGGTGGAGTTAGAGCCTCTAGGAACTCTTCAAGTTGTAAAAACTATGAAGGTCCTGGTTTTTCACTGGTGCCGTTCACATGGGACAGAGTGACCTCTCCAGAAAGCCCTTCCAACAGCAGCCGCAGTCTCTCTCAATAGCATTTAATAACTACCCATGGAGAAAATTACACTGTATTTAAAAGGCCAGAAAAATCATCTTCAGTTTAACTCTGCTGACTTTGGTAGAATTACACCAAAAATGAGTTCTGTCTGATATCCTTTCCCATACTAATGTTCAGTAGCTGGGCATAAAAAGCCTTTCCAAGGCAGATTAAACACTTCCAAATGGTGAAATATTCTTTTAATTTTCTTTCACACACGTTATTTTAGGTGTAGCTTGGAACTCTGCCCTTAAAAGAGGCATCCCTTTAAATATTTATACAGCATCAATATGTAGCCACCTTCATACGTTTTTAATGATATGTTCCTTTCCAAATTAACCATTAGGTAACCCTGTCCTATGGTGTTCTGTATTTTGCACTGCATTTATCCTACCCATGCTTTTTTTTATTATTATTTCTCCGTGGAACAATGAAGATGTCAAGGCAAGGGCCAGGGGCACCGTGGAAATCAAATTCTTGGAGCACCACTGCTGTTGCCATGTGGACACACACTCAATAGCAACTCTGTGCTGCCCTGCAAGCCACGGGGATGCAGCCCCAGCCCCACTGCTGGGCCCTGGCAGCTCAGTGCCAGCACAACGGCAGCTCCTCGCTCCTGGAAATGTAACTCCCAGGATCAGGGGGGGAAAATATTGAAACAAACCCAAGCAAAGGAGGGAAGGAAGAGATACCCCCATTTTGAGGTTCTCCTTGAGAACCAGTGGGATTCTGGATCTTCCAGAGGCTTTTCTCTTTTTTTCTTCTTAAGTGTGGTATTAAGATGCTACAACATGCCGAGGTGAACAGGACCAACGCCGTCAACTGAGTCAAAGATCTTTTTTCATGATCTCTTTGCTCAGCCCTGATTCAGCCTGAAAACCCACAGACGAGTAAAAGTGTTGGTACAAGCCATGGGTTTTTATAACTCTGGGATTTTTGAGTCCTGTTTAATTAGACCACATTATCATAGCAAAGCAGTTTCTGCAGAAGCTGCTCATGGCTTGTTTCCCCTCCCTCCCGAGGGGACCACAGGAGATGGCTGCACCATGAGATCACGGCTGCAGAACCAAACCCTTAGCAAAGCCTCAGCAGACAGGCAGACAGAAAGACAAGCACACCCCTCCCAGCTTTGGAACAGAGATTATTCCCCTGACCAAAAAAAAGGGACATTAGAGTTTATCCTATGCCCTGTTATACTGAAAAATATTCCTACACGCTGCTTCGTAAAGAAGAGTTTCACCCTTTAGGGCTGGAATCCAACCTCTCCTCCTCTGAAGGGGCCTTACCCTGTACTTGTTTTGTAAGTAAGAGCTTCAGTTAAGGCAGCAGAGATTTTGTCTGAGGATAATGGGCTCAAGGAAACACTGAAATGCAATTTCCCTGAGTTGCAGGGTATTGAAGGCAGCGATTGAGTCACCAGCAGTGCCCTTCCAGCGCCGGAGTGGCTCCGCAGTCCCAGGCAGGATGTCACCGTCTCCTACCCTGCAGACAAGGCACTTTGTAAAAGGCACAGGGGTATTTTTCTGTCTTCGCTCCAGTGAAGCAAATCTGGTAGGGTTTGGCTGCAGCAGTGACTTGGTTTCTGGGTGTTTAAATGTACTGGTAAAGGGACATTGTTTGCTCCAAACAAAAGCCGCCTGGGCTTGGCGTTCCTGACAGGTGCCTGAGGAAAAGAAGCCAGGCAGCAGCTGAAATCCAGCAAACTGCTTCCTTCCACCACGGGAAAAGCAAGGTATGGCCAAGCTGAACTTGTGCTGTTATTTGAGCCTTTTCTTTGGGTTCCAGAGCAATTTTTTTAATTTTTTTTTTTAATTTTTTTTGGTGTTTGCTGCAAATATGTTTAAATTCTCCCTGTTTTGGAGGCAAGTAGTCAATGCATCTGAAGTGCATACTTGACATATGTTCCTTTTCACATGCTGTCCTCCATTCATTTCATGCAGCAGATGCTCAGTTTACCACTTTAAATGTATTCTTATTTACTAGAAATTATTTTAGAAAATAGCTGTTTGGAACTAAACATTTCCAGCCCTTCTTTTGGGTGCAGGGAGCTCCTTTCTGCAGCTGTCCTGGGTGGCTGCATGCAGATGTTGACAGGTTAATTTGCATTTGAAGGGCTGGATGCGGCGAGCTAAGCAAGGGTTTTTCTTCCCTGCCTCTGAAGGCAGTCACTTCACTCTCCTTGCCAAATTTAGCCCCGATGCTACTCTTCTTAATTAACTAGAACAACATCCAAGCTGCGTTTGGCCCATTGTTAGCTGGCCATTTATTACAGGGTTGAATTAAACCCCTTGGCCATGGAGAAGAAAGGCTTTTATTCTGAAAATTGATTGTACAAAAGTGAAACACAAGGACAGCCCTAATTCACAGCAAGGTGGTAGGTACAAGCTGGTTTATCTGATTTCCTCTGTCCTGTCACCAGAAACTGCAAGTCCAGCCTGGTTTTCCTGCCTGCTGCACACTGCTGAGGTCAGAAATGGTTTAGGAAAAAAGGAATCCTGATGTTAAGAGAAATGTGCAGCTCACTCTGTTCAAGTCCTCTTCCCAGAGAGTATTCTTTTTCTTCTTGTTTTGGATTTCTTTTTTCCCTTTAAAAGAAGTTTATATCAAGACTGTGAGCACAAAGACCCAGATTTAGACTTCAGTCCCTTCCATTGCTATAGGAAAAGGCAGAAGTCCTGATCCACAACCCTGCTGTCAGCCTCTAGGAACTGTTGCTGCTGGTCTTTCATGTGCCTGATCCATCCACATCGGCTCAAAGGAGAGACCAAAAGCTTCCATGCTGCAGCAGGGAGAAGAGCTGGCATTCAAAGCGTTGTAGCCCTGTCACCACCAAGGCCCCCTTTGCTTCCTCTTTGGTTTCTTTTCTTCCCTTTAGATGTTACAAAACTGTCAAGGAAAGCTGCATCCTGTGGGTATTAAAGCACTGAGCTGAACCTACAGAGACATGGGAAGGCGTAATTCAAGTTTCTCTGGTGGTTTTTTTCACCTTCTTTTCACCACACTGCCTCATCCCTGCCATGATCTGCCGTGGGCAGATGCTGGTCTCACCTCTCCCCCCTAATCTGGATTTCAGCTCAGTTTGCTGTGCAATCCCCCTGGCCGAGGCTGCCATGGGGACAAAGTCACCCATCTGAGGGACAAAGTTACACTTCTAAATTTATCAGGTTTGATGTTTATTTGCAGGCATTAAATGAACACTCATAACACATTGGATTCAGCCTGAATTCCTGGCAAAATTCTTCCTGGTCATAGTCAAACGCAAACTAATTCATCACCCCAACTGTGTGTGAGGGAGGTACTGGCACAGTGCACTGTCTCAAAGGCAAGTGTTTGCTCCAGCCCATCAGCTGCATCACACATGAAGCTTTTCTTGGAGATATCTTTGGGTTTTCTACGTAAGAACTTCAGGGGAGGGGATGGGAATGGAGAATGTTGCTGTTAGACAGGCATGATTCAGGTACCCATGGCGACATGAGATCACTCTGCACTGTCACCAGCACAAGGAGATTACCTTATACAAGAATAACTAAGAATAGAATTTTTGACCTTCAATATTTCCTTATCTGTAAACATTAGATCTGCAGAGCAGTGCAGCCCTGCTTGTCAACGAGAAGAAATAAAAGAAAAATAAAACTAATTTAAAACCCCACAGTGGCCGTGGAATAAATTCATACATTTATCATTTCAGAGGTTCCCATCACTCCTGCCTCTTTTCCTGCAAGGTTTAAATGATTACATATTTTTTGTGTGTTATGTTTACTCTCCTAAGAATAGAACACACTTTACAGAAGCTCATATGGATGAAAAAACATTTCCCTTTTGCACTGTTGCTTGCAGTTAACACACACAAACCTGCACCTTGAGCTTTCCAAAACCTTGGTTCATACCATCAAATAAATTAATGGCGTATGCAGAAATTTATTTTTAAGTCCTTAAAGGTTGAATTTTTATTACTTGAGCTTTCACTTTAAGAAATATCATGGATCTCAGAGATTGGTGCAAGACTTTATCTAGTCCAGTAAAAGGCACACATTCTTTACAATGCTTGCACCTGCCCCTGCTCCTGCCACCACTAAAATTGGAGATACTTGAATGAAAAAAGATCCTTAAAGTGAAGAAATGCAGGATGAGGTTCTACGCTTACCATAACAGCTGGAAAGAACCTTGTACAATAAAATTCAGCATCTGCTTCTGTAGATGTCCCGGGTTTTAAGTTCCTGAGGCAGAGGGTAATTTTTAAGCAGAATTTTAACTTGCACATACATGAATTATTTCTAGTGACTGGCTCAAAAATAGCGATTTGAGCCTGTGCAATGTGTTCACACGGGGCTGGAGCGTGGCCAGGCAGCCTGGCCAGGCCTGGGGACACCAAACTTCCTGCACACACCTGGACCACGTGCCCTGCCTTGGGTCTGGCACTGTGGGCTGGGGACACGCTCTGAGTGTCCCTGGTCCCTTCCTGGGCATGGCCAATCAGGGAACAGCCAGGGTTTGGGGTCCAGACATCGTGCTGGGTTCTGAGCTGTAGTTTGGAGTCACTGGAGGCCAAAGGCAAAGTGCTGTCCCCTGGGAGCAGGGACTCATCGTGCTGTGTGACTCAGAGGTGCAGCTGTCACAGCCCTCATGGCTCCTCCTCTGATGGGAATGGCTCAGACACCGTGTTGGGACTGGGCTTCAAGTCTCCATCCAACACTTGGTGCTCAGGCTCCTTGTTTGCTTCACTGGGAGAAAGGACTTTGTACTCCTCTGAGAAGAAAAAGGAGGCTGTGGAAAAGCAGCTCTCTTGTGACAACACTGTTAGGAAAAAAATCCAGGAAGAAACACATTTAAAGCAGAAGGGGATGGCACTGTCCCTGCTGGAGCCCCCCAGAAGTCCATGAAGGAACCCCTGGTGTATCCAGCAGGTCAGCACGACATGTCGGGTAGGACTGTGGGGACCTGCTGCAGAAAAACACTGATGTCTCATGAGGGCTCAGCTCTCCTACTCCAGAGCCTGCAGGAGCAGGTCTGCAGAGGAGTTCAGGTGATGCTGTGCCTAAAAAGTCAAAGCTCAGCCTACAGACCCCAGGGCACTGGACAAGAAATGACACTGAAGAAAGAGCAGAGCTTGGGAGCTGGACCCTCATGGGGAGCAGGCTGACCTCAGACCTTCCCTTTCCAACCCACAGGGATGATGTTTGGGGCTGTGCTGATCCTCAGGGGTGGACATCACATGTCTGAGTCAGCAGGGCAGGAGTGCACAGCCCATCCTACCCTGGCAACACCAGCAGAGCTCCATGACGTGGCACATCCTCACTCTCCAGCAGGTATTTGCTGGCCATAACCCGGTGATTCCAGTCTGTAGAGCAGAAGTAATCCACAGTCACTGGGCAAACTTTGTCCAGAGCTTATTTGGGAGAGAAAGCCCTGCTGCATCCTGCTGGGTGCAGGAGAGCTGCTGGAGCAGGGTGATGTTTCGACATGACTGAGTATTTTTAGAGCCATCCTATAGTGCAGGATTTTTAACTTCCATTTCACAGCCCTTGAAGCCTGGCAAACTTTCATTAACATTTGATGCCTTGAAGTCATGCAAGGTCTGGGGGGGAAGGGAGGGGAAGGAGGGAAAAGGAATACACCTTTTTGGAAGTTACTGGGAAGCTTAGAAAAAGTCTCCAGTCCCTCCTTTTTGTACCAGGTGGTTTTAAAAGTTCCCAACTATTCAAAAAACAAAGCTAGAATTCCAAACCATGGCTGGGTGGAAGAGTCTTAATTAACATGTGAAGTACCTGGAGTCTCTCTGGCCCTTGGGGAGTTGAACCCCACCACCCTGCAAGGATCATGCCCGTCTTCTTTGCCCATTATTAGGCAACTTGGCTCACACAGGGCTGTTTGACCCATAAATCCTCAAATTATTTCTAAGCCATCAGGCATCCATCCTCGAGCAGAGAACACGAGCCATGGAGAAGTCAAAGGATTTGCTCCCAGTTCCCACTGCCCTCGCTGCCATTTCTGCTCAGCACAAAGTAAGGCTTCTTTGCCCAAAGTTATAACCAATGAAAACAGTGCTTCCCTGGCTACAAGGCAGACTTTCAACTGGAAAATAAGTTAACAGAAACTCTATTTTGCCCCCTCTAAATATACACACATACACACACACACACACAGAGCGTCTCTTCACGCACACAACTGAGATTTTTCATAGGCTGAGGGAGTAGGAAGAAGAGACGTATTTTTGTCTCCTTGGCAAAAATATATTGGCAGCATATCAGTGAGTTGTAAAGATTGAGTAAGTACCAGAGCATGGCCCCGTTGAGCGGGTTTTGGAAAGCTGCCCTTTGGCTGCCTCTGCCCGTCTGCCAGGGCTGTGACAGGGACACTGCCTTGGGGAAACTCAGCCTGAGGAGCCCCAAACAGCCCACCCAGGCTGCTGAGGAGGAAGAGGAGGTTGCACTACGTGGAAATGAGGAGCTGTCAGCTCTGCATCACGCCAGATGAGGTGTCTGAAGGGGAGAGGAGCTGTAAATCTCCCCCTGGGCATGGCAGCGTTCCCGGGCGGTCGGAGCTGCTGGCTGGCTCCTGATGTGGACCTGGCAGGAGGTGTCACCCAAGGGGTGACAGACTGGTCCTCCCCTGCTTTCAAAACTCAGGGGGAAATCTGGTCTTCAAGATGTTTTTATGCAAGGGCAGGGAGAAAGATGAAGGGCTGAGGGGGATGGAGTCAGTGGCACAACAACCACGGCAGCCAAGCCCTTTGTCCGGTGTTCCCAGCAAAAGGAAAATGTTTTGGTGTTTTCCTCCCAGCTGCTTCCATGGCATCCCAGGACAGCAGAAGGCAATGAGCATTTCTGGTTACAATGGCAGATGTGCCTGGTGATGGTAAGGGCTGACTCTCAGGCACATTATTTAAAGCAAATTCTGGGGTTCTAAATTGGATTGCTCAAAGCTCCCACCACCACTGTCCTTCCTCAATGCAGGTAGAGACATTTCATAGTAAAACGCAATCCTGAAATGCTGAAAGTAAACTCAGAAATCTCGGCAATGTAATATTTATGAGTCTGTGCTTTGGTGCATTGTAATTTTGCATGATATGTTTTGCTTTTCAAGACTGACTAGATTAAGGCTCTTCTGATTCATTAAACACATTTTCCCAAATGCTGTTTCTACAAATATTGTTGGGTCATTGTGTTTAGTTGCATTTATTAGCTGGTGTAACAAGGAACGTACGTCTCCCATAAACCTGAGAGGAACCCGCTTAAATGTGTTGCTCTGAATCTCAGCAGAGAAGAAAACAGTTCTCATGAATAATTAAAGCTTAAAGAGGTCATGCTGGTTTTGCAGCCTCATTTTTATTTGTCACTGCTTAGTTTGCATTAGGAAATAGGAAGTTTCAGGAGCAGGAGCCAAATGGAATCTCTTCTGCATGTGTTCATTTAAACACAGATCTATGTGGTAGCCATCACCATTTTTATGTATAAGGTCATTTGTTAGCTGTAATAATTTAAATCAGTCCTGGGAATTAGAAAGTTTAAGGCTTTTAATTTTCATCAGGCAGTGTCTGTGCATCCCTTTGCCTTCCTGGCAGGAAGGAGCACTGGCTCCTCAGCTGGGCAGGGCTGGGATTCAGGCAGGGTTGGGATGCAGACAGGGCTGGGATGCAGGCAAGGCTGGGATGCAGGCAGGGTTGGGATGCAGACAGGGCTGGGGTGCAGGCAGGGTTGGGATTCAGACAGGGCTGGGATTCAGGCAGGGCTGGAGTGCAGGCAGAGCTGCTCAGGGAGGACCTGGCTCACCATCTGACCCAGCCCTCCACAAGCCCCTCCAATCAGCCACCCCTCTGCTCTCCTCCCAGGCCCCCTGCTGACCTCCAGCCACCCCGTGCCCACCCTTCCCATCTCCTCCTCAGCTTTCTCTCCCTGCCACTTTCTTCCAAGCTTCTTTTCCTTGTCCTCTGTGAACCGCCTCCCCTCCCTCCACGTTCTGCCCCAAAGTGCTCCTTTGCTCTTTTTCTGCTCTTTTGCTCTTTTTTTACATTGCTCTCAGCCTTCCTCCACAGAAGTGCAGCACCTTTCTGGCTGCACGCACTGCTGGGGATCAGGAATAACCAAGGCAGTAGTAACACTAATTCAAGTTAAAATCCTACATGCTGCCTTTATATTCCCTTCCAGGATTTAATAATGGTGAAATAGTTTTGTTCCTTTCATTTTTTCCCACTGGAAGCTGCTCAGTCTCTCCAGCAGCTCTGCTATTTGTTCCCAAGGTTAGACATCAGCCCTGGGTATTCAGCTCGACAGCATGGACAGCACTAATCTCTCCTGGTGGAGTGCCTTTTGCAGATGATTACTGAAACCTTTGCCTTGCATTTCCCAAATCCAGCCATCAGCAGGGCTTGGCAGTTCCACCCCTTTCTCCCAACCTTTAGATTCCCTGTTGTCATCTGCCTTGTTTCTGTCCCGCATCACTGATTGTGCATGATCAATCTCTAGAGGCTTCGCTTCTATGTATAACTCAACAAGCTGGCAGAGAGACCAGGAAGACTCATTTGTGTGCTCCAAAATGAGTGGAGATCCAACTCAAGGTCACTGCATTCCAAAGACAGACACATTACAAGCATTCCTTTCAACTAAGATGATTTATGGAGTGTTATTTCCCTATTGCTTCTTCAATATCCAGCTATTTTTCTGAATCTTACGATGGATTGAAGAGATGTGGAATCACTACAAGATTCCAGGAGTGTCCAAATACCCTGCATATTCCTGATCAATTCACTAGCAAGGTCCTATATACTGCTTTCCCATGTAAACCTCATGCTTTTTTCATTAAAAAAAACCAACTTTGCAATGTGTGACTGTGCCAAAAGAAAGTTTGAAAAAAAAGTTCAGCTGTAGATGTCAGGTTAGAGACATTTGCTGCTATTGGAGCAGACAATGTCATTTAATGCAGAGAGGTAATTATTTAGTGCCTTGCAAGCTTCTACTACACCAAGAGACTTCATCATCAATAATCAGAACCATCAGTAATCAATTCTCAATATTGATTGCATCAATAATATGAACCATTACATTATTAATAAAGTATCAATAGTATGAACCATTAATAATATGAGTATGTTTTTCTGCTGGCTAGATCTGGAAGGTTTTTCCAATAGAGAAGACACCAGGTGCACCATGTGTGTTTAACCCCAAACATCCCCAAGGATTTCCCTGGTCCTTGTTCTGGAGAGTTGTTTCTTTAAAATTTAGACTATTGTATGCCAGCTGCAAACGTTGCCTGGTGTGAAATGAAAATGTTTCAGAAAATGGGGGGGAAATGGCAGTTTAAGAGGGTCTAAAAGTAGAAATTAAGAATAGGAAGGCAACAGCTGGAGTTGTGCATGTGTGAGAGTTGAAGTGGCAGGGAATAAAATGAGGAATAAGCATCACACATTGCATTGCATGTGTTTCAGGTAGCTCAGGAAGCACCCCAGAGGTGACCATGACAGTGACTCAAATTATAAACACAGCAGAGACTTTGAAGAGACATCAATGTCCATTTCCTTGAATTCCCCCCCAAGGAAATGCCAAGCCATGGGACAGGATGTGTGGATGTGCTGTGATCCTGAAAGGTGAAGCCATCGAGCCCTGGTTGATCACCACGTTAATGAGGGAGAACTGATGACTTAGCAAAGGAAGGGAAACCATATGGATAAAAACCAAACTACCCCTTAAGGAAAACTTGATTCCAATAGGTCAGATGCAGGAAAAAGGCATCGTTTGACATTGTGAAAATAAACATGATTTGTCATTTTTCAGCATATGAACTTCACCAGGCAAAACGAGGGCCTGTTCTCAGAACTGCACCCGGTACAGTTTGGCACTTCAGCCCTCTCACAGTGACTGATGCACTGGCAGCAGCCTCCCTGGATGAGCAGGCTTTGTACCACTGAATCTATGTCAGGGTCAAGAATACTGGGAGGAAAGAACAGATTTTGGTCCAAATCCTGGCTAGATTCAGGCCAGCACCGTTCATGACCCGCACTGAGGTGTTGGAGCACTGTGATGATGGTCACTGTGGGGCCATTCACAGTTGTGAAAAACAAGTCAGTCTCTGATATATTGTGCCAAAAGCACTGCCAGTTACTAAAGTACCTCTTTAAATTAAGGTGTTTGGAGCCAGAATGTAAGTAAGAGCTGGAAACTCATCAGAGGATGACTCTCAGTTCAGAGCTCTGATGGATGAAGGCTCTCACCTAAGAAGCCAACTCCAGCTCCTCAAGTGTTAGACTAATTTTAGCTAAGGTAGAAAAGCCAACTACAAAACTCTAATGGAGGTTTCTATCCAAGCTCCAAACTCACTTTAAAAGGACGAGGAGGATTATATCAACCACCCAGAAACAGCCTCACCAAAGTGGCAGCAGAGCAAAATATGGAAGTGAGTGGTGAGACAAACTTCTGGGCTGCCGGGATAAAGGACTGTGGCAGGAGATGCAGGACGAGACGAGGTGTGAAGGCAGAGCACAGCGAGTGTGGGCCGTGGTGGTGGAGAGAGAAAAGCAGACACAGAGAAGTGAGTTAACAACCCCATGACAAACTAGAAATGTTGACAGTTTCTTGGGGCTGAGCCAGGCGTGAGAACACTCACCGTGGCAGGCCTGACTTGTGTCTGACTGGAAAAAGTTCCTCAAACAGCATCACCAGCGTGGCCCCAAAACAACCACGTCATACCCAGTCTGGGGAATTGCCCCTGTTTCCCTACGCACTTGATTTGCAAAATGCAAACTGAACATCAGGGCTGGAAGTTTGTCAGTTTTTCTCCCTAGAAAACACAGAGTCATTCCCTCAATGAGCTCTGTAAGCAAGAACAACAAAAGAGACTAAAAGAAAACCCCCTGAATTTTACCCCATTTTGCCATCCAGGCAGCAGCATGAGAGGATGTGGTTGATAAGGAGAAAATTGCAAATTGTAGCAGGAAGATCCATCAGCAGGGCTTGTGGAATTACACAGCACGCTCCATTATCTGCTGCTTGACCAAGGAAAGGCAGCTGGGAAGGGACAGGAGCACTGCTGAATAGCCTCAGTCTGAATTCCATGGCCAAAATGCTGGTTTGAGGCAAAAACTTGAAGAAACTGAGTAGCCTAAAGCAACAGGTAACAAACAAGTCTCCCCTACTCTGCTGCTGCCCTGCCTTTCCCTGGTACCATTGGTATTCACTGTGGTAGCACAAGGACACTTAGTACTTTTGGCAGCAGTTTTGTAATGACTGAAGAGAATTCAAAGGACAGCAGCCAGACACTGAAGTGTTTTATTAGCTCCCAGATGTGCAGGTGAGGTGAATCTTTGGGAAATGAGTTCTGCTGCCACGGGTTCTCTAGCATCACTCAAGGTCTCAAAATCTTATAATGGAACAAAAGGCTGTCAAAGAACTTGAAAGACATCTTTGGCTAAGCATCTTTTCTGAATCTGTTCATTTCTTACACAGAAATACAAATGCACAACATCTCTGATGATATTTGCCCAACTGAAAACAGGAGGTCAGCTGCTGAGGCTGTGTGTTTTCCACATGAATTATAAGTGACTGAGCCTCTGTAGGCATTTCCTGGGATATCTTCTGGTGTAGGTGATCCAGAATCTGGAAATGCTTTACCAGGCTGTATAAAAGTGCTTGGTGCATCCTGGATTGCAGAGCATCAAAATAACAAAGAGTATATTGCTCAGAAATTTAAATTTTTCGTGCCAGAATCAGAACTCATCCCTCCCAACAGCAGAGGTGCTCCATCCATGGAAGTGTTCAAGGCCCGGTTGGATGGGGCTTGGAACAACCTGGGATAGTGGATGGTGTCCCTGGCCATGGCAGGGGTTTGGGACAAGATGAGCTTTAAGAAACTTTCCAACCCAAGCCCTTCTGTCATTCCATGAACAGTGGATTTCATTACCACCCAAGCAAGGTGCACCTTCTGCTGCAAGGCCAGCTTCTTTGGGAAAGAGCAAGAATCCCCTGGCAACTGGAGGAGACCAGCTAAGGCCACTGGAAACTCAGCAGCGTTTGAAAAGGGGTGGTTGTGCCATGAAGGTCAAACTGCCCAAGCAGGAACCTCTCCAGTCACTATTTGCAGCTCTGGAATTGGCACTCAGACCACTGGAAGTGGCTCCTCTGCCACGCCAGGCATGAGCTCCACTGCAGTCTGAGACCTCTGTGCAAAAAGCAATGCAAGGAGCAGAGCAGCACAGCCCTGGTTCTGTGGGGCTGTGGTGAGAGGGGTCTGAGCAGCCCCTGCCTCCAACAGGGAGGGCTTTGTCCAGGAGCACCAGGGAGAGGCTGCAGGAGGCCAAAGGGAATCAGATCAAGCACTGCCACAGTGCAGGCAAGTCGGGGAAAGCAGATTAGGATGTTCTAAGTACTGGAGAGTGGTGGTGTAAGACAGTCTCTTCTCTCACAGAAAGTCTACGATAGACACAGGAGGGAGCATTTACTACGTGGAGGTAAGAGAATGGAGTGAGCACATCAAATGATAAGATAAAGCAAGACCTGTTCCTGGAGAAAACACTTTTCTGCCAGACTGGAGGGGAACGGGGAGCACTAAATAAAGGCCAGGAGAGAGCTCCCTGCCAGCCCCAGCTCCTCTGCAGTGCGTGGGCAGCAGCAGCTGCTCCGGCATCTCCTCCAGCTCCTCAGAGCCCTCCCGAGGTGCTGAGCACACCGGGAAGGTGTTCTGCCTTTAAAAGCCTTAAAGAGAAGCAAAATGGAGCAGGCTGCAAATCCTGAGTGGTTGCTCCTCACCTGACACCGAGGGGACTGCCGGGAAGCTCTGAGCAGTGGAAGGGCTGTAGGCAGCAGAGGGGGAGGACTGGAAAAAGGGGAAAATCATGTCACAGCAGAAGATAAGAAAATAAGAGACTTGAGGAGGAGTTTTGCTTTGCCCACCAGACAATTGAAAATAGATCAAAAGAAGAACCCAAAGGGTTTGTTTGAGATGACAGCTCCTAAGGAAGAAAGTGGGGCAAATTTCATACATTTCCACATTTTAAAATAATTTTCTTTCTGCCCGGGAAGTAGATGGGAGGCAAATGAAAGGGAGTAGGCCAGATTCTGATATCACTGGGTGAGACAGGTTTGAGTCCACTACAGGGAAATCAGAATCTGACCCAAAAGTAGGCAGTTCCTCTCCCTGCAGTGAGAAACAAGCGAGTTCTGAGTTAGGGAATGAAAGATACAGAAAGAAGGAAGGGACTTCTATAAGTGAAATAAAAGATTGGTTTTTTCACAGTCTCAAGACCTATAGAGAAACATATTAGGAGTAAGGATGAATTCCTTTCAGAGACTCAGCTGAGCTGGATTTGCTTTGGCCTGACCATGACACACACGGGCAGCTTGTCCTGCCCAGCTGGTTTATGGCACCATGGTAGCCCACAGTTATGGGAATAAACTCCTACTCTTTTTATGTCCTGAGCATTTTCTGAACACAGAAAATGGCAAAAGTATGACAATGACCCCAGGTACGAGCAGTGTTCTTCATCAAATTCATCTTCAGGATGAAACAAAAATACAAACTGTCATATTGGACAAATTTCCAGGACTGGCAGGACTCCGAGGGTGTCAGACAGAATCTGTCTCAAAACCAGCCTATGCTTTGAAGTTTCCAGCTCTCACAACAGCCAAACTTTTTTCAAAGGCAGACACCCAATCAATGTGTATTTAACCTCCCAAGGCTTCATCCTCTGCTGGCTCCATCCTCCGCGGTGGATGCTCACAGCAGCATTGTGGAGTAGCAAATTCACACGAGGTGTGTTTTGCACATGACCTGCATCAATAGTTCATGATTTCTTTTATAATGACAGCATTAAACATCTCCAGGCAGAGGCTCATGGGATCTGTGCTCATTTGAGTAACTTAAGGACAGGCTTGTGAAACTCTTGGCCACCAGCAGGAGACGAATAACCAAACTTGGGACAGGTTAACACAGAAAGTTCCAAGCTACAGGAAAATATCTAATGCTGTTCTTCGTGGTGTGAGGGGACAGATGAGGACTAGAATAACCCCTGTTTAACTAGCAGCACCACAACACAGGTTTTGAAAGTAAAAGGAGGTGCACCCTGGATTCATCTTCTGAAAGGTTATTTTATGACAAGAGGACAGAGAAGAAAGCAAAGGCAGCAGCTGCGTGTGCTGTGGTGTCAGTCCAGTGAGACAGGGGAGCTGTACTGGTGGAAAATCAAACAAATGAACACAGTGCACAGATAGATATTTTTGTGGAGATGAACATTTTTTGGCATGTCTGATCTCCTTTGCTCACTATTGCTCAAATCACTCGGCAAGGCGCTTCAGAACCTGTCAGCAAAGAAATCCTCCTAAGGAGAAAAACACACAACTGTTTCTCTTCTCCCCTGGCAGAGTCCAGCGCTGAGACACTCTCACTCACTATAAATAGAGGTTCTCCACTGATGTCCAAGGGAAGTGTAAAGCCATGCCATTAAGGAAACCCAGTCCTGCACGATGTGCTGGGATGGACACTGTGTTCAGGCAACTTCTGTTACACCAGCCCCACTCTGCTTGTCACGCTTTCCTCGTGGTCTGTGATGCTATCTGTCAGTCAGCCCTCTCTGTGCTGATATATTCAGAAAACTTGTCATTTAAACATCCAGATATTCATGTGTTGCAGTAAATCAGGCTGACAGTCAGCTCTGGAACTGAGGCACAGTATTTAATCACAGAATAGATGCAACAAGCAGGAGCATTGGTCCAAATTCCCCATGGTACCTTACTAATTGCCTTATTTTTAATATACAGTCAGCTCCTTGCAACTTGTATTCCCTGTTTCCGCAAGCACTTGCTGTCAAATGATCCCAAAGATAATTTCATTCCATGTCTCCAAACTATCCCAGAAGTCCCACATTTGCCAGAAAGCAATCAGCTGGTCAGTGGGGGTTTGGGGTGGATGACTGTGGGTGTGTTTACCTGCCTGCAGGTGACTGCTGAAGCCAAGTGACCACTTGTGCATCTGACATTCACAGCCCTCATCCCACCAGTGCAACTCCTTTGGGAGAATCCCCTGCCTCACACTATTAATAGTGTGCATGTGTGTGCTCCAAGTATCCACAGCTGCTCGAGAGCTGCAGGAATGTGGTGTCTTGGCAGGGGAGGGTTTGATCCAAGATACTGCCAGTGTCTGGTGTCCCATGAGAAAACAAGAAAGGCTTCTCTACCAGGTCCCAGACTCAGTGTTTTCTGCATAAAGGAGGGCTGGCAGCTGACAGAGTTAACGGGGCAGTGCCTCTGCAGATGATGGAGAAGGAGGGAGCTGCTCAGCCCCTCTCTCCTCGAGTGTCTCCACTGCTATCGGATATCGCCTCCCGTAAGCGCCTGCTCAGCACAGGGAGACAAAAACTGCTATTGACAGGAGTCCCCCGCAGACAGGGCCCTCTGCTGCAGAGCTGCTCGAGTCTGCAGTGCTGGAAACCTATTTCAAATGACAACAGAGCAGAAATGCTATGGGTCTTGTTAAGGTCTTGTTGCAGAAATGCTAAAGTCTTGTTGTGTAGAGGTTTTGGGATTAGGGCAGGGAGAAAACAGAAGTACAGCCTTGTGCTGACAAACATTGTCAGATATTTGAGGGCTCTGTTTTCCAGTGCTGATTTGTGCAAGCACTTCCAGGGCATTGGGGAATGTTGTTATTGATAAACACTAACCACAGGAAGTGGCTGTTCTCAAAGACATGGCTGATGGTATGGACAATAACAGGATCATGTAATGCATTTGCATCCTAAGCATTAACCTCAGTCATCATAAAAATAAAAACTCAGTGAACAATCTGCAGGATTATTAAAGGATTATTTGAGAAAGAGCAAGGAGAAGGCAGTATGTCAACAGAATTTGGGATCACTACTTTGATTTGCTGTTGAAACCTCTATGTGTTTTGAGATCTCAAACCCCAAAACAAAGCTTAGTCTTCACTTAGGGACGACAGTTGCCTCCCTTATCACGTTATCTGAGTACATCACACTCTAATTATAGTTGTCTGAACAACACTTAGTGAGATTGGGAAGTACTAACCTTGCCAGAGAAGCCCTTGAACACAGAGTAGAACCAAGTCAGAAATGCTTTTTAGTTCCTAAATGCCAGCTCCGTATGCAACCAGTGGAAAAAAATTGTTCTTACTCCATCAACAACACTTGAGAAAATTTACCTCTTCACTATCATTAACGCAGATCCTAAAGTCCTGGCTCAAAATTCAGAATAAAGTCATTGTTATTATGAGGGGGGAGGGAATGCATTCTAATATTCATATTTCTAAAAGCATCATTAAAAACGTATCAGTAATCATTCAAAGAAAGGAGTAATACTTATATATCTCAGTGGGATATTATATCTCACTCTCAAGAGGTATCCAGAAGTGCTTCTCAATATTTTAGTATCTGTTAGGCAGTGATTGCAGTTTATTTATCTCTCTCTAGTGGGTACAGCAGTAGGAGTTAAATATTCCATCTTCCTCTCCCAAGGATATAAGGGACTGTATCCCCAAACTCAAGCAAGGAAGGAAATCTCTCTCCCACATCCCGTCCTGGGGTGGGAATGGCTTTGTGTGCCTCAGTGAGTGTGGACCTGTGGCCACGTTTGTCTGCACATTTCTTCAAGGCAGCTCGTGACAAGCCTTGGAGAAGAGCTTCAAGGAGCTCAGCCCTTGTGCTGGTGCTTGCAGAGTGGCTGTTACGGAGTTTAATTGAGGCATTTCCTTTTCTGCCACCTCTGTCATTCCATTACTTTTATTCTTTTTTCATTCCTTTACATGCTAGGGCATGGACATGGGTATTCCACCAAATTCCAGCTTTCTTTGCTTCTATTTTTCATGTATAAACACAACTCAGACTCTGTTGTTGTGCTTTTAGAGCTCACCACTTCTCCAGCTAGTTTTAATTTTTGTCAAATCTGAGTTTCAAACTCCGTCATTATGAAGAAAAGAGGTATTGTTGCTTTTCCTGTCAAGCCTTTATTTCCAATACTTTGTGGATTGAAAGAGGCCTCAATACCCTGTAGATCACCAGAGTTCTTGATAGCAACTTCAAGCTTCACTGAGAGTTTAATAAGCTGTTGCTGAATTACATTGCACTTGTTAAGTTTATAGGAAAAAGTTATTCAGTCTGCTGATGTTATTAGCTATCAAACATCACAGACACTAGAGAGGACTCTTAACCAGTATCTCTGGTCTGAACCACATAAAAAATATTGGGGAGAATATCTTGGATTCCTAGGCTTTGCTACAGGTCCAGATTTCACAGTCATTTGCTATTTATATAATAATTTAGCCAGATAAATTATGACCAATTAATAGTGACCAATCCCACTATTCCTAAAAACTGAAAATAAAAAGGAACTCTCAAGCTCATCCAGATTTTTTTGGGGGGTGAGGGAAGATGATTATCCTTTTTTTCACCTCTGCTAGTCTTGCCAATACTCTTTCATGTGAAAGACTCTAAATACAAGAGCCAGGACATGAGGGTCTCATCAGTGCTGTCCTGCTGGTGCATTCCAGCCCTGCAGTGGAAGGAAAGGCTTTATGGCAAAAGTTCTGCTGAAGGGCCCATTTCACTCAGCAGTTTAATTTTGTTGAGCCATTTTACAGAGCCCAAACCCCTCCATCAGCCCATCAGTGCTGCCACACAAGAGGCTTTGAGAACATTTCAGTCTTGCAGACTCCTTGTCTGTTGACTTTCTGGAAGTGAGGAGTTTGTTTGGGCTGTTGCCATGTGCACACTCTGTGAACGTGCAGAAGGAGCCTGTGGTGGGGTCACAAAGCTCTCCCCTTCAGGCATCTCCCTGTCTGCACTCAGCTCAGTGACCTGTGATACTTCTGGTTTTATATCCGCTCCGGAAAAATTCAACCAATTACCCTCACGTTTATTGGAGAGCCATGGAATCACAGAATGGTCTGGGCTCAAATGGACCTTAAAGCTCCCCCAGTTCCACCAACACCTTCCACTGTCTCAGGCTGCCCCATCCAACCTGGCCTTGGACACTTCCAGGGATGGGGCAGCCACAGCTTCACTGGGCACAACCCTCACAGGGAGGACTGTCATCCTAATGTCCCTTCTAACCACCCTTCTGTCAGTGTGAGAAGGGTGCAGAATACAATTCCTACAGACAGAGAAGTGTGTGCAGACTGAGAGGTGGCCCCACCCATACACACACAAGCAGTCATTGAAAAGCCTATTTCCATGGGAAATTAGGACAAGAAAATTATTTAGATTTTTTTTTCCTTAATAAATAGAGAGGATAAAAACCACACTTGGAATGTATCTCCTGCAAATTGCACACCTAAATGGAGAGACTCAATGAAATGACCATCCATTTTTCAGAGGCTCTGTAATGCTGGGGGAGATTCAGTTCCACTGTGTGAACTGCCATGAAAATAAGCAGTGGGATCTTTAAAATCTGAGTTTTGCCTTGCCTGAGAGCCATGAGGAGCAGCAGCCCCTGTGATGGCCAGCACAGGGATGCACGGGCACACAGGCTCAGCAGGAGCAGGCCCAGCTGAAGTGCTCTCCCCACCTGGCAGCCAGGACAGGTGTGTCACTTCCAGATGTGACATGAGCCACTTACATCTTGTTCCCAGCCTTTGAAGTGCTGTGCAGAGAAAGCCTGAGCCGTTGCTGCAATTAGAGCTGATACATCATTTACTGGAAGAATTAAATGCGCTGTTGTAGCAAACCTGCAGTTGACACTCACAGGGTGCAGTTTAAATCCTCCAGATTAGTAATTCTTTTGAGATCTTTGTAATCATTGGTAATAGGTAGTGGAATAAATCCACATTTATATCCTACAGACTGCAGCTGTGCTTCTGTTAAAGTAGTATTAACTGATGGGTTTTAAATCCTTCTGCCAGCTCGAGCTGTAAGCACCGAGGCTCCTGTGCAGGGATAACTGAGCCTGGGTGATGTGTTCCCGAGCAGAAGAGCTCTGGTTAATGAATAATGAAAGCACCACAGCACAATCACAGCTCAGGGCTCACTCCTGCAGGAAGCTCTCTGGGGAGAGGTGCCCGTGTAGCTCCCTGTGCCACAGCAACCCAGCTGCAGTTCGGACTAGGGATAACTGTGACAGACAGTGATAACTGTGACACAGAAGAGGTGTGGCACAAAATGCTCGTGGACAACTTTACCTGCATGGACAAAGTGCTGAAGTGTCCAGTCGAGCGAGGGGTTTGTCCAGCCAGCTCTGGTGTTGTCCCTCCAGGGCTCAGGAGTGCACACTTTGCCCTGACTTTACTGCCCAGGCTCCCAGTTAGCTAAACAAATATGCCATTAAAAGCTGAGCCAACCTTGAGTGGGACACAGGCTTGAACTGCAGCAGGAAGAGATTTATGGACTTGTTTTCGCAGCCTAGAGAGTAATTGAAGAGGCCTCAGACAATTCAGCATTTACTGGCTCTGATAAGGGAAGGCTGCACTTCACTGGATGAGATGGGAAGGGTGATGGGAGTGAGATTGGCACTGGGAGCCCCAGCCATGGAGCAGGGACCCAGCCTGACAACCACTCAGGGAACAAAAAGAAGCTTTGCAAACTCAGTATGCTTGTAAGATAAGCACAGCGCTGATAAAGTGAAGCACTTAGAGATTAAAAAACTCAAGAGAACAACATAAGTGGCTGAAGGAAAGAGCCCAGGAATCCTGGCTGTCCCTTCCTTCAGCCCAATCTGCCCAAAATTCACTACTTTAGAGATGATTTCTTGACAGGTTTAAAAAAGCACATTTACCTGGCTCTGTTCCTTATGGGTTCTGTTTGCTTTGTTTCCATTTAGGAATCTACAAAGGACATTGTTTCCGGATCAACCACTTCCCTGAGGACAATGACTACGACCACGACAGCTCAGAGTACCTTCTCCGTAAGTGAACAGTGATTCCTAACACACAGATGTGGCCAGAGAGCAACCCCAGTTTTACTCACTGCCAGACTGGCCCAAACTGGGCTGCACAGCCCAGTGGTGCCACATGTCCAGTTCATGCTGCAGCTGACACAGCCATCACCCTTGGGGACCCCCACTTCACATGGTTTATGTTGGAAGGGACCTTAAAGACCATCTAGTTCCAACTCTCTTGCCATGGGGTTTCAAGGGTTTTTTCCAAGGGTTTCCTTCAGCCAGGGGAATGCTCACAATTTTGGTGCTGATTGTCTAAACATCAAATAACAAATTTTCAAATGAAGGGACCTGCCATCGTGCTCAGATTGGCAAGGATATTTTACAGAGGGAGTACTTATAGGGTTAGTGTAACAAAACTTGTTTGAGGAGTGGGTTCCAGCCCATTAGGAAGCTTTACCAAATGCTTAAACCCAACCCTTACTCAAGCCTCAGCGTTTGCAGCTGCTGAGCCACCTCCCCCTGAAGTGAAATTACTGCACTGTAGGGAGGAAGCTGAAATTTGTGCAGCTAACAGCAAAATCCCAGCATGAGCAGGGGCTGTGGCTTCCCTGCCTGGCCAGCCAGCCACTGCTGCCCCATGCTGCCATGTCATTCCCTCAGAAGGGATTTCACCCACCAACCTGGTGCTTGAAATAAGGGCAGTTGTTTCACCCCCTCCACATGACCATTCTCTCAGCTGATGGCAAGTCTTGGAACCCAACCATGAAACCCGCAAAGCTGGAGTTGGATTCCCCTTCCCCAGAGGACTCCTTGCCTTGTTGTTCCTCCTGAGCAAAAGAGCTGAGCAGCCAAGCTGAAAGCAGTGCCCTTTACAGGGAGGGGAACTGCAGCTCACAAGGTGTTGGGGAATCAGGGAGCAGAGAACAACGCTGCTGGCAAGGCAGAGAACTCCTCAATTACAATATTAATTACCTGAAACGTCACTTAGAGAACCACTCTGCCCTTCTGCTCACTTCTGGGCAACAACTTCTAGTTGCTAAGACTTGAAGAAGAAAAAAATCTCTGAAAAGTTTGCCTCACCAGAAAACCCAGATGTTTTTTTCCTCTTTGTTCCTGTCGATTTAGATCAGTCATAGCACCCGGGTGACACAATTTCAGAGCTCAGACAAAGGCAGAGTGTGAGCACAGCTGCATTTATCTTTCATACAAAGCCTTGGAACTAATGTTAAATTGATGCCAAGTCAGCTTTAGGAAACAAACATCATTAGTAAAAGGAAAGAGGAATTAAGTAGCATCTTGATAAAAGCACATTATGCCTCCTTTATATGGAGAAAAGTGAGAACTGGGAAAAACAGTCTCCAGCTCCATGTTAAGATACGAGACTGGTAAATTGTTTGTAAGTGTGCTTGTGACGGGTGTTCCTAAAAGCTGTTTGCAAAAGTGACTAAGTACAGAGCTTAAAAACAAGCTGGTCTAACCCTTTATATCCTGCAAAATCAGTCTCCGGTGTCTCCCCTGCAGAGCAGAGCTCACCTCTCAGAGTCTGCACGGAGACAAGGCTCCTTGGCTTTAACTTTCATAAGAAGAACTGCAGCTTCCCATGCACAGAGTTGATTTAGAGATTACTGAAAGGTTACGTGTCAAAATCCAGAGGAGATGAGCTCATACCTATATGTAATAGGGACCAAATCATTGTCTAAGACAGGAGGATGTTTGCATCCTGTTTCGAAGGGACGTGAGAGCTTCCATCCTGTTTTTGCCCTTTGCAACACCTTTGCAGTCTACTGGCTCCATATCATTCTCCACTATTTCTGGCCATTTCTTGGCACAGTTTCTCAGAGGGACATGTTGGGACTCATATTTATTTTTCCTACCTGGCTTAGACAAAGGCCCCCACACTCATTTATTTTGTGCTCCTGAAGGAGCAGCATGAGGGGTCTCAGCCTCTTCCACAGTCCCCAGTTTAATTTGGGCTTCAGAGAAGTGCAAACACTGTAGTGCTAGCAGGATCGAGTCCTGGTTCAAAACCCCATGGAAATCAGTGACAAAAGTGACTGATTCAGGGAGACTTTGGTCTAGGGAGTGAGTAGAGGCAGGAGATTGGATTTTGCCCTTTGGTGTTCAAGCTGCTCCCTGCAAAACCAAGCAAATGACAGCGGTGACAAGGTAACACGTGCAGAGGAGCTCAGACAAGACCCTTCCTATTGAACCTTCCCCGTGGCAACACACGCCCATCTGTGTGTCTAAAAAAATCCCCCTCACATGCCTGAGCAGGGCCCCAGCGAGCAGCAGATGTCCCAGTGCCAGCACGGAGAGCCCGCGCGGTCCCTGGGCTGCCACTGCACCCCTAGCGGCAAACACG
>VYXD01013652.1:470000-584196 GCA_013397195.1 Hylia prasina | reverse complement strand
TCTCCTGCTTCCTTCATCTCCTGCTTCCTTCATCTCCTGCTCCCCTGTCTCCTGCTCCCTCCTCTCGCTCGTTGCTTCGGGCACACAAACCCGAGCCGCTCCCACCCAGCCCGGCGCGGAGCACAGGCGCCTCTCCCTTTGCAGAAGGGGGATCTCATCCTCGCTGCGCGCTGGGGATGTCGGGGCTCTGCTGCTCTGTTTCAGGGGCACCTCTACACTTTCCTGCCCTTCCTCCCTGCATGTCAGAGCATCCTCTTTCCAAAGCCATTCCCTCGGCTCCTGCCTTTCCCGAGATTAAAAGCCCGAGCCGAGCAGGGTCTGCAGCCCCATGGGGAGGAGCAGCGCCGCGGCTCCGCCGAAGGAGGTGTCACCACACATAGCGGCGCACAGCAGGCGATGCAAACCGACAGGACAGTAAACAAGGGGGGGAGAAAAGCCAGGGAGAAAGCAAAAACCAGATTGCCTTAATGTTTTTTGATGTGCTGTCACTTTATTACCAGTATCAGGAGACATATGTAAATTCTACGTGGTACCTTATGATCTTCCTTTGAAATTTCAGAGCTAAAAGTACACATTGTAAGAATAAATGTACTGTGGAATTTTTCAGGAAGAGCACACAGAGTATTTTGTTTTTCTTCACATTAATTACTATAGAAAGATTATCACTGGAGATTATTAGTCCAAATAGAACAACCCACCCCCTGTATTTGGTACTTCTGACAAGTTCTTTCTAATGATATCACTGAAGCATTTTGGGAAAGCTCTTTGATTTAACTGATATCAATATAAGCAGCATGGCCATAAAGTGCTGGAAAGGGTGGGTCAGAGGAGATTTTAAGCCTTTAGCCAGGGCACAAACAGACAGAGATTTGGATGCCTTAAAGTCCAGCAGCAGAGACTGACTTTGAATCTTTTTTCTAATAACTGACTGAAAAAAATGACTGAAAAGCCGAAGTGCTGTTAATTCATACCACACACGTGGAGATACACCCAGGACAAGGGAACAGGCTCTCACCTCTGAGCAGGCTTTGAGCAGAGACCTTACACCCACTCACATCAGTCGGCTTTGGCAGTTCCTGCAGGACGCTGACTGAATATCAATGCGCCCGCCTGGCCCGGGCTCAGATCCGGCTGGAAAATGCCCCATCTGCGAAGGACACGTGCAGCCCCGCTGCCGCCTCGGGAAAGGATGGACTTTCCTCGCCGCTGCAGATCGATACAGGCAGAAGCTTTTTGGGTTTGCGTTTGTGTCTGTTTCGGGTTTGTGTCTGTTTTGTGTTTGTGTCTGCGGCCTCCCTGCGGGGCGACGCCGGTGTGGAACCCCCAGCCCCGTCCCTCCCGCAGCCACGGGAGCTCTGCCACCAGTTACCAGGGGAATCGTTAGGAAGCCATTCACTGAGTCGGGAACGCCACGGCCATGGACAGCAAAACGAGAAAGCAGCAGCTGGAACATCTGCCCGTTTCCCCCGGGGACACGGGCGCCGCTCGCCGTGCGTGTCAGCCAGGAGGATGCGCCCGGAGAGACCGCGGCGCTCACGGCTCCGCGGCGGCCCAGATGGCGTGTGCCCCTCTCCCCTCGCTCAGCCCTGCCCTGCCCGTGGCCTCCCAGTCCGCTGTGGGGTTCCGTGCCGCTGTGACAGCAGCCTCTGACTCTGCCTGGCCTTGGGATCCCCCCGTCCTGGCACCCCTCGCTCTCCCAGGGCTCCCCTCCATGCCCTCGCCTTTCCCCAGCTTCAGGGTGATCCCATTTTCCACAGCAGTATTCAGCACCTTATCTCCCCTTCTTCAAAAAATAAATCCTCTCTCTACAGCAATAAAACTCGGTTCCTCACCCTGCCTTTCAGGAACCCCTGCCAGCTTTTACCCCTTTGGTTTTTACAATACAGACATCTCTCTTCTCACGCTTGTTTATTTTTTCTCAGCCCTTTTGTTCCCTCCCTGCCGCTTCCCTGTCGATTGCTGCTCTGTCTTGTTGTGGCCCGACTTTGAAAGCTGGCTTGAAGTGGTGTTTTAATATTTTTGTGGGGGATTTTATACACTGATGAATGGACTGAAGCATGCAGAATTTTAAATTACTACTTTGCTGTCAGGAAACTAAACACAAACATCTAAGACACACTTGTTAAAATTCCTTCCTTAGAAATCAGAAAGGTTTCCATGTCCTTAATATCCAGCAAAAGCAAAGGGGGTTATTAGCAGCGCTTGCTGGCAACATGGATGCTGCTGACTTCAAGAGCTGTAATTTGCTCCCCTTGTGTGTGCACCACGGAACAGATCCGTCTGCTCCAGCTGTCCCAAACCTTGTACAGTTCATGGCCAGCTCATGAATTTTTCACTGCTGCTCCCTGCATGATGCTGGGTCCTACTGTCACTTGTCTCGTGCTTTGCCAGAAATATTCTGCACATGGTGGCATCAGAAAATGGCAATAACGCTGGATTTCCTGGGAGAAAGCTCAGAAGACTGAAGCCACTCATTTGAGAGTCAGCGTCACACCAGCCACCTCATGGCTTTGTCGTCCCAAAAACATGCCCAGAAATGCAGAATCAGTGATAATTCCAGCAAAAAGGAATAGAAAATGATAATAAGGATATTAGGAAAATTTTCTTCACTGAAAGGGTTATGAAGCACTGGAACAGGTGTCCCTGAGTATGTTCAAAAAATGTGTGGATGTGGCTGGCACTCAAGGACATGGTTTAGTGGTGAGCATGGTGGAGCTGCTGGTTTCACTGTTGGATTTGATGATTTTAAAGGTCTTTTCCAACCTTAACAATTCTCTGATTCTATTAAATGACTCTTCTTAACGATTTTAGGGAAAAAAAAACCAGCGGTTTTGAGACTCTAATCTCCATACTTGCACCCGAGGAGGCTCCCAAAATGATTACTCTGTCTTCCCTTCCTACCTGTCTCCCTCCAGGCATCGTCCGTGCCTCCAGCGTGTTCCCCATCCTAAGCACAATTTTGCTGTTGCTGGGAGGACTCTGTGTCGGAGCAGGAAGGATTTACAACAGCAAAAACAACATCATTCTCAGCGCTGGGATTCTCTTTGTTGCAGCAGGTATGTTCTGTTTAAATTGAGTTCTTGGGTGGTGCTGCCCTTTTCAGCTGGAAAAGACCCTGGAAAAAAGCTCCTTGGCAGTGCTTTCCCTGCACCCCTTTCCTGGACTGAGGGCATTAACAACACCACACCAAGCAAATTTCTCAAGACAAAATTATGCTCTTGAAGCCCCACAATAAGTATATTCTAGAAAAGCTTTTGGTCTTCCTGCAGAAGGAAGTGAAATTCAGTAACAAGCATGTTTTACACTATTTAAAATGTATTAAACGTTAGATGAATCAGGCGTCTCTTTTACCTAGAGGCTTATTTTTTTTTAATATGAAGGCAAAAAACATTCATCTCTGATAGGTGAGCCCGTTTTTCACACTAGAAACATCTGAGAGAGCCAGCCCCATTGTTAATAGCTCTCCCTGCAGCCTGTATTAAGCATGCTGCATTTAGATGAAAATTCAGCAAGGTGGAAGAGAACTTATCCTGATCAAGGTGAACAGCCATAGCCCTGAGCTCCAAATGTATTTTTATCATTCTTCTGGATGTTAGAGTCCCACTCACAATATTAGTGAGCTCCCACTGTGCTGCTGCTTTTCCACTGTGGCAATGAAGAGATGAGAAAAAGTCCTGCTGAGTATTTTGGGATCCATGTGAGCACACGTGACCCATATATTGATCTATTGGTTGTTTTTCAGGAACAAATGAATCCTTGAGATAAATGGAAGGGTAAATAAATGTAACGAAATTTCCTTGTCCCAGTCTTAAAACCATTCAGGTCCAGAAAGTAAAGTGGCTTGAATTTTATCTCCCCAGCCACATAAACACTGATTTATGTTTTCCTTCCTCTAGGTCTAAGTAATATCATAGGGATCATTGTCTACATATCCAGCAATGCAGGTGACCCAAGTGACAAGCGAGATGAGGACAAAAAGAACCATTACAACTACGGTTGGTCTTTTTATTTTGGAGCCTTGTCTTTTATTGTGGCCGAAACCATAGGTGTGCTGGCTGTGAACATTTATATTGAGAAGAACAAAGAGCTGAGGTTTAAGACCAAGAGGGAATTCCTTAAGACTTCTTCCAGTTCTCCCTATGCCAGGATGCCAAGCTATAGGTACAGGAGGAGGAGGTCCAGATCCAGCTCCCGATCCACGGAGCCTTCTCCATCCAGGGACATTTCTCCAGTTGGCATGAAGATAGCAGGCACCATCCCCATGAACGAAATTTCCATGTACACCCTTTCCAGGGAGCCTTTGAAGGTTACCACAGCTGCCAGCTACAACGCAGACCAAGAAGCCAGTTTCCTGCAGGTCCACAACTTCCTCCAGAAGGAATTTAAGGAAGGACTCCACGTCAACATGGTCAACAGGAGAACGACGCCTGTTTGAAGCACCTTCCTTCCTTCCTCGTGCTTTTTGAAGAGATGCCCAAGCAGAATGGATCTGTCAGGAGCAATGTTAAAATACCCTCTCACCTCTTTAATTGTGGCATGTGTTGAGGTAGCAAGTGGAGATCCTCTGGACCAACATAAAGATATTTACACGCTCGTAGCTTTTTTTGAAGCTATTTGGAGTTTGTTTATTTCCGTTCTTGGTGTCACAAGATGAAGGCAGTTCATGTTCCTGCACTTTTGTAGTGTGTACACAGTCTTGGAGAAACTGCAAAGGACTGGCCACCGGTGTGTTTTAAAGGATTACAGAAAAATTGTTGTACTTTTTTTTTTCTATTATTGAGATCCCTTAATACAAACTTTGCAAATATAATTTATAGCCAAGCCCAAGGATGAAAATGAACTGCTCATCAAGCGAGCCACTTTCCTTCGACACGGCATAAGCTTTGCCTCTTTCAAAAAAAAAAGAAAAAAAGAAAAAAAAAAGAAAATATTTTTGAAGGCAACACTTTCTAACTGAAACCATAGAGCACCCACGTACTGAGCATTACAGACTCCCTGATGGGGTGGGAAGGGGGTCTCCCATTCCTGGGGTAAGGCATCCCTTGGGGCAACGCAGGCCAAGGAGCGGAGGGTGGGTGCGTCTTGAAACACCTAGAAAGGGGAAAAAAGATTAAAGCAGGTGGGACTTGAGCATATTTGCAAACATCATTTCTTGCCTAACGTTTAGAAAACTTGAATTCTCATCTCGACGAGCCCTAGTGCCTGATCCGGCAAGGTGCTGAGTGAAGAGGAGCCCCTGGAGACTTCCCAGAGCGCGGCGGGGAGCGCGGCAGAGCTCCTGAGCTCCTCACTGCTGCACAAGTGCAACACTAACGCTACTGCAAACTGAGAGCAACGAGCAGCCCCCGGAGCAGCCAAACTTCCCGCGGCAACAACGAGTCAACAGAGCAGATGGCAACTTTGTATTTTTTAAAACAGACAAAAAAAGAAAAAAAAAAAAAAAAGGAACAAAAAAAAAAAAGGAGAGAGAAAAAATAATCACCGTTTATGAGATATTTATTAAACTCTTTTTATTATGAATTAAGTGCCGCATGGTGCAAGGTATAGTTGCTTTTAGATGGAAATGGTGGTTTGACCTAATTTAATTTATTTTGTAATGATGCATCTACTTACGTGCAGAGAGCCCACAGCAAACTCTATGCACCACGTAAGGAGGGAACTAATTTGTACCCTTTGCTTCTGTATGTTTCTAAAAGAGTTTGAAATTTTTTTTTTTTTCTTATAAATTCCTGCTTTCAGTTTTTACACTTAGGCTTGGATCTCAAAGCTCGAGGGCCTGACTCAAAGGTAATTTAATTTAATAGTACTCACGCTGATTTTAGTGACCACTTGACCAAGCCATATGAGAATGAGGTGCCCGATTCACCTCAGATGAATTAGATGCAGTGAGAGAGGAGCATCTAATTCCTGTAGATTCCTTTGAATATCCCCATCATCTTTACCCAGAAAATCTTTGCTAGAAGAAGATTAGACAAATGGTGACAAGAAAAAAAATCCATAATTTGGAAAGTTTGGGAAGTGGGAGATCTCAACCAAACTCTTAAAACCTCTTTAGTCTTAATCTATCCTATGATGGCCACAGAGCCAGAGGCTCAGTGGTGGTTTGGATACAAGGCTTTCAGCTAGTGGAACCAAGTCCTCCAGAGAAATCCTGGAGAAGCTGCCTTAACATCCCAAAAAGGAAGTTGAACCCCCTCTCCCCTCAGAGAAACCCTGCTCAAGCCTCTCTCCTTGCAAGAACCAAGACACAATTCTCAATTTTAAGCGAGAGTCTTCCCCTGGTCACTGTTAAGCTCTGCCTGGCCCTCAGCCTGGCACAGCCACATCATTATTTTGGCAGAGGTGGGTTTGGAGCCTTCATCCCGGCTCATTAAGAGTTTCCATTCAGGTTAAAACTCCACTGGGATCCTTTTTTCAAACCTCTGAACTCTGAGAGCTAAAGCAAATGGAGCGATGGGAGCGATTTAAAAGTAGAAAATGTTGTGCTACTTTCTGTATCAACACACTATGGAGAAAGATGTTACACAAGCTTTTTAAAAAAAAATTCAAACAGAGGCAGAAAAGAAAACTTTTTTACCTACTTTTCGGCTAGGAGAACATAAAAGGGTTCTAAAACTATTAAAGTTCTTGAAAGGTTTTTTTTACAAGAATCTTTATGCTTTCAAACAATAAATTATTTCCTACTTTTTGAGACTTCGTAATATTAAAACACTTTGATTAGCTATGATAGAAGTAGAAGTTTGCAATGAAAAAAACCAACCTTCTGTCTCATTAGTGTGTCATACTAAGTGCTAATTAATTTACATCTAATTATAGTCAATGTATTTTTCAAGTGCAATTTCCCAGAACTATTTGTTTCCCACTGTGTTAAAAAACTAATAGTTAGAACTAAGTCCTCATCCGTGTTTACTGTAATTAAGAATAAAAACCATTCCCTTTCAAACCAGGAGTTAGATATAGGCTGTTTCTCTAAACTCATGTACCTTGAACTGGAAGTGGACAGTGTGAGGTTTGCTCCGCGCGTGGGTTTTGTTCTTTTAGTCGTCGTTCTCCAGTGAATGTGCTTCAAACCACCCATCTGATTCAAGTCCAAGGTTTTTCCTCAGCCCAGCTCAGACCTGCAGAGGCACGTGGCAGTATTTTTGGCAGAAAAAAAAAGAAGTCTTGCTGAGCGTTTTGGGATGTTGCTCTTTGCCAGAGCCTCCTCGCCCAGGGCAGGGCTGGGTCCAGCAGCTCTCCAGGAGTGATGCCCTGTTCTGGTCCAAGCTGGAGCATCTGCTCCTTCTCCAGCAGGCACTTGCAAGAAATGGAGCTGGAGTAGGGATCATGAGATGCTCATGGGATCTGGACAGGGAACAAAGTCATGGGGAGATAACAGGGACCAGAGCTTTTGTCCTGTGGGACAACAAGGGCTGCAACTGAAAATTCAGCAGCTAAGTTGCAGTGCAGCAAATCGTTCAACCAAAGCCAAAACCAAAAAAATCCATTTGATAATTCCTTTAAATAAATACATACAAAGAAACCCCCAGTCTTTTGCCATGAAAAATTTTGATTCTGACAAATCTGAAAAATTTGCAGCATTTCTGCCCATAAACAGTGCTGCTCCACAGTTGATCTATCTGAACAGAGTTAGATTGTGCTCAGACTTTGAAACCACTCAGTGATAGTTTTTAAAAAAATAATCTGTTCTTCCACATCTCTCTGGTTTCCCTGGACAGCATTGAACAAATGAGCCCCATTTCCCAGCAAGGCCTGCAGAAATCATAAAACCGTATCATTAACAATAATCGGTCTTTTGGTATATAACATACTGTAGCAGCAGAACTAAAAAAAAAAATAATGCCATTGGATCAGATTTGATTTTCCAAGAAACAAAGTTTCAGGTATACCATGAGCTCTCTCTTCCTCGTTTCTCATACACAATAGGAGTAAAAGGAGAAATCACTTCAGTTGCCCAGACATCTGACAATAAACTATTTTTCTATTTCCTTTTCTCTCTGTATGGATCACATATCCACAAGGGCTAATATATCATGTCCCTTGAGGCTACATTTCTGTCTGCAGTTCTAAAGTGTTATTTCCACTGTGCTTCAGTTCTACTGGTATAATCACAACCATGTATAATGTACTTAATCCTTACTTTTTAAATAAACCATTTTAAATGTATTTGGGTTTGTGTGGAGAAAGGTATATAGATTTTTTAATTTCCAAATTCTCTGATCTGAGATTTTTGTTTATTTTTTTCTTTTTTTTCACTGTTTAATTGCAGCTGGCCATGTTATTGGGAGCTAGTATTTCAGAGGAGATAAAATTACCCTTGTGGTCCCTTAGACCACAAAATCCCCAAGACAAGCTATCTTCACAATATTTTAAGTTATTTGGTTGGAAATTAAGAAAAACCTTCTTATTTCCAGCTTAAATCTGTCCCATATGAGACACACTGTGGTCTCAGTGGCCAGTCTGAGCCTGTTGTGGTGGCCAGAGGCCCCTGCAAACCACCCTTGAGGAACACAACCCCGTGTGTTCTGAAGTGCCCTCCCTGAGCCTGAGCTTTCCTCCAGCTTCTGAGCTTTCTTAGGAACTCACCTGCAGCATCCTCCTCTCCCTGATCCTGCCCCTCAGGCCTGAAGGAAGCCTGACCCCACGTGCAGCAGCTCCACACAGCCCTGCTCTGATCAGCACCACGAGATCCCAGCGGGACCAGCAGTGGGTCAGACGTGGGTCAGCAGCGGAGCAGCCTCTCCCCACTGCCAGACAGCCCCAGCCATCCCCGAATCACAGACACGATTTCCTCTTCAAATGCTTCTTTTAACTTCACCTCCCAGCTCCTCAGCCTCCAGACTGTCTGCAAAGATGAGGACTGGCTGCCTCTCTCTACCCACCTCTCCCAGGCTCCGGATGAATTGGCACGTCTGGGGGGAGGCAGAGGATTCATCTTTGCAAACGCCTCTGACACGCGGTACTGAAGCCATTTAAAGCTCAGGCCCAAAGCTGCTTCGCTTGGACTGAAATAAATAAAGGTTTTTCCCACGTTTATGAGCAAGTCCATGGGGAAATGGTGACCCCGGGAGCTGTGGCTGCCCCGCTGTGAACGGGGCGTTGGGAAAACTGCTGATGTTTGAGGAGGGGGGAGCAGAGACAGGCTTCGGGAAGTGGCAAAAAGAGGATGTGGCATTTCCTTGGAATGAGAGAAGCAACAGACAGGGGTAGTGCCGAAACTGAACGGGGAAGGAGAGGCTGTGCATCTGTGTGCAACCCAGCTCAGCTTTCAGCCGCGCTGCCCTGCTCCCAGAGCCAGGGGATCGCTTTCCCCACGGCACGGCCGGCGGTATTTTGGGAGCACGGAGCTGTGGCTCAGGCACAAGGGCAGCAGGGATGGCCAGCTATACACAGCAGGGTGGGAGTCTACTGAAAAATAAACTAGCCAGCCAAAACACATGCATTTAGTTCTTGTGTTCCACGATTTCCATCCCAGAACCGAGGAGATTTCGGAGGGCACCATTGGTGGCATTCCCAGGTATTGGTTTGAAGAGCAGTGGTCTCACCACACTGGGGCAATGCAGGCTGGGGGGCCCAAACGTTACTGAGATCCTGTCTGAAGAAAGCTCTTTGCTGAACTCACATTTGAGCTGAGAGCAGAGCAGGGGCTGCCTCCCCCTCTCTGGGTTATTCTGACCTGGGAAGGGTCTTCTGCAGAGCCTTTTTCTGCAAGCAGAGAACCACAGAGTGAGGCTAATCTGCTTGTGGTAAATGCTGGGGCTGGTCTGAAAGAAATACAGAAGAGTGCAAGTGCTGGGGAGCAGAGCCAAGTCACCACCTCTGCCAGGGAAAAAAAAAACCACAGTAGTTGGGCTTCAGACGCCTCCTCTGGCATTTTCTCCAGAAGAGAAAGAGAATTGTGTCCCTCACTCACTGCTGCTAAAGTGCATCTAATTGCAGCCCTCCCTGCTTTCCAACAGGTCCTCATTAATAACCTGTTTATATTTCATGTGATATTGATTTTTAAATGTGAATATTTACCAGCTGACACAGGGAGGCTGCAGAAACCATTCCCAGAGGATATGGTATCATGGTACTCTGGATGTGCAGAAAACTCCCAGTGTTTGCTTTAGTCCTGTGCTCCTCCAGAAATCTGTTTTGTCTCTGCATTTGCCAAACGCCCACAAATAACCCACAAAGCCCCTTTTTTCCCATGAGCTGGAAGCTTTAGGTCATTTTGGGGGGCTGGGGAGAGTGTTTCTCCTCAGCTGCACCAGTGCTGCCCATGCTGGGGCTCATGGAAGCCTGTCCACACTCCCAGCTCCACTCAGCACTAGGGAAGCATCAATTATTCCCCTCTGATTTCACTTCAGTTGTTTCCTGGAAATTAGGAGACTCAAAGCCAAACCAAACCCATAGAACTTCTCCAGAATGAAGGCTCTAAATGAGAGCAAAAAAGTGTCATTCTTGCCAACACTGGAAGAGGCACAAAGACCAACACCAGTGAAAAAAATTAATGAGCTCCCACCCCTGCAGTCCTTGTAGGTTGTAATTAGTCTAAAGCAGGATCATTAGCACTTGATGCCTCAGCAACCAGAGCCTCACTTTGTGCCCACATTTGCAAACACTCACTTCCCTCTGTTCCACCTGTGGAGTTTGTAGCATCAAGGAATTGAAGTCAAGATGCAGCTCCTGAGATTGACTGACTTCTAGTGAAATTCAACAAGAGTCTACTTCAAAGGAAAAGGCATTACATTTTTAATGCATTTCTTGTCTGGCTTAAAGTCTGCTCCCTTTAGGCCTTTCTGCTTTTATGACAGCTCTTGGTTCTGGTTTAAATGGAAGCCTCTAGTATCTCTGCCAGCCCCAGCATGGATGTGCCTGTGGTCCCTGGTCCCTGCCTTGCTCCATGTCCCCACTGCTCTCCCTGGTCCCCTTCCCCTCCAATTTTGCACCAGGTACCTTCACTCCTGCCGCCAGTCCCCACATCCCACCAAGAGTGGGGCTCCAGGTGCCATCCTGGGTGCCCACACATCCCTCTGCTCCACAGAGGGTGTCTGAGCCATCCCTGTCACACATCAAGCAATGTTAACCCCTCTAAGTCATATTTCAATCACAGTTATTTTGGACTGATACTTTTTAACTTACACTTTATTTTCTCTCCCTTTCCCATGCTCTCCCTACACTTTAATTCCTTGCTCCACATCACCCTCATCAACTTGAGCTGACACCTCTGCACCTTTATTTTGACATCAAACTGGGGTGTTAATAAAGCAGGACTGGAGTAGCTCTGACATTATCTTGACACAATGATATTTGCAGCTTTCCACTGGCATTTTTTTAACCATTCTTTTAACATTCAGGTGCTGTCACCCTCCTCAGTTTGACATCACAATTGTAATGTCACCTCCACAGTGGCCTCTGCATTGACATTACCATCAAATTGGCTTTACAATCAGCTGAAATATCAAAGGGAAGGAGAGGCTGGCCCAGCCCCAGCAATCTGGGCTTAAGGCAAGACAAGTCACTTCTGGAGAAAGGAATGGATGTGTTGGGTGGCTGCTGGAGTTACTGCAGCCATCGAGGGGAATCTGGTTGATAGGAAAGCAAACAAGAGATACGGCAACAGAAAAAGAAAAAAAAAAACACAAAAAACCTAACAACAAAAAAAGCAAAACAAAAAAAAACCAGAAAACCTGTAGCCCACAAAACCCCCCAACTACTCAGAACAGCTCAGAGTTATTAAAAATTATTGTAATAAAAGCTTAGACTAAAAATAACTATAATAAAAATAAATTATAAAATAAACTAGTTGGCTTATTTTATCACTCTCTGCCACAGCTGTGGGCTCTGGAGGCACGTCCACCTCCGAGCTTCTGTGAGCCGCAGGCGTGGGGTGAGAGGGCTCCAGGGCTATTAAACTGTTTAGGATCAGTCTGAACTCAGGCCCAGCACTATTATAAACACAGATGTTTTTATAACCTCGCTGAAAAGTTAATCATCTTATTAATGCCTATTTCTGGGCATGCGGCAAGTCAAAAAACCTCAGCCCCTGCCGCAGCCGCGGCGGCGAGCGCCCGCCCGGCCGGGCGTGGGAATCCAAAACAACCCGGGTGGGACGGGGCCGAAAGCTGAGCCGTGCCCCGGGAGCCTCCTGACACGGCCCAGCAGCTGCCTGCGGCCCCGGGGCTGACATTTCCAGGCGCTCAGATGCGCCAGGACTGCGGGAGCCCTCGCGAATCCCCCGCCGGGAGCGCCGGCCCGGAGCGACATGGACGAGAGCAAACCCCTGAAGGTGCGGCTGACGTTCTCCGTGATCCTGGTGGGCATCTCGCTGCTCTTCGCAGCCGTAGTGACCGACCACTGGGCCGTGCTCAGCCCCAGCGTGGAGAAAAACACCACCACCTGCGAGGCCGCTCATTTCGGGCTCTGGAGACTCTGCACCAAGCGGATTTTCATGCAGGAGCAAGGTCCCAAAGAGAGGAGCTGTGGGCCCATCAGCCTGCCAGGAGGTAGGTGAGCATGCACGGGGGAAAGCACCAGCACGCACAGCAGGCTTTGCTCAGGAGGTTGGAGGACATGGCAGAGGAAAATAGGTTCCATGTCCCCCGGGGAAGGAAAGAAAAGGAAGGAAAGGAAGGAAGGAAAACGGACATTGAGTTTGGGATGGGGTGGTTTTCGTGTTTATGTGCAAACACACCTCGTTGCCATCCCTCCTGCTGGAGTTGACTTGCTGTGTTGCCTTGGTCTGTTTGTGACCATATTTGAGTCTCCTGTGTGGCAGCCACAGCGGTGGGGAGAAGGGGAGGAGGACTGGGCACAGGGGAATCACAAAGGGAGATCTGGATGGAGGAAATGTTGCTGAACCCCAGCCAGGGGTCCTACAGGCATGTTGATAGCAGCAGGCAAGAGAGAGGATTTATGGGTCCCCCAAACCCAGCTGGATGTTCAGGATTTCCAGATCCATGTAAACCCAGAGGAACAGCCCATCCACAGTGGGCACTGGGTTGTCCCTGAGCTGTTCCCATAACAGCCATTCCTCAGGGCAGGGAGGGAGAGGGACCCGCAGGATGGTTTGTCGACTTCCAGAAGAAGAGTCATAAACGGAGTTTGAATCAATTTCTCAAGGACTTAGGGAGCCTCCTCACCTCTCACCAGAGGCACCTGCTCCCACACACGTCTCCACCTCCAGTTCAGTCGATGGGGAGGGCAGTGGGCACGGCAGCTTTCCGGGAAGGCTGCTCCATTCCCATGGTTAAAGGAGCTCATTATGTTTTTGCTGATTGCCAAGTCAGCAACATCCGCGCCGTTTGCACTAATACACTCCCTCTGTGACTGAGCCACGCTGCTTTTTTAGAAGGCTTATAGGGTATTGGATGCTTTCCAGAACAGAAATAACAGGATTGGCTTCGTGTTAGACTCACTGCTTGAAATGAAATATATGTTAACACATATTTGAAAATTTCCTGTGAAAAATCTTCCTGCTTGGGCTGACTGTATATTGCCTGTATTACTGCAATTCTTTATCTCTTTGGCCAAATTACATGTTGTGAAGAGAGGAGCTGAGCCTCAGAGTCTGGATCTGCCTCTAACCAAACTTGGGAGTGTGTCATCCATATGCTTAATGTCTCTCAGGAAGGTACTTACGTGCCCAGAGACGTATTCCTCGCTGCACAGCTTCCCCCACCCACAGAGAACTCCCACAAAAGGAAAAACAATAGAAACTGGTGGATAAACAGCAAAACTGCACGACCGTGGGGTAAATATAAAACTCATAAATATCCAGCTGTCTGCACAAAGCAGATTCGCAGGCAGGGCACAGGAAAGCAGCCACTATCTTTGACAGACATCAGCATGTGCTTGCACAGACGTTGAATCACATCCCAGCGCCACATTCCGCCAGGCACAGAATAACTGGGAATTACGGAGGGGCTGGACTGTCCCCCACACCAGAGCCGGTTCATCCAGCTTTTAAAGACATTTGGGAATTCGGGTGACAGCCACAGTCACGTTCCAAAGGGTGAAATTTGCACCTGAATTATAGCATAAATAGCTTCATCCCTGTTGGAGCCGGGAAAGGATCAGAGCAAGGGGAGGGAGAGGGGCAGAGCCCCGCGGCCGGGGCTGCTGAGTGAGGCTGTGGCCACACGGCTCCTGTTAGATTGATTTCACACTTCTGGGAAGGGATGTCGGCAGGGAAACACCAGGGTTGTGAAACCTGCAGCAGTCGAGAAAATGTGAATGAACAAACGCACCATAAAAGAGCAGATGCAGGCGCTGCTTTTCCTGAAAATCATGAGATATAACCAGACATTACTGCCAGGACTGGGAAAGAGGCATCAGAATTTATCACTGAATTAATAACCATTTACCAGTCACTCCCTGTGGAGGAAATGGATGGCATGATTAACGTTATTTATTAGGTTTTGAGCTCAGCACAGTGCAGAGTGGGGAGGATGACTTGGCTCGCAGTCCACAAAGCAGGGCTGTGATTTAGGCAGAGCTTTAAAATTTTACAGCACCCATCCGAGGGTGTTGACAAATTGAAAAGGGTTCAGCATCCTGCTGTAACAAATAAAAAGATCAGGGAGATGGTTGTTAAAACCAGGCAAATTCAGATTAACACTGAGATTTTTAACTGTGATCAGTGGGCACCAGGCCATTTTACTACCAGCTGTAAACAGAGTTTAGTGTCACTGCCCCTAACTCTGATGTTGGTGCTGTTCTGAAAAGTGGCTCCTGTGATCTGGGCAGCAGCAGGAATGTTCAACAGGTCCTTGTGAATACAGGAACCTGAGTGCAGGCAACTGGAGAGGAGAAGTGCTTGAGCAAATGGGTTGTCAGCAGGGCTGTCTGCTCCGTGTTACAGGAGACTCACCCTGCAAGGCAGGTGAGAAATTGAACTGCCTGGAGAGACCCTTTCCCAAACTCTGTGTGTGTCAGACCTCGTTGGCCAGGTCAGAGCCCCAGGCCTGGCCCCCTCCATGGCTCAGCCTCCTCAACACCTCCTCTAAGGTCGTGTCTCCCAAACTCATCACAAGTGGAAACCCCACACTAAGCCCCAGGATTTCCTGACCATCCCTCCTGCCACAAACCCCCCATGCTCTGCCCATCTCAGGTACCAGAGCAAGGTGGGTTCCAGCCCTTTCCCAGCCTGTCACTCCAGTGCTTACAGGGGACAGCTGCCACCAAAAACTCTGCATGGCCCAAATATCTCATGGTCTTTCCAGCCTTTCCTTCCCCTACAAAGTCTCCAAACTGCAGCTCCCCAAGGTTCAGTGGGATTGCACTTCTCCTGCAGCCAGGAGTGATGAATCTGAAGGGCAGGGAGCAGGAAGGCTGTGAGGGGGTGTCTTGGAGGGGTCAGGACACTGTGCTAAACCACGCTCATCCTGAAGCTCACGCAACCACAGAGCCCCTGGGCTGTCCCCATCAGCACACCGGTGTGACCCCATGGCAGAGATAATGGAACTGGGGTGGAGAGAAACAACGATTGCCACAGTGTTCATCCATTACCAACCCCAGTGTAAATCCTATCTGTTATGTAAATATGCTGTGACACAAATGGGCTTTTTTCTTATTCATGACAGCACCAGAGTCATTGCAGTGCCTCAGTCCTGATGAATAAGAGACTTGTTGAAACAGATACCCCCAGCTCAACAGAGCATGGGAGCATCTTAAAACCAAAAACAACTCAGCATTTCACCAAAACAAATCCAGGTATATTTTCCCACAAGTGCATTTTCCAAAAACACCAATCTACTTGTGTGATGACCCCTTTTATCACACATTCAAGCTTTGCTAAGGGCCACAAGGGACAGAGGCAGCTCCATCTCCTGCAGACAAGTCCACCTCTGACAGGTTCATGAGGATGGAGGGTGGACTGAACTGGTTTGGCTCCCCTGCAGTGGACACAGAGCTGTGCTGTGCTCCCACCACACCAAGTCTGGATGCCTCTACCTTTGTACTGCACACCTGGGGACTCCTTTGTGTTCAGGCTTTTTAGAGTATTAATGAACAGCTAAACCAAACAATCCCAAAATAAAGTGTACCAGACACAATGCTCAGCATCAGCCACCACTGAGTTGCTGGTGGAGGCACACAACCACTGCTTTGAGGCTCAAAATTCACAGAGTCAGAGAGGGCTGAGATCAAATGTATTTCTTTCAGTAATTTGCAAGGATAATAAAGAACAGGTCAAGAGATGCCAGAGCTAAACATTAACCTCGTCTCCAGCAAGGAGAATCTGCAGATGAAATAAAAGTGAGCTTATAAACTTAAGTAGATAAGAGTGTCTCGAAGGAATCTTCCCCTAACAGGCCCAAAAATGCTGCTTTGCAATTACCTGTCTCCTGGGAGAGGGAAAATAAATCCTCCCTGAGCCACTAACTCCAGCAGCCATGACAGAAAAAACCCACAAGAACCAACAGGTAGAACATGGATCTTCTGCCAGAGAAATCAATGCTATAAGGAACCACAGAAACACTCACAGGCAGAAACCCACAGCAGTCCCTGCGTGGTCCTGCACCCGGCCTGGCTCAGGCTGGCTCATGTGCTGGAGCAGCCTGTCCCAGCCTGGATGTGGAGAGGGCCACAGCTTCTCCCAGGCTTCCTCCCAGCATCTTTGGAAGCCGGTGCTAACTCCATGATTTAACAGAAGAGATGCTCTAAGGGAAGGGGCCCCTATTTTTGTGTTTCAGGCAGCCTTGGCTCTGTTTCCTGGGCACTGGAAGCCCCCTGGGTGCTCCAGGGGGGCTGGGGTGGGTGCTGAGTATGTCCCCCCAGCCCAGCTCAGCACAGTTGGGGCTGGCGCCACCAGTGCACCCTTCCAGCCAAATTCCTGGCAAGCAACTGTTCTCCCTGCTCCACACCCCTTCAAAGCCTCAATTAAATCAGTTATAAATAGCAAGAACACCCTCCACCCTTCCCCTGCTGCTGCCAAAGCTCCGAGTCAGCAGGTCCTCAGCAGACCCTTCCCATCCCGCTGGGAGGCCGAGGCTGGAAGTCTCCTGTGTGTCTGCTGACAGCAGTGACAGTGACATTGCTCCCCTGGCTCACCCTGGCCAGGCTGAGGAGGAAAAAGGATCGTGGCCGTCAAGAGACTCAGCTAACAACTTCCCTCATCCCCATATCCCCCTGCCCCACAACCCTGATCCCTGCTCACTTCTCAACCCCGCTACAAACACCCCAGAGCTGAGCTCGTGTGAAGTCCAGACACAGGAACTTCATAAAGCTCCCTCTATCTAACTTCTGCTGTCTTATCAAATTAACTGAATGGGCTGCTCTGGTGGGATCAAACTCAGATAAAGCCTGGCATGAGAGCCTCTTTGCCCTTGGCTCAAACGGCTTTCCCTTCCCTGGGCAACTGCTTGGGCTTGAAAAAGCTTTAGTCCTTTTTGCTTTGTTCTTTTTTTACTGACAGCCAAAAAAAAAAAAAAAAGCTCTAAGCATCCCTATTTTAGTAACCATGTGCTTTGCTGCACTGCAGCAGCCTCATCTCTGGGACCCCCAGATCAGCAAACCTCCTGCATGCAGCCAAAGCCCCCAGTGCTACACAGGGATCTGTGAGTGCAGAAGGGAAGAGCCAGGAGGGAAAGGTGGATGAGGACACTCCATCCTCCCTGACTGCACTCCAAGGTCACCACACCCTGAGGGGGTGATGCCTCTGGGGGTGGGTTGGTGAGGGGAGGGAGCTGCCAGCTCAGCTGTGGGCACGGCAGGTCCCATCCCCAGGAAATGCTGCAACACTGAGAGGCAGAAATGTGAGATGGGCAAAGACGGAATGAGAAAAATAATTTGTAATTAATATTTTAAACAGAAGAGCAATAAGCTCTGAGGGATACAAAAAGTATCAGAGGGGTGTTGGAACCCTGGAGGCTGAAAATTTCAGGCTCTCTGTTTTAAAAGACACTGACCCTGAAGCAAACACTACATTTGACTTGAGGCTGTGGAAAAAGCTTCCAAAGCTGAGTGATGGCACTGGGGTTGTGGGTGTGTAGTTTGAATAGCATTGTGTGATCTCACAGGGTGAAAAAGTTAGATTTAAGATTTTAGTATATAATAATATATGGGGCAATATGGAGGATTTGAGGCATTGTCTAAGAAGTCCTTCTTCACCCTTTTCTTCTTGGTTTTGGGTGCTTTTTTCTAATTGGGTGGAAAAGGTCCACATTGCATTGCCTTGGATGGTCATTACTGGGTCAAAAATATAAATAATATAGGTGTCACCTCATTGTTGGGTGAGTAGTGCTTAAATAACCTTGGTAAGAGTTAGAGGCATCCATTTTACCTCTGTTTTCTAACTTGCTAGTTAGAGCTCACAACTCATGAGGTATAGATATAGATATAGACAGATATAGATATAGATATATAGATATAGATATAGATATAGATATAGATATAGATATAGATATAGATAGATAAGAATTAATAAACACCTAGTCCAAACACGAAACAGGGACCCTTGTGTATTAAACCCAGCTCAAAGAAGGTATGAAATCAACAGAGAGGCTTCAGCCTTGTCCATGCTGGAGCCCAGTGTCCTCACCTGCTCCCAAGGAAATCAGATCCAGCTCCTGTTCCTGGGTATGCCAAGGGTAGAGAGCCTCAAAACCACTTTCCTACATCAATAAGAGGCTAATTCAGTTTTGCTACATTTTATCAGAGGCTTCCAAGAGCACAGAATTGTATTTTCTTTTCTTTTTCAGACCACAACTGCTCCTACTTCAAGCACTTCACTCCAGGAGAGACCTCAGAGATATTTGAAGTAACCACCCAGAAAGGTAAGAATGATTCCAAAAGAATATTTTCTTAATGTTGTACGAAGTGATGGGCACACAAGAACTAATGGAAAGGGGTCCCCAAAACGAGGGTTCAGCCCCGGCTCCACTAAAAGCAGCAGAATTTCCAACAGGTACCATCAGCTGAGAAAAATGTGGAAAATGCCCTGGACAAGGTCAAATCCCAGCTTCCTGAGGACAATTATTTTTATATATGATCACACCCATAAACATGATTTTACATAAGTTGTCCCACAAATATATAACAATGTCAATACCCAGGAAAACTGCAAAAAGTCCTCCCAGCATAAAAATGACTTTACAACATTGGCACTATCCGTGACACTCAGCCTTTGCCATTGAAGGGGAAGATAGTAATAAAACCTAAATGAATAAATCATACCCCAAGCAGAGCCTTGACCCTGAAAAGAAGTGCAGAAGCTCTCTGAAGACCATTAGGAATTTTATGCTTCATATTGATTTTATATGAGAGTCATGTAAAAAATAGAGCAATCGATGAATGGAAGGAACAGGGATCCTACAAAGACATGAACTGTCAGTATTTACAGCAAAATTGTCTTTCATGGACAAATTTCACATTTTTAATGTCCAAGTATTTTGAGGGCTCCCCTAACATGCTCCTCTCTCTTTCTCAGCCTCTCTTTGGGGAAAAACTCCTTCATAGCTTGCAACACAACCTATTTACTGTTGAAAATGTGAGCTATTGGATACATTACATATATTAATCTGCTTTGCTTCTCATGGAAATTTTAATTGGTGGAAAACCCTGAAGATAGGTTCCCTAAAAAAGTGGCTTCCTAAGACAGGAAAGACAGGAATTTTAACTAAGAGGATAGAAAAGCATGTATCTGAGACACCTGCTTTTCCTGTCTCATCTGCTATTTGATCCAGCCACCTGATCTTCAAAATGCACCCAATGCCTTCAGGGCAATGCAGAAGAAAATCAGGAAAAAAATTTTTCTTCTTCAGAAAAAAAAAAAAATCAGGAAGAACTTTTTTTCTTTGGGGCAAAAAGAAAATCTTAAGCCCAGCAAAAGATTTTACAATGAAACAAACACTTTCAGGCAGTTCCAGCGCAGAGAAAAGAGAAACATTTAGAAAATGATAATAAAACAGTGATATGAAAAGCAGTGAGAACAAAGAGTGGTCTGCTGTTCCCCTTCGCAGAAATAGCTCATTTGGATGGGAGCTAATTAGTAACAGGCAAAAAAATTCTTCATGATTTTGCCTGGGAGATATTTTTTTTTAATGGCTTGAAAGGCAAATATCATCAGGCACTGTGATGTTCATGCATGGCTACATGTGTTAAATATTAAACTAATCTGAAAACGAACACAACATGCAAATGAAGGTCTGAACTACTCAATTAACAACTCTCCCCCTCCACCCAGGCACTGAGCAATGCTGGGCTGGGGGAAGTGTCCAACACATGGTTTAGCAAAAACCAGGACTTTTGGGGAGGGTTTAATCCCATGCCCTGAAGAAGCTGGGTTTTCACAGAGCTGGAAATCCCTGTTTTAAGGCAAAGGAATAAAACTGAGCTGTGCAAACGCTTCTCCCCAGCCTGCTGTGCCCACTCGGCTGCTGAGCCCACGGAGCACTCAGCTCTCCTTGCACTGGGACAGCACCAGCACCGTGCACCAGGGCCCTGCAGAAAGCAGGGAATAAAAGTAGCAGAGAGCTGTGTATTTACCCTGGGAGCAGAGTGTGGGGTGATGGAAGGGACGAGAGCATGGAGCCCAGCAAGGCTTTGACAGCAACATTTCCATGGCAGAGCCAAAGCAGCTCCAGCCCTGCGCTCCAGCAGCCCCATGCAGGTGGGCTGATGGGAAAAGGTGCCCTGGGCTGTCTCAGGAGGTGTTCAGAAAGAATTTCCCCTTCCTGATCTGCTTTTATACCCTTCACATTCAAAAGATACATGGTCAATACTTGCCCTCATTTTCACTTGAGGGAAATAATTCACCAAAGCCACCTCACCTCGGCATCAGGGGTGCACATATTTCTCACAGTGAGGTACTGCAATGTCCCCACAGCTGATGGCAGCAGGCTCAAAATGTGCACACTGTCATTTTTGGTGGTGGGGTTTTTTTTTGCCTTTGGCAGAATACAGCATTTCAGCTGCAGCCATTGCCATCTTCAGCGTTGGCTTTGCCATCATCGGGACAATCTGCGTCCTCCTGTCCTTCAGGAAGAAGAGGGATTATCTGCTGAAGCCAGCATCCATGTTCTACACCTTTGCAGGTACGAGGAGGGCTGCTCACATTTCTGCACTTGGTTCATAGGACAACACAGAGAAATTCAAGATAGATCCCAAGGGGACAGAGACACTTCTAAAAATGCCCTGAAAGCATTTTCTTCCTGGCCACGGACTACAGGTGTGGTGTGAGAACATCCTGTGCAGCAGCTGTCTGTGTTTTCTCCAAGCCCCTTTAAAAGTATATTCACTCCCTTCTATTATATTCACTGTCAGTCCCAGTCTGAACCAGGGACACACAATAATCTATCTCATTTATTAAGTTTCAAACCAACAAAATGGCTGATCCAGGCCCAAAATACATAACTGTCTCGCAAACACACGAAGACTGCGCCTGTACATGAGCCAGGAATACTTTGACATGCCACAATGAGCACAAGACAGAGGTGCAAATTGTCACCTCCACGTAAAATCTTCCTCAACCTCTGAAAAAGCTCCCCAAGGAATGCAATTATTCCTCCCCCACTTTGAATTTCCCACCCGAGCCTGCCTAAAAGATCACACTCAACAAGTCAGTGGCTGACCTCAGTTATGGCAGAGCTCCTGGCAGTTCTGAGCAATGGTTCCTTCAAACACTGAAGTCAGTGACTCACCTGTGAATCTCACTGCAGTTCCTGTATGCAAAACAACAGATGAGGCGGTTAATTAAGGATGAAAAATTGACAGCTGGTTATTCAACCCACTGCTCCTATCTTCCTTCAGGTCTCTGCATCATCATCTCTGTTGAAGTCATGAGACAATCCGTGAAGAGGATGATTGACAGCAAGGAGACAGCCTGGATCAAGTACAGTTACTCCTGGTCCTTTGCCTGTGCCTGCGCCGCCTTCGTGCTGCTCTTCGTCTGCGGCCTCGCCCTCCTCCTCATCGCGCTGCCCCGCTTCCCCCAGAACCCCTGGGAGACCTGCATGGATGCAGAACCAGAGCACTGATGTTCCCTGCACCCATGAAAAATATCCAGAAAGTGTTCTGAAAAGATTTGTATTTTTTAAAATGTCTGGGTCTCACTACACAATGTGCTCTCCACCTCATGAGTCATTACTGAACCAAGGCATGTTCGATTGCAATTGTTTTCTCTTTTCCTCTCTTTTTTTGATTTCTTTCTCTCTTTTTTGATTCTTTTCTTTCTTTTTCTTTTTTTAAAAAAGCAGAAAGGCCACTCAATATCATCAGGGGTGTGTGTGAATGGCACTGCTCTGTGCCAATTTGGGGCTGCCCTGTGCTGATGCAGTTGAGGGGAAAAATGTGTCTGAGACAGCTCGGGCCACAGAGGAGACAGCTTTGTCATGGAGAAGATATTTGGTGTAATTGGGCATAGATCCATGAGGGGTATCAGGCTTTTATACCTTACTTGGTCAGAGAGAGACTCTGGGGACTCAATGTCCCCATTTACGCCACACTCCTCTCTTCCCTCAGAAGGGTTAGCTTGTTTCCCCAGGGTAAGCTGGAGATCCTTATGCTCTTCTATTAAAATGTTAACATTTGATAAAAAACAAAACAGAACTTTGCGCAACATTGGCATAAAAATCCCCCCTCCAAATTTACACCCTGCAGTTCCATTCTTTCAAATCAAGCGTAAAACTCCACAAAACAGAGTCTTGTGTTTTGCTTAAACTTCAGTGGCGAAGCCAAGACGTACTGAACATGAAGAGTGATATTTTCCTTTAATAAAAAGCATAATCTTCCAGTAGCATGATCTTGTGGAAAACTATTTTGATGGATGAATCACTTGGCCCATCAGATTCTGCAGGTCCACGACAACAGAGCAGCGCTGGGTGGTGTTTGCTGCACAGAGCTCTCATTTGCTCCTGGTGAGTGGGCTTTCAGAGAGCACCCTGCTCTGCTCACTGCACATGTGTACACAAAGCTACATCTCAGGAAAAATCCTTCAAAGCAGCTGCCGAGAGGGAAAGGATTCTGTCTGAAAGGGCTGGGAGAGGCAGCCCTGAGAAGGCGCTGCTGCTGCCTCGCAGCTGCTGCTGCAGAATCAGAGACCCCAGGCAGTGCTGGGGGATGCTGCGGGTGCTGCTTTGTTGCTGAGAGCCTGCAGCGCTCTGCCACAGCTGCCTGAAGCACTTTGGGGGCTGGGGGTCCCCCAATCCAACCATCAGCAGCACAGGGGATGCCCCAGCCCCACACGCTCACCAGCCCCTCCAGCCAAGCCCTTTTCACCCTCACGGTCCCCCAGCACCAAGAGGTGGGGTGTTTCTTCTTTTCTTTCGTTTTTTACAGTTTAATTTTCAGAATCTGCTCAGCATTTTCCCTCCAGGCAGGAAAAAGAACTTGGCTTACAGTGTACTCTTTTCACCAGGCAATTTAAAAATCAGGAGAAAGGGGAACTGAAGTGCTCTTCCCTCTGTGTTTAGCTGCCCACAACCCTAAAGAAAACCAGAATTCCTAACAGAATTTCTGGTCAGTTTGAAGAGGTCTGAAATCATGGCATGTTCAAACATTTGGAGGAATTCCCCAGCAATTCACTGCTGGCTCGAGGGGCTGCCCTCAGCCCTGCTGTTGGGGTAGATCCCAACCCAGCAGCCTCAGCCAGACTCAGGCTCATCTCCATTTTCCCCATCAGCAGAGTGGCAGCAAGAACAGAAGCCTTTTGTGAAGTTGCATTAATGTTTTCCAAGCTCTTTGAAGTTGAAAAGCACTACAAATAACACATATATTATAAAGTTTTGGGATAAAGCACTCACTGGTGCTCAGATCTGAGTGTGAGCTGAGGAGCTCTGCCTGTCTCTCATCATGAGAGAAAACTGCAAGTCTTCACGTTGTCACAGAACCACTCTGAAATGCTAAATGGTTTTGAAATCTTATTTTTGGGTACAGAGCTGACATCCTGAATTTGCATTTTCATTGTTGAGGAAAACAGAGGCTAGTTTCTAGGGAGAACCTTTACATGCAACAACAGAAAGGAAAGGAGTCAGTGTGACCACCAGGGTGGCTGACCCTGGGTTGGGTCATCCAAAGATTAATGTAAGCAGAGCACCTGGCAGGAACAACAGCATTCCCAGCTCAGCCATCATTATCACCATCACCTCAGACGTGCCATGGCTTGTATAAGCATGGTTTGGGGACAGGGGTCTGAGTTTGTCACCCCACACAGAGCAGTGGCACATCCTGGGTCCCTGGGAAGCTCTTCACCCATCCACACCTTTCCTAAGTGCCATCCCTCTCTTTCAATACCTCTGCTGGAAGAAAGTAATTTCTAGGTGGGTTCTCATCTTGATGGGCCAACTTTTTGCCCAGCCAAGATGCTGCTTAGTCCCCTTCCTGATATTCAAGAGCAAGATGTGCACATTTCAGATAAACACACCCTGCAAGGTCTCACCCACCTGCTGCACACTCCTGATCCGCTTCATCCACGGCCCAGTGAGGGCACTGGAGAGATTCCTGGGGAGTGCTGGGCTTTGGCCTGGATCCAAGGTTGTACAGCCTCTCTGGGATCACTTTACTCATGAGGCAGAGAAAAAACACAGCTCACAGCATCGAGATCCTACACCCACAGCCAGAGCTCAGGCAGCATAGCCAGATGCCTCCCAAAGCCCTTGAGTCTCACTGAGTTTTATTCTCTATCTGCTCCAGGCTGAGGCTTTGTGATCATTCCCTGCTCTGTGTGGTCCCTGCCAGACTGAGAAGCACATGGATAACTTCATATTAAGAACTGCTGAAGAGGGACCCATCCATTAAATCAGCCATTGGTATTCATGGTGGGAAGGGCTCTGCTCCTGCAGCAGGTTTGTTCTGCCAGAGAGCTGATAATGTGTTTTAAGAGAGTTAATAAAAGTAATTGGTCTTCATAAAGGAAAAGGAATATAATGTTGGAGGGGGGAGCTGTAACCAGTTTCAATTTTCATTCTCTCAGCTGAGCAAACAGCAGGGAAGAGCCACCAGAACCTCAGGAATGCACCATGAAAATGTGAAGGAAATGTCCTCACCAGCAGGGAGTCACCAGAGCCAAACAGGGATGGGAACCTGGCTGCTACACACCCAACAGGAGCACTCCTGGGTTTGGGACACAGCCAATGAACTGAGTGGGAAACAGGCACTAGAGAGAGGGAGAGGCAAATCAATTTGCAGAACAAGGAAGAACCACCAGCCACCATGAAATCCTGAGCGTGTGCCCTGCCACTCCCAGACCGACAGACACCTTCAGTCACTGGCCCTTGGGGCATCTGACACTCCTTAATCCAGCCCCAGCATCTGTCCCCTCCTCAGATATCCACAGAGAGGTGCCCCAGGGCACTGCCCAAGCCACAGAGCTGAGATCTGCCAAAGCTCAAGTGTTAAATCACAGTCAACGCAACAGAAGACGTGAAGGTTTTTGTTTATGTAAGATTTGCTGTGAGGCGTGGAGAGAATCTGCTTCCCTTGTTTTTAAATGCTGTGCTGTGTGAATTTAATGTGCAGAAAAGGTGTCAGACAAGCAACCCTGAAGAAGAAAACTGCCTGTTTAGCAGCGAGCTGAGCTCTTGAACACCCTTCATCTGCAAGGAGGTTCTGCAGGCACAGCCCAGCACCAGCGGGTGGGGGGAGAAGAGCTCAGCACACAAGGCAGCACAGATGGGTGCATGACAGAGGATTTCACCCAGAAATCCTGGCACACACCACTATTTCTCCTTTAGTCCAAACCTACGAAGAGCCAGCACCAGTGCAGGATGCTCAGGTGTTTGAGTACCCTGATGTAGTGTAGAAAGGCACAGGTATTTACTAATTTACTTTGTTTCTTCACAGATCCATTTCCACTCTGTGATTTCTGTGTGCCCATCACCTTTCTCTCCTCACTCTGAGCTGTGGAAATGATTTCCACAAAGTCCCAAAGATCTGGGAATCTTCCCCCTACAATGAGATCCCTGGCCCTGCTGCAGAGGAACACTTCCTCACCTGGGCCTGACAGCTCTTGAGGAACACACCTGATACAGGAGTCAGAAGTTTGCAGCACTGCCAGCCCTGGGGAGGGCCCTGGGGATCCACACTGAGTCCCTGGGCTCCATCCAGAGCTGCAGTCACATGCCAGGAACCTGACCATGGGCAGAAACTGTTAACGAATTAACCTCAGCTTAAACTTAATTTAAAACAAACTTCCACTGTCCACAGTGGGACAGTGCCCCTTGGAACACTGCATTACTTTATAACTTAACTACAGGGGTATTAGGCTGCTCTGTACCATAAAACACACTCAGCAGTGAGACCTGCTCTAAAAGCGTCCATTCCAATTATTTCCCCTTTCCATTGTCACCAAGGGACAAGAAAAGAGCATCACAACTTTGTTTTCACTGAAGTAGAGGATGAGATTGTCGTTGCTTTGTCACACTTGATCGATGTTCAGGCTCCACTGTAGCTATTGAACATAAATTCAAGGCATGCAGACATCACACATGCCCACTCTGCATCAGACACTGAGCTGCTCTGCTGCTTTCTTCAAAGAAATGCAGAGAAGGGAATAAACTCGGATTTCTGGACTATTTTCTGTGTAACAGAACCAGCAGCACAATTCTGTTTGCCGAGGCTACGGCTCAGCTTCGTGCCCAGTATCACCAGTCTCACTGGGAGCACCTCAGTGGCTTCACAGCTGGTCTTGTTGAGGTATTTACCCTTCAGCAGGAAGGCAAGTCTTCTGAAAAAGAGACTGACAACATCTTTTAACCAGTCTTGGATAATTCATATCACCAAGCATTCTGTAATTTGTCAGAAGCATCTATTAATCCTTAATGAGGTAAAAACTCCTGAACATTTCTCAGCTAAAGTTGCCAAAAAACCCCCACACTGAACTGACATTTCCATTGCTGCTGCTGCAAATCCTTTTACTTCTCTTGAATGGAAAAAAACCCAAATTTAGAAGGATTCAGCCCTTGCTCCCTGATACAGACAGCAAAAAGAGACCAGCACAAGTATTGCTACACCAACAGAAATAGCCCATATTTCATGTCAAGGAATACGATGTGCAAATTTTTATAGGCACCATAGATCATCACCATCTGTCTTGACAAGTTAATTGTCTGCAGTTTTTCTAGGAAAACTAGAACCTTTGAAAACTAACAAAACAAATGAGTTGAAGGATGACATGGGCAGAACATGAAGCATCATGGGCTCACTGCCCTGGAAATGTGCACGTTGTGATATGCCTGAGTTTAGTCTAAAAAGAAAATTTGGAGTGGTCAAACACTGCTCTTGGTGCTACTTATAGCACTGAGGTACTACATACATAGCAAAAGAATTGCTTATAGAGCACAATCTCTGCAAAAAAACCAGCTGAACTTGACAAATCTGGGAACAAAACATTAATTAATCAAAGCAGAGAACGGCACTCACAGGGTTCGCAGTCAGCGGCAGGACTCACATCCTGCAAAGGGCCAGCAACAGCACAGCCCATACAATTAAAAATTCAGGACAAACTGTATTAGATGACAACCTCCAGGAGAAAATATGGACACTGGGGCCTCGGTTCTAACCTGCCAGCTTAATGCAAAACAGCAATTTATGAGCTGTCTTGTGGAAACACTGAAAGCTGCCATGTGAGCACAAAGAGGGATGGAGGGGAATTGTCCCTACGACCCACGCTGGGCTCTGAGGAGCCTGGCACTGCTGAGACACCTGAGACACACTGAAACCACCCTGGGGACACCCAGTGCACTGCAGGCTGCTGCACAGGACACCAGCACGCCGTGGAGGGCCCCCAGCAGCCAGGGCACTAACAGAGAGAGACAGGGACACGCCACAAATCGCTGCCAGAGCCTGCTGCTCCTTCAGGACAGGCTGCAGGGCCAGGAGCAGTCCAGGCTGGGGACAAGCACAGCCACGTCCCACAGCAGCACCCAGATGAGCCAGGGCACCACGGGCAGCCCCTGCAGCCTCAGGAGGTGCCAGTGGTACCTCGGAACCAGCTCCAGGTCAGGCTGAGCTCGCCTGGCTCCTCCTGACCTGGCACAGCCAAAGCTCACAGCTCCAGGATTCCTTAAACCAGGACAACTACACACAGAAAAACATGCCAGCTGCATTCACTAAGTGGCCTTTTGGAGGGGGAAGGCTCTAACTGACTTGTAAAAAAAAAAAAATAATTTTTCTTAGAATCCAAATAATTATTTTTTAAAAAAATCTTTCTCTTCATTCTTCATTAGTTCTTATCACCACACTGACAACCTCCCGTGAGGCATCCAGATTTTTCTCATCAAAAATTGGAATTAAAGAAAACAAAATGAGAAATTATTCTTGATATCAAATACAAGCCTACTAAATTTAGATCTATCATTTAAATTTTCCACAGACAACAATGGGGAGTTTATTCCTAGACAAGGAGCATGGGATTTGGCACTAACTGCAGCATAAAAAAGGTAAAGAAGCCAAATAACCCAGTTGGTGCATATGCCCCAGCCTCACTCATTTCCCCCAAAAATGAGATAATTCACTCAAACTCAATTTTGAATTTTCCCTGTAATTGCAACAGGTCCATATTTACAGTGCAGCCTGGGCAGTGCCCACTGGAGCCATCTGTAAAGCCTAATTTCATTTTAGTAAGAGTTTGATTGAAGCCCTAGGAGAGTAGAAAATACAGTTTTGGGGTTTTCTAAACATGACTTCAATAAACATTGGATAATTTGCTCCAAAAACCGAAATCTCACTCAGGGCTGTATATGTGACATACAATGGCCAGACAAGAGATTTCAAAAAAATACAATCTCTTGGAAAAAATCTAACTCTAAGAAATCCAAATGATTCATTCCAAAGCTGTTAAGTCAGATCATCTCTATCATATCATCCTCAAATTCCTGGGTGAGAGCACTTATGAAAATTTAGCACCAAAACCAGCTGGGGTTTTCATAAAGTTAAAGAACTGAAATTCTAAGCCGGAGAGGAAATAGGATTTTATCTGTAATATTTTCAGTGTAGATAAAATGCCAGTGTAAAACAGAATAAAATGTGGTGAGATGTGACCATCTCCCCCTTAACTGATCGACAGATAGCAGTAAATTAACAAGTGATGTTTATTAGTTTAATATTCAATATTAAACGGTGAACAGAATCAAAAGGCTGCTCCACAGAACTGAGTGACTTTGAAACCCCTGAAATTACAAAATGCTGACTTGGGGATGTGAAGTGCTTTGGATCCCCATCTCTTCTCTGCCCGTCCTGTTCCTCCCTCCACTGGATCCCTGCTCCTTTGCCAGTGAATTTCCCATGGACTGATTCCTGCAGCCAGCAGCTCGGCAAAAACCCATTTAACAGCAGCTTTGCTTGACTCAAGGTTGCAGAATTTGGCCTCTCCTCGTTTTTGGGTCCTCTGGGTTCCATGCCCTGGGCTGAAGTGCTGAGCAGAACTTGGCAGAGCCTGTCCCCTCCCCAGCATTGTTTGGTGTAACATTAGGAAATAAATTAAGGAATTACACGAGCTTTGCTTTACAGCAAAAAGAAGGAAAAAGGTTTTCAGATAAGTTTCTGAATCATAACCCAGCAAAGATTTATAATAAAAAATTTATATGCAACCCTCTGCAGTGTACTGAGTTTAAACCAACCCCATTACATAATGACCCTTGTCTTAACACATGAAGTCAAATGCAAAAAAATGAACTGATTGATTGTAACTAGAGCAAACTCTGATTGAACAGAGCAGCAGCCACTGCTCCCCAGTAAAGTGTCCCACGGACAGCTGCAAAAATTTGACATCACCCCCTCACAGCTCTAAAATTTCAATTCCTGCAGATAATAAGTGCAGGAATTCTGAACTACACCCAGCTCATCCCTGTAAACCAGTTCCCAGATTTAAGGTTATTTCAAGTGTACAAGGAGGATTAAAGAGAAATAAAGGAGAAACCGCCCTCTGGAGCTCCTCGGCCACAAAGTAGGGACAGTGTGCAAGACCAGAAATCTTTATCCACAAAGGTTTTATCTTCAGAACTTTCATTCACATTTGTCTCTTTAATTTTTTTTTTTTTTTTAATATCCCATAATAGTTTTTCAGACTGGATTCCTTAAGGGCCAGGTTCATGGAGATAAACAACCTGGTAACCACTCTGATCCCCAGAAGATTTAGATTAATTTGGATACAGCTTTGACAAACATTAAATCTCTTCTTTAATGATGTTCCTCAAACAAAACAGTTAGCAAAATATCTGAATTTCCTTGTATAATGTCACATTTTAATGTAAACATCAAATAATGTACCAAAAGTTTTACCGGAAAAAAAAAAAAAAAATTAAAGCGGCACAATTCTTTATACCACTGGAGAAGAGGGGAGGAAAAAGCCAGATTACAAACATTTACACATGCATAGTGGAAAAAAAAAATTAAACAAACAAACAAAAAAGTATTTTACTAAATTCACGCATTTTTTTTAAAATAGTTATTAAATCTACTAAGCACCAACATACCTAAAAATTTATTTTCAGCTTCATGATTCATTTAAAAAACCTATCAAATTAACTTTTCAAACAAGCTTATATTATCAGCTTGTCCAAAAATAAAATGTAGAGTTTTTTGGGTTTTTTGTTTTTTTTTTTTTCTTCTTTTTTCGATTTTTTTATTATTTTTTGAAAGTATACCAATACTTTTATCTGAATGTTTCCAAACAATGGCATAGGTGTCTGCAAAGAATGCCTTTACTTTACCCTACAGTGGATGGAAAATACAATACCACATCATACAGAATCTAAAACTATAAAAGTCTGAGAATGCAGCATCCCTTCACAAAAAAGCTGATAAAACTGAAATTATTTAGAAGATGCTGCACCTTTATTAAAAAAAAAAAAATTAAATGAATTTAAGCAGAAATAACATACATTTTTACATTAACTGGCCATTTCTGGTACAGAAACCCAGCATAGTATGCTAATGTTATTGAATAAATGTAAATGCTACTTACAATCTTCTTAAATACAATTTAGACAAACTTTTTTTTTTTCCTTTTTTTCCTTTTTCCTTTTTTTTTTTCCTTTTTTTTCAAGTTGTACAGGTAATCTCTCAGCTGCTAGTTTAATGCAACGTATCATTAACATTACACAAATTAAAAAATAACACGTGTGTGTCTTCCTACAGAAAAGCTTCCAAAAACCCGACCCACATCAAAAAATGCAAAATAATGGAATATAATTAAAAAAAAATTAGTTGCAAGTCTAGCAGCAAAGCAATTAAGTGAGGATATATTTACCAATATAAACAAAAGGGAATATTTGCAACTACAGGTGAAGCCCCAACTATCTTAGATCTACCGACACAAATAAAAATTAAACTCTCTCTAAAAAAAATAATCTGATTATTTAAAATAGGAGTAAAAGCCATTGCTACCTGATGAACTACCTAGGCTAAGTTCCTGAAACAAGGACAGGGGGTCGCTGTTCTTTTTTGTCTGCTCAGGAGGAGGTTTGGGCTTGGGGGGAGCCCGCAGAGCGCTGGCGTAGGACATGACGGGTTTGGTGCCGCCCGCGGGCTGGGGGCTGCTGCTGTTGGACTCCACCAGCTGCTTGTTGGGCATCAGAGGGGGGAACTGGCCCAGATGCTGGAGCACGTTGTAGTTGAAGGAGTTGGTGAGCTGGATGTTCTCGGCCTTCAGGTGTTCCTCTGGGGGCTTGGCAGCCTTCGGGGGAGCTGCGAAGGAGAAAGCAGAGTTGGAGCAAAGGAGCGGCTCTGACTCAGCCCATCCACCTGCAGCAAGCCCAAAGCCAGAGCTGCCACCACCCCTCTGGGAACCTCCTCCCACACCACCCATCTGCCGTGTTTAGTCACTCTGAAAATGAAGTTCAGAGAATGACACAATCCCAGGATGGGCTGGGTTGGAAGGGATCTTAAAGCTCACCCTCCTCCACCCCCTGCCACAGGCAGAGACACCTTCCACCAGACCAGCCTGCTCCAAAGCCCCATCCAACCTGGCCTTGAAGTGACCTAACTTCATTCCCAACTCTCAGATCATGCAGCAGCAGCACAAGACTGACATTACTAAATACCTCCTCCATGTGTTTGCACCCTACAGCTGAAACCCCAAACCTGCAATTCCACACAGTGGATTCCCCTTGTGCACTGAAGGGAAGCTGCCTCTGAATGGGATCTACTCTAATTTAAGCACTTTATCCACTGAGACAGCACAAAGAGTATTTCATTCTTCTTGCTTTACAGCTTAATAGGCTAAAATTAAAATTTACAGCACCATATATAATTCATTCTCCAACAGCAATTCAGAGTCCTGAATGCCAACCAACTAATTATTGGTATTTCAGGCTGAATGCATTCCTGCTAATTGATATGTTCTTGCTCCACATTTAACAACTCCTGTAACTATCAGAAAAAATGGTGCTTTAAACCATAGGTATAAAACTGCTTTCAAGTGAATTTCCTGAATCCTAATGAGGTCCCATACTTTTGTCTGGAGAATTGTGCTGTCTTGCACAGCGAGAGAGACCCTACACTGAAACACAGCTCCATGTTCTATCTGCAATAGTCTAGGAACTGGGCAACAGACATATTCTGTAATTATTTCAGTCTTTAATCATATAATGTTATTTTTAAAGTGCACATACAAAAATGTACCATGAAATGAGTGCAAAAGCAGAAAAACATAAAGTTTCTCACTGGAAGGGTCACACACAGGCTTCTGCTTTTTATAGAGCACTCAAAAAAAAACAAACCCCAAAACCAACCCATAGAAGAATGGATATGGAAAGAACACAAGCAAAGCAATTTTGCTAGGGTTGCTATGATTCAACAAAAAACAAACAACCCAGAACACGAGCAAAAAACCTCCCAAAATAACCACAGCACTCAAGAGAAGACAAGTAATGACAAGCAGGGCCAGAGGTGAAAGCTGTGTGTGGTAGAGGTGTCTAAGAGAAGGAAAAATATGAAATACACATCTCAAATAAGAACTTAAATCATTTTCTTTCCATCAACAGAAAAAGCAATGCATATCAAACTCTCCAACTGCAATTTTGGGAAGTGCCTGCATAGAACAACCCTGAGCACTTGACAGCAGCTCTCCCTGTGCTCCATAAATCCCTCCTGATCCAACCCAACACTGGTGCCACAGCCACCCCTGACGTGCAGGAGAGCTCAGCCCTTGAACAGCCTGGAGTCAGGGTCACTCCCTGTGAGCAACAAACACAGGCACAGCACTTCCACAGCATCACATTCTCACGGGGTTTTATTTCATGGATAAAAACCAACAGTAACGAGCACAGTGCACTTACTGGTCATTAACCCTTAGCTCTATAAAACACATTTGGGCTGTAAATATGATCACAGGCAGTGAGCTGTAAATGTGGAAAGCCACAGCAGCCATAAAAGGAGGATGTGTTTGCATGAACCATTAGATACAGGGCTCTGTTTCATACACATTTATTGACAAAACAGAACCATGCTGAACTACAATAAAAAAAAAATTCATCGCAAATGCAGTTACCAGTGAGAACTTGACATTTTCACCTAAAATTTAGTATCTGACAGCAAATGTGTGTATATGGTACTTTTTACATACACATCTGTCCTCTGAGGACTTCACCCACAAACAGGTTCTCAGGCTTTTCATTAAAGCAAAGAAATGTGCGACTGGCTGATCCCAACATAAACGTGCCAGAGTTCCTGAGCTCCTCTTAGATAACCACGAAGTTTGGGGAGCATCTCTGTGTGAGCAATTCAGTGATGAATGCCACATAATACTGTGCATTCAGCTCCTTGATTTTCAGTAAAAATAGAAATAGATTGAAGAAGGTGCCCTGAGCTTGCAGCTTTGAACTTAGCATGAAAGATGCTGCCATAAACACAGGTTTGCAAAATAATGTTTTCACATTTTGGAAATTAAAAGGCACATTAGGAATTTAATTCTTGAGTGCTGTCGCTGATATAAAGAGCTTTTCTCATTCATTCTACACTGCATGTTCCTACTTCAGAATTACTATGAAATTACAAGATGTTTCACGTTTATAAGTTTGATGAAAAGCAATTAAATCTTTTAAGGCAAATAAAACCAGCTTATAAATATTTTTCCGCATTATTAAGTGGTTTTAATATCCACACTGGAATACTGTTTGCATTTTTATTAATTTTGTTTTTAAATTACCACTGGAGATTCTTAAAGCAAAATCACAGGGAAGAAACTGTACTATCCTGGTAATTTTGTTTTTCATAAACACAAGAAATAAGGAGAACAGAAGAAGAGTAGTTGAACTGCTCCAGCTCTCTCCTTGCAGCTTTTTGTCATCTCTGAAAAGTTAATTTAGTTTCTGTCTGCTCAATCAATCAGCACTGCTGCTACCACCAGGGAAGCCACATTCCACTGAGATTCTTCCACGGTGAGAGAGACTTTAAACTCGTCACTCCTTTGATGAAGTACCAGAATTTACTAGAGAAACGCTGAGAGCACTAATTCAGTTTATGTGTTGCTCCCTCAGCCTGTAATACCAACACAAAATATCACTGACTCTGGAAACAAATAATCTATCTTGCAAATAAATCCCACCAGTCACCTTAGCTCCCTCCAGCACAAATTCAGGTGCACTTGAAGCCTCTGTAAGAGACTTTCTGGGTTCAGTGGAGCTTTTGGAGAAGACTAAGAAGCAGCATTGCTTTTTTTAGCTGAAAAGCAGGATGTTAACAAGAAACGGGATTATTCCAAGCAAACCTGTAACGACTGAAACAACAAATACTCCAAAAACCTTTGCTTAAGTTGGTTTTGGGAGAGGAGCAGCTGCACTGTACCCACCTAGCAGCTCCCGGGGCGGCACGGCTCTGCTGGCTCCGTTGCATGGAATGTTTGGGTACGGGGCAGAGGAGGAGGAGTTCACCCACAGCTCAGGGGAGGAGTAGTTGAACGATGACTGGTTACTGTGGTCCTGAAGCTCTTTACACTGACCAAGACTGTCTTGAGGAGTGCTCAATTCTTCAGAACAAGCCTGGACTGAACTAGAGGAAATTCTTCTTTGGTACAACGGCCTGCCTGGTCCTCTTGGTTCATACTGTGAACAAAAAATACCAAACCATAAAATAGCCTTTTGCTCTTTTGATTCAACTGCATGTATCAAATACCATTTCCCCATTCAATATTTTCCCTGAAATACCTTACCAAAAAACCCCCTAGTTCTCCGCATTTACAAAAAAACTAATACATTTCAAGCAGTATATGACTACATATACTGCAGTCACTGATAATGTACTTTGATCACACAAAATAGAGAATTTTATGGGAAGTGCAAAGAACATCAACTGAGATTTCTTAATTCTTATCAGCCTTTGTATCTCACACTCCTACGTGGGTGTTGGATCACACAGTGAGGAGGAAGATACCCAGCACTTACAGACGAAGCAAAGGAAGCACAGAAAGGCACAAGAGCAAGAAAAAAAATGTTCTTACAGTGCAGTCAGGAAAAAAATGGCTTTTCCTTTTCCAAAGGATAAATTAGTGACTTGTACACCAGGATCTGGGGAAGCAGGATACATTTGTATACTGGATTTTGTACATACAAAACAAATGCTCTGGAGAAGCGAGTGCCCTCGGGAGAAATAATGCAGAGAATTTTATCTGAAACCACAGAAATTACTTGCTTCCATAAACCCTGTAGATCATGTAAGATGAAAACAGCAGGAGCTCCATCAATTAACCTGTGGGCTTCAAGAATTCAGATTTAAGGGCCCTCTAAGCTTTCTCAAGATTCAAAGCAGGTCTGTCACATTACAGTTTATTTTTAACAATAAATACAGTATTTACTCCCATCTGCACTGACTAACAAGAGGACCAATAACAGAAAAGTCATACAGGTAAATCTAGACTTGGTAAAGGGGAAAAAAACCCATCCTAATGAAATGTCACAAGAAATTAGCTAAACAAACATCAAATAACTTGCTTGCAGAGTCCAACTATTGTTATTATATCATCTAAAGAAAGTAGACGGGAAAAAAGTGCACGGAAGGAAACTGTTATATCTCATTTCAGTCACCACAATCAAGGGATCAACACTTGAATATCCTGACAATCCATTCCCCTCAGGAAATTCTCCAACAACAACAAAAAGAAATCTAAAAAATTCAAAAATTCCTGCCCAAATCAACCCAAAAAGTATACATTCATTGAGCTTAAAAGGGCTATTTTGGTAAGCAATCAGGAATTTATCAAAGTTCTGGACACTTGCAAGTACAGAACCAGACAGAATAACTCCAGTATTCCCTTTGATGCACAGTTCAGATCTGGTTTGACTAAACACATGCAAAAGCTTTCAAGTATCAAGTCAATTAACAGCTTTATAAATAGTGATTGAGGAAAACAGTTTAGCAAGGATACCAAAAGTCAAGAAATCTGCCCTGACAAGTCCCTTGTCTGAGGGACATCTGTTAAAAACACACCTAAAACCCCATTTTGATTTCTTTGTGCATTCAGTCCTACCTATCAGCTGAAGCAGCAGTTTTGGAAAGTTTATAAGCAAGTCTCTGTCTTGTAACACCTTTACTGCATTTGGCATTTCTGTCACATATTTTGAAAGGAAGAAGAAATAAGAGCTAAACCGAATTTGCACTAATTACATAAAGGCTCACTCTATTTGTCTCCAGATAGCAGGAGCTGTCACAAGCTCTATAGGGATATTTATTGGTTTATTACTGCTGAAAAGCCATTGTTCCTACGTCCTGCTGTACTGACAGCATTAACTGTTGTCACAAAGTATTCAATTTTATACAGGGTGGTATGACTTAATGGACTGAGACATCAAATTTCTAAATGTCTATAAACCCAAACCTTACTACAGCCCTGGCTGGGCCTGAGGACTCCATTAACCTCTCCGGATCTGTGTAAGACAGAAATTTGTAAAATGCACTGGAATTCAATTTTAGTTATTTTTCCCAGGCTCAAAAACTAAGTATTTTCTGTTTTCAGAAGTTGAAAGACAAATTAAATAGGTATTGTGTGAGACAGCAATGAGCAAGGCTCCCTCCCCAGCTTCTGTAAAAACCTTAACAGAAATGCATCACAGAACAAGCCACTTATGTACAAACATTGGATTATATGCAGTCAGCGAGAATATTAATTCTCACAATCCTGGAATGCAACCTGGCTTCAGGACACTCCAGGCTTGCACATCATCCACTCCTGAGCACCTCAGATTCAAACTGGGATTAAAACCTCCTGTTCAAAACATGACCTGTCCTAGCTGTGTGTGCTGGCACAGTCTGCATCTCACAGCACACCCCCTTGGAGCCCAGGACAAGAGAGGATGGAGAGGAACAGAGCCAGCTGTGTGTGGCAGGGTGTGTGCTGGAGCCAGCCTCAGGCAGCACAGCTGGCTGTCTCTGATTTCCAACACACGGCCCCAAAATGGCTCTGTACCAAATTCATGCAGGCAGGGTGGGATTATGACAGCTCTGGTCTCCTATGAGAAGTCAGTCAAGCACATTCACAGCTCAACACTGAGTCAACTGGCTGGGTCATTCCAGCTGACTGTCCAGAGCTTCCACCTGGGCTGTGGTTGATTTTCACTGCAGATAAATGACATGCAGAAACAGAGAAATGACTGCACAACAACTCAGAGTAACATTCCAAAAGCCAAGGCTTCCCATTTAACAGAGAAAATGTTACACCTGCAGCGACAAGAACCACAGATCTGCTCAGGGTGAACAGCAGAAACGCAGAGAACGATTCCACCTCACAGAAATTCCCACTGTGAGCTTTTAATGCGTGAGGTGTTTTGCACTCATGACCACTTCACAACATAATTTGATATTAAAGCGACAGGACGAGTGCAGAGCAGACAGAACACCCACCTCTTCTAAGCTGTGGAGCGAAGAAGCAGAAACTGCTCGAGATGCGAGTGGATGAAATGGCTCCTGACCGACTGCGTGCTGATGATTCTGGATTTGTATAAAAGGGCTTTGCTGCGACCTGTGGGGCAGTGGAGGTATTCCATAGTGAAAGCCCTGCCCCAGGAGGTGATTCTGCTGTAGGTTAGCGTAAGTCCAGGACCCATCAGGTTGCAGGTATTTCAAGGGAGATGGGGTTATGTGTTCGGATGGCATTGAGAAAGGGGGGTTGTACATTTGGGGTAAATGCTGCTGAAATGCTGGGTTAGTGGGCAGTTCAATGTCTCTGCTGCTCTCAGTGAAGTTGGGGAAGTGGGCGCTGTGGTTGGAGTTACAGGAAGGAGAAGGGAGTGCTGGTGGGCTCCGGGGCTGGACTTGTCTGTATTGCAACAGTCTGGACTGGGGCGGCGGCATTTCGGCCACGTCCCGGCTCTCGCTCGGATCGCGGTGCGACAGCTCCCGCAGCAAGTCCTGGAACCTGCATGGACACAACAAATGTAGCAAGGAAAGAGGAAGGGGGGAAAAAAAAAAAAAAGTTTTGCTGAAATCTCGCTCTTTTTGAGGTGCAGAAAACCCAGAGAACAGAACACTGAATTTAAATATTCTCATCTTTGCGCTTACTGACCCTAACTTCAAAGGATGTGACTGAGCAATCAGAAATTAAGCACAAGAGGATTAATTGGATGAAATACCCACCTGAATCGTCTCAAAGTTTTAATAACTCTTGAGATTTCCTTTCCAGTCAGAAGAATCAATTTTTTGTTATCTCTTAAGAGACAACTAAAGGTAAGGATTTCCTGCTTTACTACACAAAGTAAAAAGTTCACATAGTTAAAGAAAATTTTAACCCCTCTCGAGGCAAAAGCCAGAACAATCAGGGACTCCCCTCACTTGCACGATATACTTCTAAACTTCTTCAAAAGGCCAATTCAATTCAGCACTTCAAAGAGTCAGCTAAGAGGGCATTTAGATGCTTTACCATGTCTATAACAAACCAGATGGAAAAGAAAGCATAGTGGGAGATGACAGTAAACAGAGGCAATTTAAAAATCCAGCCTTTCCAATATACATGATTATAAGTTGATGACCACTGGAACCATTTTTCTGTTGACGTTCAACAGCTTCCTTTCTTGCCCCCTAAAGCTCCATCTCAAATACAAGCATTTTTTTTTTAAATCTGCTCTTAAAAGCAAAGGATTTTTGAAAAGGAAGAAAAGTTTGTGTTTCACTGGGGAGCAACGTTCAGGGAGGGGCTGTTTTGTTTCTTTTCAAGCACACAAATCTCAGACTGCCACTTCAAATTGAAGAATTTACAACTTAAATAGGCCTTAACTACACTCAGACACCTCTTTCATAAAAACACAAGGTTGTTACTCTCTATCCATTCCTTATTCCATAAATACAACACTGAAAAGCTCCATAAAAATACTTTTCCACTACAGCTTTACTACCCAATATACTAACAGAATAAAGCATAACACATAATAAAAGCATAGTTGTAAGTCAGCCTGCCAACTATTTTAACCTTCATAATAACAGCAGCAAAAAGTAATACCTTTAAGTGCCTTGCACTTGATCACAGTGTTACAGATAGGTGCCCACTGCTCAATTTTACACAAGCTCTGATGACTCAGTAAACAAATACCTTGAATATGTTGCCTCTGTTTCATCTTCTGTATTACTGGCAAGTTTCCAGTTTGCCCTAACTTGCTGCTGTTGATGTAATCCAATTGGTTGCTGAGGAAGATGTGGTAGATGAGGATGGTGATGGTGTTGATATGGAATAGTGCCTTGACTGAGATAGGCATTATGTTCATTCCATTGCTGTAACCTGGCTTGTTGTTGCTGCCTTATTGTTTCCAAAGCTACATTTCCATGCATACGATCTATAAAAATAGTTTTAAAAAAAAATTTTATCTAATGCCCCTTTTTAAAGATCTTTATGTCAGAAAAAAAAAAAGAATACTTTTTATACAGTTTATTCCAGGGTCCATTATACACTAACTGCATTGCAGTGCATAACCTGGTTATTTAAATCATATGGAAAATCATATAAACATGAATCTTCTAATAAAGTGCTGAATATTCAAACATGCCTCAAGCAGCAAATTATGCTCAATGACATTACTTATGGAAACTAACCCAACAATGACCCAATTCAGAGCAATATGCCTGAAAAAGGTAAATACCTCCTTCATTTTCACTTCAATGTAGTTATAATTGCACACTCTGAATTTAAATAAAGAAAAGTCACCTACCTAAAGTGTCCCCTAAGGGCATTCCTGACGGATTCTCTTCAATGAAGCTGTTCAAGTGGGTTGGCAGAACTGGGTTGTGCTGTGCAATAGGCCTCAAAGGATTATTGACTTCTTGTAACAGAGGTGGGGGGTGTTGTTCTGAAATCACAGCATCTACAGCAGGAGAATGTGGTCGGTGGGGAATGGGATTATTAAAAAAGGACTGGCTGGGGCCTGCCTGGAAAGCAGGGGAAAGCTGCGAAGGTGGTGGAGGCTGCTGATTCAAGTGATTATGCTGCTGAACTACCTGGCTCTGCTGGGGTGGCATTTGGTTGGGTTGCTCAGGCAAGTGATTTTGCTGTTGACTTAAGAGGTTTTGCTGCTGCTGCTGCTGCTGCAGAGGGTACGGCTGCCTCGGGATCTGGGAGAGGTGCTGGAAGTGGGGGTTGGGAACTGCGAACTGGGAGTGGGGTGGGGTCAGGTGCAGGTTCGGCTGCCTGGGGGGGGGGTTGTCTTTGCGATGGAATTTAGCATTGGGGTAGCCAACACTGGAACGGGACTCTGGGCTTCTCTGCTGAGGGTTTGCTTCTAAATCAACCTGCAAAAAGGAGAGTAAAAAGGTCTGAGAACTCGCATTTAAAAAAAACATTTCAGCGTGACTAAATGAATGAATGACTAAACGGAGTGATTAAATTCATTGAGAGCCTGGAATAACAAACAAGCAAAAATACTCAAATCCCCAAAAATAAACGAACAAGCCAAACCAGAAACCCAGACAAGAAAAACCCACCTGCTTGGATTCCAGAGGTTTTTTCTCAGGTGTTCGAATTTTACTGATTTCAGGCCCAGCAGTGTTTTCACTTTTACCTACAAACATTTACAAAATTATTTAGTTTCAATAGAAAAATTATTATTTGGGGATTTTTTTTCCCAGACACAGGAAAATCGACTTATTAGTATGACATTTACAGCACCACAGACATTTAGTATCATCTACCTAAATAACTCTTTCCCTTTAATCTCTACACTTTGCTCATTAATCACCGCTAAGTAGTCCTTCCAACTTAATTGCAAATAACATCAGCAGTACTGCGGAAGGGAGATGGACCAATTACACCCTCAGCACCCCTCCCCAGCCCCCATTCCTTCTGAATCTCACAATATCCCAGTTATTCTGTTTGTAATGGCAAAGCCCAGGTCATTTCCCCAATCTGTGGATCCCTCGATTAGGGAGGAAAGGACGAAGGAAGGAAAGGACGAAGGAAGGGAAGGACGAAGGAAAGGAAGGTTTCAAGCACAAACTGTCCCCAAAGCAGAGCAGTCTGCAGAGCCATTGCAAGCACTGACCATTTCGAGTTTGCTCGTGCTGCTCCTTGTCCTGGTGTGGGAGCTGCTGCTGTCCTATGCTAACAGGGGAGTGGTGGCCCAGGCCATACGGGATCGGGGACCCTCGCCCATGTGCCTGTAACAGGTTCATGTTATATGCCATGGCTGCTTGGTGGGTAATGAGTCGAGGGTCGACTGCAAACCTACCCTGATACCCCGTCCACGGTACCTATGTGGTGAACAAAAATTAAAATAAAAATTTAAAAAAAAAAAAGAAAAAGAGAGAGAGAGAGATGTGGTTAAGGTACATTAAATTAAAGGCAGCGATAATGAGCATGTTGATATTAGGTCAGTGACAAGAGTTTTTCATGCACCACCTGACACACACATAACTACAGCTGGTGCTGGGAGGGGAGAGCTCTAAGGGCAGGCAAAACAAGGGGCACAGATTTTCGAGGAGAACCTTAGGCAAAAATTCTTTTATCAAAACCCATTGTTGTTTCAGTGGTTTAGAAGTTCAGAGAGAAAAGACTGGTGGACAAATTGTAGTTTAATAAATTTCAGATTAATCTCTTCTCTAATTAAATAGAAATAGGTGAAGTTCAAGCAAATACAAAGCCCTTTCTCCTGGTAGCTACGAGACACTGGGCTGTGGCTCAGGGGGGACAGAGAGAGAAGCCTCAAAGGTGAGAACCAGAGCTTGCAGCACCCAGTGCTGGGGTTCTGGGCCACAGCAGGAGGGGCTGTGCCCACCTCTGCACCCACAGGACACTCAAGTCAAGTTCCCAGGACTATTGGTGGAACCCAGAGAGTGCCCATAGGTGAGCAGTGACAGGGAATGACACACCAAAGTGTCTGTGCTACATGACACGTGTATTGCAGAGGCAAAGCAAAATACTCCTCTTGAGAGCAGGTAAAAAGTCAGGATTTTTTACAGCGGCTTCATTTTTATTCCTAAAAGGAATGCAAAGGAGTAAAATGCATCAAATGAGTTCAACCTCATCCTGCAGGGAATTTATTAACAGAAGGGAAATATAAGAACCAGAGGAGAGTGCAGGGAAAGTTGTCCCCAACATTCGGGCTGCCAAAGTATTCTTTAGTGATGACAGCAGACAATCTCCTCTAGCTTTTACCTTGGGCATGGAAACTGCATTAAACAAAGACATCATTTTATCTTCCATGAACATAAACACATTTTACTTCAGCCCCTGCTTGTTTCAAGTGTAACAACTTTCATCCAATTCTTTTTTTACATTACTATTTGCCCTTGAAATGTGCACTTTGAACTTCAGCTTTAGGCTACCATGGTATCTGTGCAACCCCAGATCATCTCCAAGCTTCTTTTCAAAAGTAGCAGTCTCATTAGTACCTCAGCCTTCCCACTTAATTATTTAAAAATCCATCCTCAGGGAAGGTGAGTTCAAAATACTTGTTTTTAATACATTTCTTTTGATTGGAAACACATAAAAAATATATTAACCTTGGAACAATAAGACAGAGCCTTTTAAATTACCTTGGTTTGATATTAATATAATATGAGCAAGCGTGACAGCTGCTGGCCTTCTCATTGCATTTAAATTTATCCATCAAATGCAGATTTCTAGTAAACTTGGAAAAAGGAAAATTCCTTGGCCTAGCAAAGAAAACCAATTTACAGCTGCCAGCTGATCTAAGACACAAAACTGAAACTGCAGTAAGTCCCCTATTCAGCATCCATAACCCAAATTACAACAGAGGACTCATAATTATTGAAGAAAACCAAATTAGCTGTATTCCAACATTTAGCATTATGAATGGAATTAAACACATCTGCATGTGTGGGTTCCACATCCTTGCCACAGTCTCCAGGAGCTGTGTACAACACAGACATGTTACTCCACAAGCTTCTGCAGCCTTTGTTCTTTCCTTGCATTTTCCTCCTGGAAAATGTTGACTATGAAGCGTAAAAATAAAGCAGAGACTGCTTCTTTAATGTGTGTAAATTTTGGTGGGACAGTTTTATTTGTAATCCAAAATTCCATGCATAAATATAGCCTAAAAGACCTGATTAGAGATCTTCATTCTGTTCCCAAATGTCATTAAGGGAAGAGATTGGAGAGGAAACTGGTTCACTATGAGGTTCTGGAAGGGAAAAACATTCCATTATGCTTATTTTTCTTATCACTTCACTTCAGACACCTTGCACTGCAGACATCCAAAACTTGTAATTTAGGCTCTGTGATGCCAATAAAGAGAAACAAACTTGGTGTGAATCACTAAGGTCTCTCCAATGATTAAGAACTGAACCAGGCAAATAATTCAGAGGCAGGTGTCTCAAGTCAGATGAGACAGATTCCACTGGCGTGCCTGAAACACACCAAATTACATGAACATGAAATTGCTTTTAGCCTGCCTGGAGTTATTTGGGGGAGCAAAGCTTTCAGGTTCTTATTTTCTGGTGGTCCTCTGCACTGCCACTCCTAAAACCAGCAAAGCCCACAGATTTGGAGTGCTGAAAAAAACCTGCAAGAAATTCACTTTCTGATTTTGTCATACATTTATGTGCACACAATAACTGAGGTGGGGAGGGGGGAGAAACAGAAAATGATTTCTTACTGGCAAAGGCACAGACATGACCATATTTCCTCCATAGACAGCAGGTACATATAGAATACTTGTCCCAGTGTGTGGATCTATCCTTTGAACAGGACTTGGAGATTTCCCCAGATTGGGGTGAGGTCCCAGAGGAGGAGGGGGAGGAGTATATGCTCGGATAGGATTTCCAATTAGAACAGAAGGATTGGGCTGAACTGAAAATAAAGATAAAAATAAAAGATGTATACATACAAAAAAAGAAGATACATACACAAAAAATACAACGAAGATGACCATTTCTTTCTTTTTCCATCCTAACAGCATCTATCTTTATAAACTATGTGTGCAACTCTCTAACAGCACAGGTCTGATACACCAAGAGAAAGCATTAATCAAATCCAGTATTCCATTTCAAAAATTTGAAGAGGCAGAAAATACGAGTTGAGATACAGAGAAACCAGTAGCTGGTAAGTGCATTAATGAAAGAATGTCCCAAACCAATTAAATATGCTGACAGTCAGAGTGGCTGTTAAGCACTGCACCAAAAACTAAAATAACCCTCCTCTCTTTAGCAGGCAAGACAAGCCCTAAACTAATGCTTTTCCAAATTAATAACAAAATTATTCTGCTGTTGCATGCTGCCTTGCAAAGGTATGATCAGTAATATCTGGATGTATGACAGCACAATTTAACTTCAAAGTACCTCAGAAAACAGTGCATGCAAAATAATGTCCAAACCCTTTTAGTGCAAATACCCTGGTACAGGGTTGTACATGATGAATTTCAAACACAGCTATTTTTCAAAGGCCAACAACTGTGTTTGTGTTAAGGCTTCAAAATATGTGCACACAACACCTATAAAGGGAGAGCCTCGAAAATATCAAATGTCCACTTAACAGTCTCTGACCCGATTCCCACATGCAAACAACAAGTAAATGGCTTTCAAACAGAGAAGAGAGCAGGTACTCAATCTATGTTAAACTACTGTCAGCTTCACTGGGCTCAGGAATTCCCCCAGGAACTGCAGAGGCACTCACCAATTCCATCAGGTGGGAAATGGTCATTCTGGTTATGATGATGGACCTTGCCCTTTAAAGGGAAAAAAACCAATAGTAGTGACCTTTGCATTCTTACACAAACCAAAGGTTTTCATTTCAAGTGAACATGATAATTAAACATAAAACACAGTTTGGAAGGAGTCAGCTCAACAGTTTATTCTTACACATTCAACGATCCAGTTTTACCACCTGACTATGAATTCACAAAGCTGGACATAAAACACCACTAATTCAACTAACCAGTGGGTCATTACAACTCCCTCTGGGAAAACTCTCTCTCAAAGCTTGTTTTCAGATTCAAAGAGAGTTACAGCAGATATTTTGAGTTTCTTTGCTCACCATTTTATTTCCCACATTCCCACATCTTTCAGGAGGAGCACCCAGGACCAAGGTAACCCCCAGCACTCCTCTGCCATGGCAGCTTTAGTGGAAGCATGATCCATTTTCTGCTCCAGGTTCCAGCTCAAGGATGTTGGAGACAAAGGAGCTGCCCCCAGTTTTCCTCAGTTGTCCACCCAGCCCCATGAGAGACTGTCTCCCTACCCCATCTCATTTATCAGCTTCTGGGCTGTGGCTGCTCTGTGACTGCTCCCCAAAAGTGCAATACAGGAGAGTAAAGAACCCCCGTACCCGGGGGAAACTCTTCTTCCTTGGTGAACTGTGCATTAGAAAAGGATTTTAACAGACCTGAGTTATCCCTCCTACTTTTTCATGAGTTTGCAGCATCAACTAATTCGTTAATATTCATAAACTGTGAGCACATATTCCATTGCCAGTATGCTCTCAGGTCCTTTGCAACACAGAAATACTTTACTTAATCTGGACCTAAGTACGTTCACAAATTTAAAATAAATCTAGAAACGCTTTGATGCTGCAAAACTTTTCCTGCCCAGGAGATAAGTCTAGGCAGTTTTCCAGCACTCTGAGCAAATTAGTCAGGGTACAAAGACAGGTTGTTTGACAATGTTGACTCATGCATAAACCAGATTAAAGAACTGGTCTCCAAATTTTCCTCTCATTTGAAAAATGAATTATGGAAAAATAAAATAATAATTGCTTTTCACTGCAGCACTTAAACAAAGGAAGACTGTTTCTTCAACAGAGAAGGAGTCAATCTAAAAACGTGGAGGAGCTACAGCCTTAATCACTCATGGACAGCACACAGCATTTCTGTATCTGTTACAATGTCAGAGGCAAGCAGCCTGTGCAGACAAACCTCTGCTCTAACCTACCAGACCTGTATTTTATAGGTGCCATATTTTTCAAACTGAAAGACCAAATAATTACATAAGTCTGTAAGAAAATCAAGAGGTCAGTTTGTAAGAGGAGCTGTCCTGCTCAATGGGAGCTCCAGTATGTCCCTCTATCAGACTGGTAAATAAAAGTCAACTGGGGCCACCAGCAAGTTGGGGAAGGGAGTTCTGCTGCCTTTCTTTTTTCTTTTTCTCTTCAGTTTTGAAGGCTTAACAGTTGTATAACAGTCTTATGAACTCAATTGTTACCATTCTCCAAGATTTTCACACTAAGGCTCATGTCCCCATCCATCTCCAGAATACCTAAACCTACCGCAGAACTGATGGTGACTGACAACACTGGAGCACAAATACACTCAGTTTCCTCTAAAAACTCACTCCACCTTTAGAATTTAAAAATCCACATTACATAAAGGCTCTCAGAGGAAGCCCAGCCCAAGATTTGGGTGACTGCAGGCAGTTAGCAGCCTTGTGATTCCTTGGATCCCCCTTTAATCAACAAACGGGAGTAGAGAGAGTTCTGCAGAGATTTATTCCAACCTGTGGTCCTCCCTGACTGCAGGAAATGTCTGGGATGATGATGCACCCTGATTTAAGCGCCTGAATCCAGACCAAAAGCTGGCAGGCAGCGAGTGGGAGGCAGGAAAGTTGTAAACTCAGAGCTTAATTTACTGTACGTGAACCACCCCGAGGGAAGCTCCGAGTTCTGGAAACTTTCCCTTTCCACATCATCACCTCCAATAAAGGCTGTCCCCATCCAACTCCAGTGCTCCTTCCCCACTCCCATGCCTGGCCAAGCACACAAATACAGGAGGAGGCACTGCCCTCACAGTTCCATGCTGGCTCTTGGCCTCTCACACAAGACTGAAATGTTCTTCCTTCTTTATAATCTAAACAGCAAAGAAGTTTTTAATGTCCCTACATAAATCCAGGAGCAATTCTGGTGAATAAGAAGTGCTGTTTGTACAAAGTCACTTGTCAGCACATGTGAAAGACAAGCCCTGACTTGCACAATGTCCACAAACTCACCACAAAACATGGTATTGGAGACTGTCCTTAATTTTTTGCTACAAAATACACCAGCACTAGATTTTAAACCTCCATTCTTAACATTAAATACTGTGCTTAGGATGTCTAAAATAAGCAAAACCAACCAGCTGCTTTTAAACTTGAGCAAAGGGAAATGTATCCCTGATCCCAGCTATATTCTCAGAGTATTTGATTACTACCTGCTCACAGCTCTGCTGTTACTGCACACACTCACTACCTGTCAATGGCATTCAGAGGGAAGATTTTATTTAGAACTGTGATACAGGTGGTTTAAACACTTCAGATCTCAAGGTGAAAATAGAGTGCTGGCAGCTTGAATAGCACAAGAGCTTAGTTTACCAACAAACTAAAGCAAAATAAACAGAGCTGTCTACTTACAAGACTCTCTCTTTCCCCAACACTCACTCCCCCTTTTTTCCTAAATGTACTAAACCTGCATTTTCAAGTATTTTTTTGTTTGTTTAGGGAACTAAAAGTATTAATAATGATGTTCTATTATTAAGGAAAAGACTGAAGAACTCACAAAAAATGAGAGTACAGCAGTGGCTTTTAAAGACAATTTTGTAATTTCTGGTTTTCTGTAGGCCCAGTGTTTTGACACATGACTAGAAGCTTTAGAAATCTGGTGTTTGTTTCAGAAAGTAATGCATGCATCTTGATGAAGAAACCAAATGTTCTCACTTACAAGCTCCCTTTTAGGAAGGACTGCCAAAGGGAAGGTTTTCCTTTTTGTATTAAAAAACCTGTCGTAAAAATTTCATTTCAGTGATACAGCCTGGAACAAAAATGCAAAGCTATGGGAAATATGTGCAGTTCTTCCTTCCTGTACACTGAGTTCATCACAAAGCTGACAACTTGCTTTTCAGTTCCATCTCTAAACACAATTCAATTAAATTACAACCCAAACGATTTTGATATAAACTACAAAGAACTATTAAAATAGAATTCATTACTAATATATCACCCCCCAAGAAAGCTCTCAAATTTAGTGCTGTTCTTTATCATCCTAAGGAAGATATGTATTTTCATCACTTCTTCACCTGCTTTTATAAAAAGAGTTGATGAAATTACCACTCAGAGGTAATTTTATCTCTCTGCCCTCTTGATGCTAATGAAACCTGGTCTTCTGAAGGACATTATCACGGAGCTAATCTATGCAATAAACCAGTTTACAACATATTTTAATTACATCAAAAAGTATCTTGCATAACTTAAGTCCCTGAATTTTAAATGTGACTTTTAGAACAAACCAAATCCCTTTGGGCTATTATTTTGGTGGCTTCTTTTCCTCCTTGTCACTGGCTGTATCAGCCTATTGTTTCTTGGGGTGCAGTCACAGCACAGCTTGGGACAGGGACTGGCTGTTGCTCAGAGGGTTTAATCTGGTTTATCTAAATGCTGAGTTTCCATGCCTAAAGTTCTCCAGGGACACTGCAAACTGCCATTGAACATGCCAGAGTGAGCCAAGGTGTGTTTTAGTAAGGAAACAAGGCTTGGACAACCCCAACCTATATTGCTAAAAACTTTATGACAATACAAGTCTAGAGCTTTCACTTGAAAATGCTGAGGATCCCTCTGGATTTTGCATTCATATCTGATTGCACTGATGCAATTTTAAAACAAACAGCTTGTTCCATAAACCTTTCATGTTATTTCTCTGCGTTCACTTCCAGTTTCTGACAGGACCCATCACCAGTCACACGTTACCTTTGGAGGTGACTGCTGCTGTTTGGCGGGATTGGCTGAGTGCTGATGCCGCAGAGCTCGGGGGATGAACTCGGGGGCCAGAGGGTTCAACACGTAGGTTTTCTTTAACTCCAGAGCTTCCAGCTGAGCTTTGATCTGCTCAAACGTGATGCCATGAAGACTTTCATTCTCGTGGCACAGGGCAATAAACCTTTCCCAGAATTTCCTACGGAAATGATTTTTAGAAACAGTGAGGAAGGCTCAATGGCTGTTATTAAAATGAAAGCAGATTTAATGTAACTGTGGGATGTTTTTATTTTTTGTGTGTGCTCGTTTTACACACCAACCCATCCACCCTGAACCTGCTCCCTGCAGCTGAACCCCACAGCACAGTGCAAAGCTGCCCAGCCAAACAGACACAGAGCCCTGTCCATGTGCAATACAGCACTGCCTGGGTACCACATTTAATGTTCATGCCATGGACAGCTCCAACTCAGAACTTTTTCCTGGAAAACCAAAACCAGCAAACTCAATGCTTAAAATTCAGGAATGTATGTGATTTAAGGCATTTATTGAAGCTCAAATAGTCGCAGGAGTTACAGAGATTCTCAGTCCCAGAAGATGTCAAGAACATTCTCTGAATTTAGGCAGATCCTTCAGTGCAACAAATACCAAAGCTAACAAAAACCAAATACAAAAGGGTTTTGAGATATGCACTCAAAACCACTCTTGTGAAACACTTCAGAGGCATGTGAAAACTAGTATTTTTGGGAGTTTCTAGAAATTCTTTGAGATCCTCTAGTGGAAAACAAACAAAACCATAAACTTTAGTGCGTGGCAGATTTTTCTAGAACATAGAAGTATTTCTGAGCTAGGAAAACAACCATCAGACGACACATGACTTGTCTATGAAAATTCTGTTTCAAACTTCTTGGAGGATGGAGGGATTATTTAAACCATGTAATAAAAGAACATTCCTCCCTGTCTTCTGCTTTCTCATGACTTGTCTTTCTACTGCTTTATAAAAACAAAAAAAATTTATTTTTTTTTTTTTTGCTTAACATCCACAGCAGGATCTATACAAAATTTTACACTTACGATTTTTTTTGGCCTCAAAGGAACTTTTTGGGTGAAGTTACTGAAGCTTAAAAGATACTTAAAAAAGGTCTGAAGATGTCACTTAAAAAAAACCCCAACAAACCTGACTGAGCTGTCTCTTCCAAAAACATCAAGAGTAAAGGTGTGCTTGACTATAACTCCTGCTTGTTCACCCTTCAGTAATAAGGTCTGGCCTACCAGCAAGCACTGTTCTTTCCTCAAAACCTGCAAAATGAGAGATTGCTGCACACTAATTGTACCAGCAGTGTCACATTTTGCTGAGTAGCTGACTTTGTGAGAAAGAACAAATGTCTGTCTTGCACAAATGCTGCGATGCCAGTGATGTTTTTAAGAATTCAAAATAGGTTTCCCTAAAAGCCCATTTCTGTTGTGATTTTATAGCGGCATGAAATGCTCTTTTAAAATTCAGGATACGAGTTGGCCCTTTTTGTGCATTTTCCTCTAAGGCAAATAAATCCTGCAAGGTTTTAAATGAGAATTAAAACCCGAAATTAAATGTATCGCCGGGATGCTTTAATGATGGAATTCCCTCTGATTAATCAATTCAGCCACCAAACCTACTGTCAAGTACCACAAATCCACTGAGACCCATCCACTTTTGCTGAGAATGCCCCAAGCAGTCTCTCTACACGTGGAACACTCGTTCTGGGGTGTAAGAACAGAGAATAAAACCCTGCTGTCTGTGCCTGAGTGTGCTCAGGAGTTTAAAGGGGGTGTCTGCCCAAACAGCCCTGTCTAGTCCGGCTGGAGCACACAGGAATGTAATGATTACCCTGGGCATACTTCACAAAGCTCTCTACAACTATCATTACAGTCTTGACTCATTTTGACAGGTATTAGAATATTTATAAAATTCAAATACACTCTAAACTTTTTTGAGGTCTGTTTTTCCTAAAGAAATGTCACTTCTTTCAGACTTCTCTACTCCTGTTGTACTAAAAAAGAACCATCTTCCCAGCAGCCTCCCTGAGCCCCTCCAGCACTATTTTCAAAGAGTGAATGTTCAATTATTCAGTGAAACAAGACAATGGTGTATTAAAGGGAAAGCCTGAGATACATCTTAATAAAGTTTCTGTGCTCCTTGTTTCTTAATTATCTTTCAGTTTTGTAATTTGGAACAGCTCTATGTCTATAAACAACTGCTGGTCTTCAAAATGCAAACTCAAGCCTTAACTGCCAGCACTGTAGTTTATTTACCACACTGACAGCCTACGTTTTTATTTTATTAAGTTTTTGCACACCCTATTTCAGATATCCTGAAGGAGCACTCAGGAGGCACAGGGGCTCTTTCTCATCAGCTCGTTACATGAACCAGCCCATACCTAAAAAACCCAACCAGGTAAAGGGAAAAGTGAACTAAACCCACAACAATTACTTCCCTGCCAGTAAGATGTTAGAAACCATTTAAAGCAGATCACTGCATTCATATACAGAGACTCCTGACGTGGCCCCAGCAGGGAAGTGGTGAAATTCAGGTTATATTTCATAAATACAGTAAACAAAGGTTCAAGTTCCATTTGGCTTTTTCAACGCTAATCTTTGAAAACCACATCCCTTTTCAGTACAGTAGAAGCATTGCTCAGGAAAAGTAGAACACAATACAGATATAACAACTAACATGTATTTTTAGCTTTATTTTAATGTAGTCAGTGCACTGTTTCCTCTCTTCGAGAATAAGCTGCAGGGTTTATCTCTGATCATCTCAAAATTTCAGCTCTTCCATCGGAAAAAAACCCTTTGAAGAACAAGAACTTGGAACCTTTAACAAAAGTGTTTACATATCTCAGCATTTTTCTCTTTTCTTCATTTAGGTCTATAAAATGTAAATTCACTCAAATCTCAACGAGGTCTTTTTCCTAGTGTCATGAAGAGCTATCAAAACATAAATGATGTTTTTCAAATCTTCTACCATCCTACAACTGCCATAACATTCAATTTTAAAATACCACATTACATCACAATTTTAAACTCCAAATCATGCGTTACTTTTAGTTGTACATAAAACTGTAACAGGTATACAAAAAACCCACTAGAAAGTAAAATGGAGCCTGTTCAATTGTTACTGTGATGTGAAAATCTGAGCAACACAAAAAGACAGGTTATCAATGGCCAGGTGTAGGTATCTCATATTTTTCCCCATCATACATGATGACCACCATCACTTTTCCAAATCCACCAGTCACAGATAAACATGTTTTCCAGTACCCTTAGCCCTGATTCACCAAGGAACATAGAGAAAGTACCTGCATCTTCCAATGGAACATAAAGCAATAGGATCTCCCACCACAGCTACCAAGGATTGTGCTCTTGTAATGGCAGTGTTGAGAAGTTTGTAATTAGACAGAAAACCATAATCCAAGTCTTCTGTTGAATCCTCCAGTAACTGCTCTTTCCTTTTAATTGGAGTTTGCTTATGCTTGCATGTGTGCCGTGTTCGTACTGTGCTGAGGAACAAAACTCTGAACTGTTTTCCTGAAATGAAACAAAAAACATCTCTGAGATAATTGTTGCTATTTCTGCTCATGCCACAGCCAGACCACTGCCCTTGCCAGCCAGATTTCACACCTAGATGTTCTGAACTCATAGCTACCCTTCACATGAAGAGCTTTATGCAAGAATAATAAGATTTAAAAATTTTAAAAGATGCACTATAAATAGCATATTCCATTACAAGAATATTTCCTCTTTAAAAAACTTACTTTTTCACCTTGATATTAATCATTCCTGAACTTTCTGAAAAGTTAATTATCTTTACAGAATTGCCTATCAGTCAATAACAAATCTTGGATTTATTTATTCTACCTTAAAAATAAATTCTGGACGTTTTTGATTCAAATTTTTAAATTTCTCAAATACATGAATATCCACCATGAAAAAACAGAGCAAACCACTCACTGTCACTCAGTTACTTTATCATCTGCCTTTGTTTATTACTGACTAGAAGTGCAACCTAGCAACAGGCTATGCCTACACAAAATCCATGTTATCAATGTGATTTCAGGAAGAAACGCCTAAATTTTTAGACTCCTTACAGTTTATTCCTCAGATGGAAAAGAAATCAGTAAAATATTCTGAAGTTAAACTCTGTTACATTGGTATTTGGAACTCCAAAACCCATCAGTTTGTTAAAAGCGTTAAAATTAGGTTAAAAATCTATCGGTTTCCACAATTTCCACTTAACTTATTTTTTTAAGGAAGGCTGAACTTAATTTTGAGAAAAGATATCTTACTAAGAAAAGATAAAGATATCATTTTGGTAAAAGATAAAGATATCATTTTGGCAAAAGATGACAAAGATATCCTTCTGAGAAAAGATAAATCTCACATCCACCAGTTTACAGTCAACGTTGGAGCAACACCTGTATCACAGTTCTCCTTTTGCCGCCACGGCTTTAGGACAATTTCAGTAAATTCTGGGGTAATTAGATTAAGTTCTGATTGCAGCAGCCACACTTCCCCTGGCTCAGCCAGCTGCAGGGGCCCCAGCCCTGCTGCTCACCCTGCACGTTGAGCACCCTCTCCACGCTGACGTCGGACAGGCGCTTCTTGCGCAGCTCGGCGCGGATGCGGAACACCTGGTCAGCGTACGGGGTCACCACCCCGATGCTGCCGTCGTCCAGCTTGCCCCAGGCCACGGGCCACTTCCTCCTCAGCTCCTCCACACGCTCCACCACTTCAAACACCTCGGAAGAAAGGCAGGATTCTTAAAAGGTATGTCCCACCGAGCATCGCTCTTTGATATGGCAAGGGAATCTGAGCTTTAAAGCTTTGAAAGGCTTACATGACACAGTGTTACACAAGCAATGATACTACTGCATCCTACAGTGATACTCTAAAGTATCCTGGATTACAACAATGTATTCACTCTACAGCATCTTTTCTTATCTTGAAATTAGTCTTCTCACAGAAGTCACAGTTAAAATTACAAACGTCAAAATTACATTAATAATCTTAATTTTCATTCTTAGGTTCTTACAAAAATATCAAGTGCACTAGGACCTTCCTTGCCATGCTTCAGCTTATTTCTATAAGTAAATGTACTGTCTAAATAGATATACTTTAATTTTTATTCTGGATTTGATAAAACCTATCTTAGAGTCTGGTAACTCTAGACACAGAGTCCATACACCAGAGCACAATCATCTCCCATTCCAAAGGATACCACTGGGAGCTTCAGATTATTCATCAACTGCTAGTTCCTCTCCTATTTCAAAATACTATGAAATGTGCTACCTGAGAAGACTATTGTGTAATAAAACCTCAAAACCTCCCCCTGTGAGGAGACAGCCTCCAAGTAACCTCCTGCCAGAGCAGCTCATTTCAACACACCAGAGGTGCTGCACTGCACAAGGCATTTCTGAGTAACTTTATAGAAGGTTTCTGATTCCTTTTTTCTAAAAAATTTACATTCAATAAATATTTCTCCAGCTATTTAAAGCATGATAAATCATGATGCTCTTTTCCTACAGCACCACAAATGCAAGCTCAGCCTCTTAAAGAAAAAAAAATCCATTAATCCTTAAAAAGTCACAAAGAGTTTATTTTTGGCAATTTCACAGGACAGTGCAAATATGGGACTGCTTTTAAGCGAGTCCTGAATGTTTTTGTGACATCAGTTCTTGCATTTAAATGCCAGCTCTACTGACAAAGGATATTAGAATAAACTTTCATATCTATAAAAACCATAGCACGAAAATAATGATCTTTTGTAGGTATTTTGGCAAGATTCTCTGAAAAGATACAGCTTCTGGGTATGTATTTAGAATTAATACCACATAGGGAAATTTTAAAATGAAGACCAACAAGGGAAAGTTTATTTCCTAGAATAATTCTTATTATAGGCATCAATGAACTACAAGATGCCCCAGTGCAAACATCCATTAAGGGTCAAACAGAAAAAATCTCCCTCATCATCTAATTTCTGTTTTTTCTGCTGGTGTTTAAGGGGTCGTTGTCCTTCATTTCTGCCTGTGGCCATTGATGACTCACAGTTTTCAGACAGTCACTTGGCCACTGAAGATATTTTTAGGTCTTTTACAACTTTTTTTAAATGGCAAAGCAATCCAAGTAGATTAATGAAAGCAGTCAGGTGTCCAGAAGTCATTGAAGCTTCTTATTTAAGAAGATATTTTAATGCAGCAAAGAATGTTTAACAAGTGCAGCACAACAACAACAACCAGGTTTCAAATTGTGCAGCAGATGAACCCCACCATGATCAGCAAGGGGAAACAGGCAGCTCTGCAGTGCTTCCTAAGAAGCACTAACAGAAATTCCTCCTAAGCTTATGAAAATTACAGCTATTTCTTTGATTTTCTCTCCCTCCCCTAACTGGAGGTGACTGGAAAAAGGCATCTGCCACCATGAAAAGCGTTATCAAGCCAGAAGGTGGGAGGTGGGTCCTGCTGCATGTGTTTGTTTTTGTGGGCTTGGGTTGTTTGGTTCTTTGAAACACAAGGGAAGGAATGAGAATGAAAGTAATTTTTGAAGAATACCAATAAATCTATGTGAAACAAACACATGGAGAATAAGTTCTCACCTAAAAGAATCTCATCTGCACATTATCAGTTAGACACTGATCCTAAACATATGAAAGGAAATGTGAAATGTTACTCCAGAGGACTCTTATCTGAGTGGGAACATTTCTACAACAGTCAAAGAAATCTAAGTTTTACTTCAAATTGCAGTTACTCTCAGTTGCTAAGATACATCTATCAGAATGTCACATAAATTATCAGGAAAGACATCCTGAAGAATGAGCCTGGGAGAATGAGACGCAGCTTATAATTAGCAAAGAAAAAAAGAAGGTAAATTAGTGGAAATGTTTACTACAATTGCAATTTTCATTACATCATGTTTAGTGTATTCCATGTTCCCCTCTCCTAGTAGAGGACAATTTTTGTCTTCCACCCACACTGAGCATATAAACCAGTAAATTTGGTGGAGTGGAGCTTTAAGAAAACAATCAACAGTAAAAGCAAAGAAGAGTTACCTCTGCATTATTGTAAAAAGCTGTACTATTTTTTTCTTGCACATCTTCTCCACGTGCTGTGAAGAAAGTCAAAGGGTAGAAATCTTTGTGTGCTGGCTGCTTTCCACTTGCCATCAATTTGCCTTCATAGAAAAGTTCAGATGTGTAACTGTAACGAGGCAAAACAGGGTAAAATGTGGAGTCTACACAGGAGCTCACTGATAAAATATGCAAATCTCCCTGATGAAATATGCAACCACAAAATACTTCATAAGGAAAACAGAACCACTGATTACTATTCAGCATCTTCAAATGATTTCTCTGAACTGATATTTCCCTACTACAGACACAGCAGAAGGCACTAAAAATATGCTTCCCCAACACTTTTTCTACAAAGGCTGTTTTTTCTTCTCATCTAAGCCCAACAAAGTTATGAACATTCTCACTGATGTTTCACTCAGAAGTTCTGATGGCTGGAAACTGGGCAAAAAGAACACTTGCTATCTGGCACTGGTTATTCCCCAGGCTGGACAATGAGCTTGCTCATGTCAGTTAAGAGTTATTGAACTTGGAAGATTAATTTACTACAGATTTCGTGTGCACTGAGCACGACGCAGGCCAAGCGTTCAGCTGTCAACCAAGCTTTTCTTCTGTGACTTCTACTCTAGGCTGATCTATGCTGCTAGAGACCAGAAACACAACTAGAACAGAGTTCCTCTGCTGGCAGCAGCCAATCCAGCAGCTGGCTGGCTGAAAAAGAAATGAGGCAAGAACTACTTCGTGGTGAAAAGTAGGAGGGGAAAAGGCAAAGTGAATGGAATGAGACAAAAAGGCAGCAAGGAGAGACTGCAGTGCTGTAAATGCTGTATGCTGTTGCACAGTAGAGCTAAATTAATGTTCTGGCTTCCAGTAATTAGTGCTTTTTGGTATCATCTCACTTTCAATGCTCAGCCTTCTACCTTAATGTTCTTTGGATATCACTCAGAGGCTGCAGCAACCTGAGTGCAGCCTGATATGAAGACAACAAAGCAGGAGAGACTGCGCAGCTGGTGGATCCATCGAGTTCTCCCAGATTTCCAGCTCCTGCAGCTTAAGCTGGAAACAGGTGCTCATGGAAAAGCTACAGAAACTTGTCTGCTCCCAAATCACCATCAAAGCACTGCAGCCCTGCCCTGACCTGAGCTGGTTTACCCTGGGACAACCCTGAAGAACAATCCTCTCTGGGTTGGGCTGCAGGAGTCACTCCACAGCAGGGGGCAAAACTAACCATCTCTTCTGCAAATTGACCTTTAGTAATGAGATCTCATTAAACAACAAAACTTTTCTGTATGGGCTGTTTTTTCCAATTACAGCTCCAAAGTCAGGCTGAACTAATGGCTCATTCTTTCCTCAATTTCTCATGGTGTCTCTGCTTCAGTGAGGTAGAGATGATTAATGAGCCCGTCATCTCCCTACACTTCTGTCCTAAGTGTCATGGACCCATTTGTCAGGGGAAATTCCAAATGATACCAAAAAGGAGACTTGAGACATCTCCTAAAGGGACCACCATGAGTGTATTCAGCTGCTTTCACCTCACACAGCAACACTCCCCAGTCGAACTGGGCATCCTGGACTTTCAGTGGAAAGCCAACCACCCCCAGTGGTGTTTCTGTGCCCCCACCTCCATGTTCAACACAGTGGATCTTTCTTGGAACTGTCTGAACTCCCACTGCTGAGGTGAATTTTCATGACCTTTCTGAGGCAAATCACATGGAAGTGATCTCTAAAGAAAAGCCAAAATGATCCCTTTCGTAAAGAAAGAGTAAGATGTTCTCTCATTTCAAACTCAGAAACTCAAAAAATGGGTAAGAAACTTCACAGCACTCAGCCTATAATTACAAAGTCCATAAAGCAAAGACAGATCAAGCTATGTTAAAAAAAATATTTTACATTCTCACTTCTGATTCCCCAGAGCACTTAAATATTTCTGCTTTTGCTTTGAACACAGTGATAACCTAATTAGTATGACTGGATACCAACATAATATTCCTCAGTACATATTTGAGCCAGGATTTAAACTTTAGCATTTTTCCCCATGATTGCACTTATTCTTTCCAGCACAGCTCATGGATGAGCTCATTACACTGGCAGCCATTAGTTTATCATAGCATAAAAATGCAAACCCACTGATTAATGTGTCTTGAAAGAACTAATAAAAGATGTCAACAGTAAAGAAGAATGCTCCAAATTTGACCTATTTTTTCCATTCACAGTTGCATATCCATATGTTCCTTACATTGCCCACAGCTTAGCATTCCAAGATAATCCACCCCAGTAAATCTAAAATTCTGAGATGGTTCAAAGAAGCACAGAGCCTATATAACAGACTGCTGGGTGGTTAAAAAGGGAAACTTGGCTCTTCTTTGGTTTAGTGTGCAAGCAGCCAAAGCATCCCCACCTGAATGAGGGGTCTGTCCCACAGCCCTGGCAGCTGCTCTAGGAGACCAAATTACAACACACGATTACTAATGAACTTGGAAACAAGTAAGATTTCATGACAGAAGCACTTCAGCCCTGCTTGGCTCTTTTGTTCACTCGCAGCAGTGAGAAGCAGCACATGATACAGTGAAAAAGTTCACACCTACTTGATGATTGCTTCATGGGAGCGATAGTTCTCACACAGCAGGATCCTGCACGGGAACTCGGCAGGGTAGTGCTCGTAGAGCCGGTCGAGCAAGGAAACATGAAGGTTTCTCTCCCTGGCAAATTCACTGTAGACAAAAGGACTGAGCTGTAATAGACACACACACACAAAGAAAATGTAACTAAATGGGTGGACTCGGAATTTCATGCTCCCAACATATGTATTTGCATCGTTTTTGCATCAAACCAAAAATGAAACCTCCCTTTCACTGGACATTCGCTGTTGGAAGACACAGACTGTGCTATTCCACAGAAATACTCCTTCCTACCAGAAAAGTAACAAAAGACCAGCATGGCCTTAAAGAAACAAGAAAATACTCAATAACTATGCAAAGAGCCCTTCTATCCAAGTTTAACTCCCACCTGTGTTTAGAATGTCTTTACACCATTATTCTGACAATCACTTTTACAATGAAGTTATTACCACAAATAGTTCAAATCAGAAAATAAAGAAATTTTAGTACCATTTTAAAAGTTCAATAGAAACGTTATTGAGAAAACAAAAACCCAGTGACCTATGTACTGTTATATTAAACTCCTACTGGGTTTGTTTAACAATAAAACCACAATCCATTACAGCAGGAAAAACAGAACCAAAGATGATGAAAATGCGATTTTTAAAATACAATTTCCAAGTGTAGAAATAAAACCAATCTATTCTGTCATTCTGAATTCACATGATTCAGATTCTGAGTTTCACTTCAGCTAAATACTAGTTTTTGAAATTTGAATATTGGACACCTGATAGAGGATCTTCCATAAGCCCTGAGCTATAGAGCAGCCTGAGACACACAGGCCCAGGGAGGACCTCACCCAGCTGGGCTGATGAGATCAAGCCTGAAGTAAAAATTGCAAGCTCTTGAAAAGCATTTTGAGAGCAGTATTTAAAAAGCACAACCCCAGTCCTCGGCATTACTAATATCATTGAAATTATCCACTAGTATTAAATCATAGGTGGCAACACATTCCGAGTTTGCTACTGTACCAAAGCAAACATCCACTCTACTGCTACTGTGAGATGCCAGGAGATTTAAAGGCAAATCTATAAAAACAAATAAATCTGGCCTAAATCAATAAAGCAAGTAAAGCTGACTCTTCAAGCATGCTTCCTCATGCCTACAGCTTGCAAAATGACAGGAATAATCAGTGTTTTAAACTCTCCAAACCAAGCAGCTCCCAGGCACTTTACAGAAACATTGAAGCACTGGCTAGTTTCAGTTTCCCATTTTTCACTTGTTCAAATCTTCACCAGATTAGATGCTTCTAATAAAAATTTAAAGTTCTCTCAATCCTAATTCTCCATATTCTTGAATTCTTGTAAAGATCAACAGGGAATGTCAGTCATAAGCTCCTGAGTGCAATAAATATCCTCATATCTCACTCAAATAACATCTCTGGAATTCTCCTTAGCTTCCCCTTCTATTATATGGTTTGGTGCAGATAAATAACTTGGATAGATAAATACAAATATTACACGTATGCACTTCATACTCAAAAATTGCACAGCTCTTACCTGCATATGGTCTCCAGCCAAGACAATTCTTGTGTTTTTATTAGCCAATGCTAGAGGCATAATCGTTTCACACTCCATAGCTTGAGCAGCTTCATCTAACAGAATGTGTGTAAAAAACCCTGTAAAACAGAGATATCAGCAAACAAATGAAATTTGAAATATGATAAAACCAACATTGATAACAAATCAAGAACTGGAACTTAACATTCCGTGTTCTGATAGTAACCAAAACTAGCATTAAAAAAGTATGCCTTACATAAATTAATTTCTAGCAACTACTGAAAACCACACGATTTTCAAACCCATCAAATGACCAGTGACCAACAGTGGTCACCTGGTTGCCAGTGACCCTGGTAGCAGGAGCCCCTAGGTCTGCCTCTTTCATGTGATACACATGAAATCAAACATGAGCCCTTTTATCTGAGCCCTCTTTGCACCAGGAGGAAATATCTCTTGCCAGACCATCCCTCAAGAAGTTTTCTCAAATCTGAAAGTCATTTCACCACCATGAGACTTGAAGAGCTTTTGGACAGTGACAACGACAAGGAATTGCTCAGGTACTTGAGTCCTAGTAACTATCTTATATACTAAATTTCCCATTAAAATTGTACACATACCTGAGCACTTTGCTGGTTATGGGCTTAAAGGAATGTTGGGGGGGAAAAAAGGAACAGAAGTTGAAGGAAAATTTAAATTCAATCTTATGATAATATTGGACCAAAGGTTTGGTGGGAATCTATGCACTGGAGAACATGCACTTGAAAAAAAACTTGGCCACTGTAGACTTATATTTTATGAAATCTAAACTCAGGATAGGTATAGAAGTGGTTTTATACATCCATGTCTGTGATATATTAAGGTTTAAAACAAAGTATTAAACTACTTAGTGCACCATCCAATTCAGATTACATACATAAAAATGCAGCAATTGTCTTTGGACAATACAAATTCCATACAGCTGCACACACATTGCTATGGCATGACTGTACACAGCCCGCTGCCAAACAAAGCAGCTATTTCTATCTAAAGGCCCAAAAATATTTACCATAAATTCCATATTCGTTTTCTCTGTTGCAACAAGTGCTTAAATGTAGCCATAAAAAACTAAGCCTAACAACTTATGTAAAGAAATTCCATGTTCTCCAAAAAACAGATGGATTCAATTTGGAGATCAGGAAAATAATAAACCCTAAGCAGCCTCTGCCCCAAAAAATCAGTCTAATATATTTCAGTTTAGAAAACAACCCTAAATGTATCATGTTAACAAAGACAGGGCTTGTATGTGTGGGAGTTGTTTGCAAAGCTAAACAATTCACAAAACAAGGGAAAAAAGCTCTCTGTTATTTATGCTTACATGCTCCACTGAGTAATGACCTTAATGAGCATAATATTCAAAGTCAGAATCACAAACAGAATTTTCCCTCTTGAATCTCAGAAACACCAGATCATAGATAGTACTGCTTCTTTATTTAATATTTTTTTAAGAAGGAAAAAAAAAAAAAGCAAAAGGTTAATCAGAATGTCAGCATTTTGCAGCTTTGTAATAAACATTTATTCATAAAAATACAGAAGACCATTTTAAGATCATCATTGTTTACTTTATTTTTTAACAGTTCCAAGAATTGGCTAAGGGACCAACATTGGCAAGAGGAAGATATTTCCCAAGCACGGACACTTCTTGTCTAGAAATTATCTTACCTGGTTCAAGATCCAGCTGACATAAATACTGTGATGTATTTAAAGTAACAACTACTACTCGTTGCTTAAGAATGTCTTCTTTCTGTGGCATCTGAAAGGTGGAATGTGTGCTTGAAATCAAACAGTACTGATGCACAACTGGGTGAACAGTCTTTACCCAGCGATTTCGGAAATATACCCTAGGGAAGAAAAAGGGGCTTATTTTCCATGAGCTTTGAACACAGCGACAGCCTAATATTTCCAGTATTTCAAATACTAATATTCTGTTTTCTGGTCAATAAACATCATCTTCAAGAAGCAAAATGCCACAGCTATGCAGAATTACATACTAAAATGTCTTGGATTCACCTTCTATTATTGCAGTGCAGTTTTACACAGATGAACAGTTAGCAGGTTTTAATTCACATACAGAAATCTGTAAATTCTTCAAATATTTATGTCCTGCGATCCTCACATCAAAGCCTAATTAATTTTAAACTTACAATAAACTCATTTAATAGAAGTATTTCCTGACCTGAAATGTAACTATAGCCCAGAGTATGGAACTGACAGTGGTCTGCACATCTCAGCCACTGCAGCTGATAACATGAAATATATTCAAGCCCTGTTGTTCCTTTCACCCATCCCATGTGTTGTCTGAATTCTACAAACCAAACTTGAGCTGGATTCATCTTTTTATCACATAGGGCAATAACTGTGATACTCTGGATAAAAGAATGAGAAAACAGTGCCAGAGGTTTGGCTAGAGTTTAAAATACAAGGACATTGGTTGGGTGACAGACACCCTTCCATGACACATCAGGTCATTTTAACCACCATCCCATGGGATCAGTGATGAATTTTTCTCAGGAAGGGGTGACCTGTTACAGACAGTTTAGCTCCATGGGAGAGAAACACAAAAGACACAAAGGCTGTGTCCCAGAACACAGAGCACAAGTAACTCCACAGGGGTGAACATACCCAAGGAGCTGGATAAAGGTGCCCTGTGACACCTCCATCAGCTGTTCCTCACCACTAAAATGTCTATCAAGAACTATAAATCTGAAGTAGAGCCTTTAAACTAAAAGAAATTATTGTACAGAAATTAAAGTTTGGAATTAAAGTTTTAAAATTTATTTCCAAAGCAAATTAAGATGAAGTTAATTAAATTCAGTTCTAAATATGGGATTTAGTGCTGTTCGGTTTATCTATTCATTATTTTATTTCTCCTGCACCCATAGTTCAAATCCTAAATCTGAATAAAGGGTTTGGAAAAGTGTAATTATGCACCTAATTGCAGAGCATGACTGCACTGGCTGGACTCTGGATATCACATGTCCACCCACGTCTGAAAATTACAGCTGAGCTCCATGTAATGTGAGAGAAACGAGTACTAGGATTAGAATAAATCTGGTTTGAGAAGATACAATGGCCATTTTGGACAAAATGAAATGCAAAGGTACTTCAGTACCTGAATGACTTTTTATTTGACAACACAGCCGAGGCAAATCTACACTTGGAGACCAAAGGTAACTCCAGGTAAAACTGGGTTCAGTGCAGGAACAACCCCCACACTCCTGAGTCATTCTCAGAACAAGAGGCTTCTAATGTTACCCCCAGATATTTATTTCTTCTCAGCTATCAAATGGATGAGCTTTATTTGATAAACTGTTATTACATCAAGTCATGGCCTAACACCTACAACAAGGGAGTGAGATGACCCCTGCTCCACTTATTCCAGCTTTTTTATCCTCAGCTTCTGTGTGCTTCATATTCCCAACCTTAAGTGAGGTAATACTTTTACCCACCACCTCACAGGAGTACTGTGAGCATTACTGAGTTTATTGGGAGTTTATGTTTGTAAAGCACTTTGAGATTCTTGGATGAAAGGTGCTATTGAAATGCAAAATATTATGGTTATTAGACATTATTATACCATGCACTGTCTTTTATTACAAAAATTCAACTGTGGGTGACTCACAGATTGGCTGACAGCATTTCAAACTGCATTGCTGCTTACCCATTAATTTCTTTTATTTTGATGTGAGATCAAATAGGTATCCCAGAGCTATTATTCACCACTGGCATAAAAACACCTGACAGATGTGACTACTTCGAAAATGTCATGAGAGAAGTTAAGCCTCACTGAACAAGGACTTTCTTTCTCAGGTGCAACTTGGGCTAATAAAATCACCCATAATTTCATTATTAGGTGTTTTTCTCTCAAAGTTGCAAGAACCAATTACAAAAATGGGGTTTACCAGCTTAACACAAATCATAACATTTCACCCTGCAACACACCCTTAACTCTGATTAGACAAAAGACTAAACTTCCAAAATGTTTAGTCTTAAACCTGCATGAGCAGAGTCCCTTAACTCCAGCAGAGTCAAGTAGTTACTAATCAAAACTCTCATTAGTACCCACAACACATTTTAATGTTATTTGGGTACACATTGGGCAAAAGCTGCAGCCACAGAACCCAAACTCAGCCACAACTCACAAGAGAGATTTTTTTTTTTTTTTTCCCCACCACACGCCTCATATCAAGGCTTTAATTCTGGAGAAATGCAAACCTTGCAGGGTAAGGTTTACCCAAACCACAGGCAGTGAAATTACCAGCACATACATGGAGCATTGCCTCAAAAGGGAAATCCCAAAAGATTATAGATTAGGGACTCAATCTTCTGCACACTAAGGCACTGAATATATCCACTGTATTTAATGCTTGGTTAACATGCAAGGAATCTGCATTTCCTGTGGAAATTCAATCCACCTTTATTTCTAAGTGTGGCATCTGGATACCTACAAGAGAAGCCTTAAATTCTGTGCACCTCCAGCCAATGAGCCAAAGAATGCAACAAGCTGTCAGCTGACCTGTGCTTCCATCATCTTCCCTGCCATGACATCAAAAAAGAGATTTTCCCCACCTATTTCAACTAAGTGTCAGTCAAATCAAGTAGTTCCAGGCTGGGATTGCTTCTAGCCACTTCAAATACACTTCTAAAAAACAATAAAGGAGGAGTTTGGAGTCAGAACCTCTGAGGGAGGCTAAAAAGTTTCCTTTGCACTCCTGTCCTACAACAGTGACTTCTTCTGGTGACTCCTTACAAGAGCGTGAGCGGGGACTAAACTTCAGGTCTTCCAAACTCCTCTTCCCTATTCTGAACTTGACTCCTCTCAGTTCAGAATAGAAAGGCCAGGACTCTGCCCTTAGGCTGTGCTCCAACAAATCCTTCTTGGATACATCCCACCTACTCAGCTTTTGTGCTGTTACTTCTCAGCTGAAATCCCTCAAGTAAAAAGAGCACAGAAACTCAGAGGGAAAGGAATCTAGCAGGCTAATTTCATGTCTCTGCTAAGAAACCATTAAAAAAAAGAAATCTAACTAGTTCCAAGAAGCCTAAAGAAAACTTTAAAAGCCCCTGATTTCCCTCTTCCATTTCTTTAGATCCATCTCCAAAGAGGCTCATTCTCACAAACAAGTGTGTTCCTCGGGATGCAGAAAACCTGTGAAAAACCTGTCCTACAACTTGAAAGTTCTCTTTTTTCAGTCCCTTTTTCCTTTAAGGATAGAGAAGATGGAAGCCAGAATTTCAAGAAGAAAGTAATTGGCAGAAGAGTCATTTATTTTCCAAACTAATGTTTGATAAGATTAATTAATTCCATTTTCAGTACAAGAACTTATTTGGAAAAAGGAGCAATAGTCTTCTAAAACCTGCTGGGGGTTTTTGGCCTGAGTTGCTGTTTGCTTTCTTTTTAAATTCAACTCTGGCTCCTAGAGATTATTTTTGTAACCTGGATAATTCTTAGCTAGCAGCCACATACCAAAGCTACCTAGTTCCAGGATATATGCAGGACTTACACAAGGATGTTAAAAATGTACACAGAGTACCAAAAAATGAACTGAAGGGGTTTCAGTGAGATATTTTTAACAGAACCAACTTATATTTTGACACTGCTGAACTGAAGATATTAGTTTTATTTATTCCTAAGCAAGAACATGCTTAGGAATAAATAAAAATACTCAATATACAGATAAAGGCCATATCAATCTCTTTCCTTTTCCCTCAGTATTCCATATCAAACCAGTGTATGGAAACAACTAAATCTGAAATATGCAAGTAAAATAATACTAAATTAATATTAAAATAATACTTCAACCACTGCCCAGCAACATACAGAGGAACTGCTGCTATCTCCTTCCTGGAGTTTTTAGGAGAAGGTGACAATCTGAATTCTCCTGCTCCAGTGCTCTCCTACCTCAGCACCCACCTCCAGAAGGTTCCAGCAGCTGATGGAGACAGGCACATCCACGGAGTAAAAGAATATACAAATTAGGAGCCAATTACTCCCTCTTACAGCTCTGACTCACCATCTAAAGGTGCCTGGCTGCTCCTGCACACTAAAAATCAGGTGTCTCACCATCAAACAGAAGCACTTAATCGAGGCTCTCTCCTCCCAGCTGTAGCTTGGGTTTGGTTTCTTTCCTTCAGAAACATTTCTGCATTCATTTAAGTAAGTATATGAAATTGTTTCAGTGTCAAGTTTCTCCAGTAAAAGGAAGATTTTGGAGTGTGCCCCTCATACAGCTGACTCATCTAACCAAACCCAGGGGCACAGGTTTTTTTCTGGGTAATGATTTGTTTATGGACATCAGGACTATGAGAATTTGGCCTTCAGGCTTCACTGGTATTTCATTTAGGTGCAGAAGTTAGATTTAACATAAATTCTCACTGTTCACTCTGACTTCGTGTTTTCCAAAGGGCATAGGGAGTTATTTTATAAAGAGAAAACACAAATTTATAACACGATATTTAAACAAAAAGCCCCACAAACTCTACTTTTCAAACTTTCATGTCACATCACTGACAGGATAATTTATTTAATGTACAACTTACCCACAGAAATATCTACATGGTTTTCAGTACAAAATGTTAAATAATTTAGCTTTCCTTTTTTAAAAACAACATAAATATTATAAAATGTTATGTTGCTCCCCACTAAGCCAACTCATCACTTGGAGAGTAAATAAGGGATAAAATCTACAGCAAAGTGTTCAGTTATTTAGAAACACAATGAACTCTGCAAGCAGCACATCTACCTTGAATAATTAACTGCTTCTGCTCCACTTGATGTGTCCTTTAAAATATTGCAAGAGGCTCAGATCCCCTTGTTTAATCTAACAGTAATGATTTTAATTTGAAAATACACCTTTACAACAGTCAATAAGGGAGGTACATCCATAAGTAATTTTGAACTGGGAGTCTCACACAGCTCCAGTCTGGATTCAGAAAAATTGACCTTTAACTCCTGCCAGTGCAGGTTAATGCACTTTGTGCTCAAACAACAATTATCTGTCAGATTTTTTATTTGAACCATACATACTTGTGGATCCATTAACATATATACACAACTCCAAAGGTGCCTCCATTTTCTTAAACTTCAATTTTTTATAGAGGTGTCCTGACTATTTGAACAGCATCAGACAATCTACAGCAACCCTTTCTGAAGGCTTCATAACAAATACTACAACAATTAAACTTAAATTCAAACATTCAGTGACTTTTAAATTACGTGCTGTGATTCTCTTGGCAAATCTGCACATAAATTTTAACCATAAGAAAAACAGCACTTTTTATGGTTTTCCTATTTCTGAGACTGGACTACACAGTTGAAAACAAGGCAGCAAAAACCTGGCAACAATAAAACTGTATTTAACTCCTTGCACTGTTAAATTGCATTTCAGTATTCCCAAAAGGGTCGATTACACACATTTTTTCCCCCTTCAGAAAATGAAGGCTCCATAATGTTTGTCATCCCAAAGTGCTTTACAAATCACCTTAAGACAATCTGTGTTAAAACACAACCAGATCAAAGATATCCTTCAAAAAATAACACTGCCTTCTTTCCCTTGGCCAGACCCTCAGTGTCTGTAAAATGTCACATGGCAACCAAAGCCAACAGACCTAAGAGAATTTACACCTGTTGCAAACGTAGCCCTTTCACATAACTTCACTGGCTTTACTGACACTGCATAAAATATAAGTCCAGGATGGCTTTTAATAGCTAGCAAGTAAACACAGAGTCATTTCCTTAGTAATACTATAAATTCACCCACTGGCATTCGGAAAATGATGCCCATAATTTTAAATACATATATATATATACACACACACAAAGTTAGCAGTATAAAGTATACATTGTGATTACTGGGCAAAATGTTCCCAGGAGCAGATTTATGCCCATAAATAAATCCTCCTTAACTATTTCCACGCAAGTTTACCCTCCTTGCTCTTAAGATTCCGCTTCTTTTTTATTTCCTAAACCAATTTCCCCAAAACACCAATGGTAAATACATTTCAACACACAAACAATCACTTCACACTGATTTATCAGGAGAGGCCAAACTACTTTCACACAATTCTCTAAATGTTTCTCCAAGAAGCCAGGTGGGGAGTCCCAGTTTCCAAATTAGCCTTGCAATTTTGAGTCAAAATTTTCAGAAATTAAAATACAATTAAAGTCCATTTTATTTTATCATAGTAGCTTTTAGAGGAGCGTATCAAAAGCTTGCTCATTAGGAAAGACACACTTATCAACAGAATAATAAAAACTTAAAAAAGGATGTCTTTATTTTTATTTAACAAGTGACCAAAAATTATGTTACAATATTTCACGTTTCTTTTAGGTTGTTTTTAAAAGCACTGCTGGTAATGCCAATACGCTTTTATGTTTCAAAAGTTCTTTAACCCTTTTTTATAGACACCTTTTCTTAAGATTAGTATTTTATAGATACATAATAAGCCTTAAAAAAATACCTGAGAGGTCTTGCCTGGGGATTGCCTGCTTCTACATATGGATGTAAATAATCCTTTATGTAGAGATCAGCAGCACTATTAGAATGGGTGCAAATGAGAATCCTGCTGGAATAAATGGATGCAAATAAAAAAGCAATGAAGAAACAGAAAACAATTCAAAGCAGTAGAATACAAAAAAAAGGAAACAGTGGCCATCTTCCTGCACATTCCTCTTCATGGAGCTACTCACTGACCTACTGCACTTCCCTTGATTCAGCCCTCAACTCAAACTCTTCAGTTACCAGTTATCAAACAGTTTTTCAATAATCATTTTGTAATTATTAATCTAGACTTGATTTTTAACAACAGCTTTTGTTATCTACTGTGCTGCAAAACTTCCCACGCCGAGCAAATCACAGCCATTCTACACAACCTCCATTTTAACTGGTTTTGTTCTAAATGGCAAACACAGGCCAAGATTATAAAATTGCTTTACCATCTCAAACAATGATGGATGGCTTCGGTTTACTGGTTTCTAAACTGGGTGGGAATCCTGTATTTCTACCTTTGACTTCCATTTTAGCAAAGACTCACATCCCCTCTGCTAGCAGGGTCCTGCTCTGTGCTCAGTGCCCCCTCTCACCTGGTGTCCTGCTGCTGGAGGATGTGCTTGACTGCCTGAGCCAGAGTGAAGGTTTTTCCTGTCCCATAGGGACCGATGATAAGAACAGGAGGCAGTTGTATGGAGAGTGGGGTGGTGATAGCCAGAACAGCCTCTTTCTGCTTCGCGTTCAGCCGAGGGTCCAACTGCTCATCCCATTGTCTGCGAAAAGAGCCCACAGAGGTTACAAACAGAAGCTCTCACCATCCACTGTCAGGCTGAAATTAAATGAGGGATGATTTCAAAAGCGTTCAAGAAATTGAAGAGCCTTTCCAGAGCTGCTGTATGGTTTGTGTCACTGAGGCACATGAAACACATCAACAAATCTGGCAAAAATCACATGCTTTAATTGCTATTAAAAATTGCTATTTGCAATAAATCAGTTGTTAACCTGCAGAGCACACATTTTAGAAGGACATACTGCACCATTCCCTGATAAAAAAAGCAGATAAATATACAATGGTTTTTCTACTATTATCATGCAAATAATAGTTTCATTAGTTATGTTTTTTCCATGCATCATTTACACTGTCAACTTTAAAAGTAAATAGTTACACAACCCCAGGGATTGGCAGAAGTTATCTAAAATCAAATTTAAAAACTACTGCCTACCAATTAACTTCTTTTTTTTTTTTTTTTTTAAGATATCAGGGCACATACCTCTAATGGAAAAGCAGGCTAAAAAAAGGATTTTTGTTGTAAGCAGCCAGTGATGCCAGCACTGGGAGGAAGATGCTTTCAGAAAATTCCAATGAGCATAAGAAGTTAAAGATTTCTAGACAGAGTTTTTAATATTCCCACTGACAGATTTAAAAGTAGACATGCATAGTAAAAAACACCTGTCACTGCTGCACATATGGCCATACTTTAGTAATGTGATCTGCTTTGGTACAAGCACCACACTTCTTACAGCCTGGGAAAGTTCCTGTTCAGAAGTAGTTAGCAACAGGGAGCAAGAGCAAGAGGGAATTGACTGAATTTTAACTTTTAAGACACCTATGAACAAGCTGGCAAGAAACTAAGAAATACAGGAAAGGAACAGGGACATAAAACAGAAATATAAGAAAACAGGAAAGACAGTTTGGAGTTTGTTTGATTCTTAATGAAGGACAAATCAAGCCACAAGATGGAACTGCCTTATACTGAACTATAATGATTATGTATTTTATTTATGTATACAAAAAATACAACACGACACCAACATATCAACTGCAACTGGTATGTGCATAGAAAATAAAAGTTCCATCCTACTTGACTTGTCTCCTTTTTATTGAAATCATTGCTTACTTCCAAACTATTCTTAAACACTATTTCCTTGTAAGATTCACTCGAAACCTAATTAAGCCAGTGAACAGATTGTCACTGACCTCCATCAGCTTTGTAGTCTAACTCTGAACAGAACCTATTCCCTTCTTCCTCTCTGTACTGTCAAAGCTCTGATGCACACAGTGATCATCCCACCAGAACACTGATCCCATCCTTGTACTGGATCTGTTCTTACTTCCAGAAACAATTTTCCCAGTGGTTTTTGTCTTACAATATCTCACTGTCTCAGCTTTCTGACAGATCATTTTCCTTTTTATGTCTATCTTCTGATTTATCCTGTATCACAACCACACTCCTAATTCTCACCTTCAAGACCCCACACGACTCCTCCCAGGCTGTACAGATTATCAATTGCACATTCCTCTCATTTCCCTGGTCTCCAAGCACAGAAACCTCAGGCCTCTCTTATCAAGAGCAAGAATACTGACCATATTCCATGAGCTGCACAGCCTCACATTTCTCCTCCCTAAGCTTCCTCTTCCAGACAAACTATTCTCACTGCATCAGCCTTGAGTTTCTCTACATGTATTTATATAACACAAGGGCTTATAATTTCATAAAAGAAACTGTGAGACATCTATAGAAAGAATCTCTGGGCTGCTTGCAAGCACAGAGCTGGTCCTTTAAGAGTCCTTGCCACACGTTCCCTAAGCACAGCCTCTGGGATATGTGCAAATCTGGGCTCACTGCAGCTCAACAAGTACTGATGGATCAGCCCTTGCAAACAGGACCCTGCACAGCACTCTTGGAACTGGCACTGACATTCCTGTATGCATAATGTTCTCAGAAATTAACTGGAGCACGTTTGTTTTCTGCAGCCACAGTAGAACCGTGATGCCTCCAAAGCCCCAGCTCAGCCCCCACCCAGTGGGTTCTGGCCCTGGGAGGATCATCCCTCTTGTTTTATTCAGCAGTTTCACTCCCCCCTCTGAACCCCTCAGCACTAATGAGGAGCACGGCTTGTTTCCCGTTCCAGGACAGATTTCAGCCATCTGCTCTGAGAAATTCAGCACTGCATTCCCACCCAATCTTTGATATTAAAGTGTTCATGTACCTGTTGGGACTCCAGGGTATGGTGGGAGTCATGCTGACATCTGGAAACAAAATGCTGTTGTCCTTAATCCTGTCCAAGGCATAATGCATTTCACAGAGGGGTAAGCGGTTCAACTGGAACTGAAGTTCAACCTGCACAACAAACCAATGAATAAACAGGTGAACAAAAAGGATGCATTTAGAAAATGCTCATTACACTTTGCTGTACATGATACATTTTTATCTTCCTGCACACCACTGGCTCTCAAAACAAATCAGCAAACAGCATTCAATCCAAAGATCTGTGATAAAATTAACTTGCCTTTTTTCTTGTGGTTTTAAAGATAAATACAACATTTTCTCTAATTTAATTTTGTTGTTTGACTTTTAAGATTAGATTCCACTGTACTTTCAGAAAAAAATTAAAGGAAAAGCATTCTTGGGATTTTTTCAAATACAAAAAACACTCCTAGAAAATATTGTCCTAAAACATTGTTTTTACAAATATACGTTTTCATCTCTTATTGTAAGAACAGCCACCTTAAAATGTCAGACCAGAAATTTTACCAGATCAACAGATGACATAAATCAGCAAAGGTAAACCCCAAACATTATTTCTAGTCAAACACTCTGGAATAGCATAACTTGTCATTTTTGTTCAATTATTAGGACTCCCCAAAAGTTAATTTCTAACAATTAGCTGCCTACCAATACATTCTTGTTTTTGTTCTCTCAATTACAGGTGTTTCAATGCTACTAAATAAAAGATATTGCCAACATAAATTCTGGTACAAAGCCAGAAACATCATGCAGAGCACTTAACATTCCTGATTCAATTCAGAACGGAACAATGGATAGTGAAAGTAGTTGACACATACACACACACACACACTGAAGGGGTAAAGAGAAAAGTACATTCTAAATTTGAACAAGGGATAAAAGCAGCTCCTGGGGAAATTATTTATAAAAACAGTTCACTCAGATTATCATTTACACGTATTTAAATTTGCAATAATTAATCTCTCCAGAAACAAGTGAGTCTCATCAGAGTATTATGCCAAAGAACTCCACGTTCACAACAGAACAGAAGCCTTTAGACAAAATTTGATACAGATCTGCACTAATAAAAACCTGCATAAAAACACCAAAAGCTGCTGAAGAACTTCAAGAGACTAATACACATTTTTAGGTTAATTTCCAAAGCAATGCTGTCACTATATATTTATGTAATTACCATGCTACAAACCTAATAAGCATTTTTGATTAAATAGGAGCAAATAAGTCTCTTTCTGAGATTTGTAATGAGTGTGAACACATTACCAACAGCAGCCACATTACTGAACATGTCTGGAAAAGCATCCCTCATTTACCTGGAAATATCAATTATTTAACAATTTCTATGGCCATCTGCACTGAGAGATTTCACAACCACCTGACAGAGGCTGGTTCTGTCCCACCAATTAGGAGATGAGAAGAACAGAACCAGGGCAAAGATGAGCTGAATCTGGGCCATTAGCACCATCCCAGCTGAAGGTGCAGCCCCTCAGGAGAAACCCATGGAGGTGACAGTCATTCCAAACATAACCCCATGCCCATGGCAACAACCTGGTCTCAGATCTAGTAATTTTCTCCTCTAGCACTCATTGATTTGATGGTAGCCTATTCTTACTTATTCACAATTTAATCTCGTGGTAATTAGTGCTACCAACCAGAAAGTTCAACAAACACAAAGCAATACTAGAATGTATTTTTACAATTATCTTTTTTGACAACTTATACAAAAACCTTAAGAAGTCCTTGACAGTTAAAAAGGAAGGACAGAAGGAAGGAAAAGAAAAGTGATCACTTCTCTTTCAAAGCCATATAAACCTCTCTCAGGAACCTTCTCCTATGGAGGAGAATTCGTCATACAGAGGAATAACTTATCCTTCTAGATTTAACTACTTGTTGTACCTGACACTCCTTTATCTGCCCACAAAACCCCTTCCCACCACAGGGATCACTCTGGTGTACCAGTAATGTTTACTACTTGCAGATCATCTCCTTCAAAAGGCATTGCAAATTAGCATTTTCTTTCCCTACTCTTATTTCAGTATTACAGTGCTCATATCGTTATGCAGCATGTAAAATCAACACTAGCTTTGCTGTAAATAAACAATGTTTGCTTGTATCCCTGCAGAGTGTAGCCATTAACTTTCCATCTCTGGCAGATATAGAGACATTAAATATTCATCTTGACTATCACATTTTACAGCAAGACATACAACCATAAGTCTGAAGACAAGGGCAGCAACAAATCTGACAGCGTTAAGCACGGAGCTCACGGAGGTGTTTGCAACCGCCAGGAGAACTTGTTTTAAATAGGACACGTGAAATTTCAAGAATTCTTTTCTCACCCTGAGCAATGTGTGCCCCTCCACCCCGTTTGCACAGCAGGGCTGGCACTTCCCAGCAGTGAGAGCACAGCTCATCCTGCCCCATGGGGCACCTCGAGCTCCTCCCCAGGCTCTGTCCTACCCATGGCTACTCAGTGCTGATTTGTCACCCAAACACATCCTGCAGATGTTTGGGAAAGACTGCCACTCAAATGGCACTGGTGCCAAACTCGTGGTTTGATCTATCCAGGGAAAATATCTTTGCCCAGACAGACCCAAGGCTGACAAAAGACCACACAACCTAACGAGGGTGATTTAAATGCAGAAAAACTGTGATGCTCATCTGGGTGACACTTTAACAGCCCCTTCTGGGAGCCCAAGCAAGGTGCCTGGCATGAAATACCTCCTATTATCTACCTGTATTCACCACTTTCTTAACAGCTTGTGATTTGTTTTGCTTTTAATGCTGCATGGATGGAATCAAACAGTTCTATTTGCTGTTGCAGAGTACTGAATGAGGCCATCTGGAAAGGAGAGGCATGTAACCTGCTTTAATACACATTCCACAATCAGAAAACAGTGGAAAGGAAGTTAATCCATTGCCAGGCTCACAGAGCAGGACCCAGAACAGAAGAACTGCTCCAAAAATAAGCGTGGCAGCAGTAACAGTGCTTTAAAGTTCACTCCACCCTACCTTTAGGAATGGTTTACCTGATAAAAGCAGAATTGTGAATTTATTACAGTTAAGCCAGAACAGCAGGTAAACAAGGTACCACGAAGTTTCTGAGACTAATTGTAAGAGAAAAGGGAAAGAAACTACCCAGAACTTACCCAAATTCCACAGAAATCAAAGAAGTGTTATCAGTGTTTGAGAATCACATAGGGAATACCAACTCTACTGAAGAAAGCAGTAAAACCTCCAGCACGTTTAACAAAAACTCTGTACATCCAAAGTACAACCTCCTCAGATCTAAACTGAGGAAGTTTCTAAAATTTCAGTTAATACTTGACCATTAAAACATTCCTCATAATTAAAATTCATTCAATATAGGTAATGCTTGAAGAATCTGACTACCAGTTCAATGATAAATGTATAAAGTACTAAATGATTTTAAAAACAACTTCAGGACCCAATTTCTAATGCAGAATAGATCTGCTGCCTCAGGCCAAGATTTATCAGACACTCAAGGAAAAATTAGCCGGTTCCTGAAGCCCCAGCTCATTTTGCATTCCAGTCAAGTTTCAAATACAATCAATTACTAAGTTTAATTATTGTTTTAAGAAAACAAACACAAACCCAAGAGCTCAGAACAACGTAAGTCTTCCCAGACCAATTATCCATGTTAAATTAAGACATCGGGATTCTTGCATATGTTTCCCCAAAACAAAATAAATGGGATGAGATAAACCTTGAGTGAAAATGCATTCATTCCAGGCAACTCCAGCGACCTTAATCTGAGGTTATTTCTGTTTGGTCAGAAATAAGATGAATCACAGAGACAAAACAAACTCAAAGCCAAGAGTTCTGACACCACAAGCACCTCCACCCAGACCTACCTGCATTTCACAGTCTGCCCGAAGATTCAGCTCCTCGCAGCATTCCCTGGATACCCTCAAGAAGATATAATCCTTTGTCTTCTCCTCAATAGCTGCTTCATAAACCTTCTCTTTGGTTCCTTGGGTCTGTGCTGACTTTTCTTTAGTGACAGGCAATAAATAAACAGCATTGACTTTGGTCATCACCAGCCGTCCAGCCAAAGTGTCTTCAGAAAGCGTCTCAGTGAGCTTAAAGCGGCCAAAAAGTTGTCCATTTTGGGCATATTTTGCACCTCCAGAAACACCAGTCAGCATGAAGCTTGCTACAATCTGCAACTGCACTTTTATGTTGAACCTAAGTGAGAAAGCATCGAGTCAGTGCACAAAAATGCTCTCGGATTCTGGAATTTCAGGCGTTCAGAGTGAAGATTCACTTTATTAATTGATTTTTAAGTATGAACAAGTACAGTGAAACTGGCCCTTTGAAAGTATGCAGCTGCCAAATATCCACACTTTTTCCTTTTGACTGTAGCCTATAAAGTATACATTTAAAAGAATCAACATCTATGAAGTTTTAAAAAAGAACCCTCACAAGAGAGAAACCAATACTAGATACCAATAAAAGCTTAGAGTGAATGAATTACATGTTCCAAAAGCATAAAAATTTCTATTTAAACAGTCTGCAATGTTATGGTAGGTATGCAAGGGGGGACAAGCAGGCAAAGAGCAAGATTCCTATTTATCCCATCTGTCTCTTCCAGGCTGCACACCAAAGAGGGCAATCTTCATCTTAAAAAGTAAATGGTATTATACCTATAATTCAGAGAGACTGATTAAAATGCATTGAAACAAATCAGATTGTAGGCATTATACTGATATAATTTTATCTGAAATGAGGGAATGGCATCACAGGCTCAGCCCTATAAACCATCTATCCACAGAACTCCTATTAGCAGCAGCTTCCTCCTGTAATAAGAGATGTAACAAATTCATCCTTTGCAGTTATCACTTTCCAGAAGTCACATGTACAACACATTAAAGTGACTCATTAGCACACTTTATTGACCTCTCACCAATAAAAAGTAATCTCTTCCTAGTGTGTTGGGGTTTTTTAAACAGATTGCTTCAGTCCGGTTTTAAAAAGAACAAAGGGGAAAAGAAGTCTGACAACAGAGTAACAACACTCAGTTCTTTTCTCATCAGCAACTTTTTCCTAAATTTGCAACAAATTACAGAAAAAAAGTAAAAACCACTGACAAATTAATTAAAACCTCTTGGAAAAATACATTCTTTTCTTATAATACCTTTCATACTCATACTGGTTTTATTTGATCTTTTCTTCATATAATTTCTATTTTAACCCAACTGGGCTCAATTAAGCCCTGCAGTATCAATAATCATAAGCCTCTAACAATAAAATCCAACATTTTAGCTTGGTAATTAAACATCTACCAAACCAATCAAATATATTTTTTCAGATCTGACAAATCACAACTCTTGCACAAAAACTGCAAGTTTGCCCCCATGTGGTAACAGCTGCTCCTTTACAGAACACAGGCATTGTCAGATCTGAATTTCCCAATCCTCCACTCTCCAAAAGCAAGGGAACCTAACAGGGATCTGTTTGGTTCTCACTGACACAAAGGTTACTGCACAAGCTACAGTGAAAGCATTCACCCAGTCCTTCCCATTTCCACAAGTGCCAATAAAAACCCCACAACAAAAAAACAAGCTTTCTTCTATTGAAGTGCTGCACTATTCCAAAGCAGCTATCAGCAAGTCAGCAACATCTGAAATAGCTCATATCTCCTTGTTAAAACACTATATAAAACTTTTAACTGAGTAACAAGGACTGGGAATTTACTGAGATAGAATCATTTGCTACTGTGTATTTATTTTGTTGAAACTTCCCTAAAGTTGATCCCTATGCTGCTGAATATGTATCAACTGAAATTCACCTTTATAAAAACGTGCTGCAAAACTGTTTTATTGCATTTCTGAGACAAGGCACAGGTTAATGCTTTCATAAATGACTGAACTGCATCTGCTGTGCTAAAGGGAACCTCAAGTTTAGATTATCAAGGAATTTCCATTGTGCAAGCTGACACCTTCTGGCAAACTACAAAACTACAAAATCCTCTCAGGATTTGATTTTTAAAAAATCAGAAGTTGCTTCTTTCATCCACTTCTCACCCTTGTTTTTCAGGGTTACACAAAATAAGGTTTTCATCCAGGCTTATGAAAAAAAAACCAGAAACTCTGATTTCCTCCTAAGCACTGCAAATGCCAGCCTACCTGCAGTGTTCATGAAGCAGCTACAAGAAAACCTGTTGTTCACATTTAAAACCAAATAATTATGAAGAACGACTTGATAAATCATTAATCATCCAGCACCACTGCAAACAATGATTTCCCCAAAGGCAAACAAGCCCATCCTGGCCAAAACCCCAGGTGCCACTTTGCAAAAGCACATTCAGCACATTTGCTGTGACACTGACACCTGCAGGGTTCAGGGTGTGCAGTGGGACACCTGCCTGGGGAGTGATCAATGGAACACACAGTAATGACAAAAGCAAATTTATTTTCCATCAGAGCCAGTACTTGATGTGTTCACAGCCTGGAGGATAAATCTGCTCTGTAATTCTTGGAGCACGGAAGGAGCTGTCTGTCACCTCACACCCTTTAAAGTTCATACAGAACATGTTCTAGTCACTCTTAACAAGTATGTACTGCTTTTCTCTTCAATATGCAAGAGAGAAAGGAAGAGTTTTAAAACCATTAAGAGATATTTATGCTCTCCAAAACCCAACTACTATCAAGTTTGGAACGCTGCTTTGCTTTTCCTCAAAAACAGCGTGTTTGCACTTGGAAATCAGACAGCAGTGACTCCCTTAACTATTCTATTTTGTTATACTCATGTGGAGTAACTTGTATAAATGTCTCTAGAAATATGAAAATAAACACAATTTAAAAGTAAAGTTCTCTGAGACTGTCCAGAGCTTCCTTATAACTGAATTCAAGGCATATTCAAGCCACTGCAACCTTCACCCAATGCTGTCCAGTTCCACTCTGGTGATTCCACATAAAGTCTGAACCAGCACTTTCCTAGAAAGTGAGAAACCATCATCAATCTTAAAACCCAAGGATGCACTGCAATCTGAACTGCAGACACTCGTGTTACTCCAGTGTTGTCAGAAGACCACGCTGCCAATCCTACTACTTTTACAATGTACATTCACAAACCCTTCAAAGTGCAACAGCTCATCAGCACTGTCACTGTGGCACCACTTCAGAGGTGTTACAACCCACTTGCATCTGGATTTCTCAGCCCATTTCCAGGCTTGCAACCCTGACACTTCACTAGAGAATACCAAGTGTGTGATCTCAGCCACAGAAGAGTGGAAATGTCTGCTGGTTTGAGCCTCGTTGCAATAAAGTGGGTCAGCTACAAGATCAAAAGAATATTTGCCATCAACACTATCAAAACAGATTTCAAGAATATTATTAACACTTACTTAGAAACTTATCAAGCAATAAATTACTGCTGCACCGAATAGTCCAAAGGGGAAGCATTACATACAAGATACACTTATTTTTCTTTCATTTCTCCAGGTTTCCAATGAGGCATGAGAGTGCAACTCTCAAGCTGAAAATTCTATCAGTACAAATAGTGCTCCTGTTTTAATGATATTTTATAATATTTACTTTAAATCCACTTTTGTTTCAAAAGGCCTTAGAAGAGTCAACCTGTTTATAAATATGGATGATAGAGAATATTTCTGTAAGCTGGAAAGAGTGCTCAAGCATGATTCCTCCATGTGTTAGAGGAATACATGTTCATGTCAAGAGCAGAGCGCAGCAGTGATAAAAGATAAGAAACAGCTCAAATACTGCCCTTCAGCTGAGATTTAAAAAAGAAATTGAACCATTTTTCTGCTTTAAAGCAATGGAAATACAACTACTCATAGTATTTTCTTTCTAAGTTCTAGAGGGCTGGTTCCACTGAACCTCTGTAGCTCCAGGAATGGTTCTTCATCTTAAAAAAGACTTCCTGATTTGGAACTTCAAGTTATTGATAAAACTAAATTTGCTAAAAAATTAAGCTAAAATGATGTTATATCTTTTAGACTTTCCATTCTGAGTAGTGACAAAACTCTAAAATTCTTTAGTTCCACATGAATGCAGGAAAGATTTTTGACCACAAATATTTAACTACCGAAAAAAGTCCACATGAAGGTACGTACGTGTGAATTTCACATCTTTTTCCTAAATCCATATTTTTCAAACATCTACACCAGTTGAGTAATTTGTACATAACACCTAAAGACACAACAAACCAAACGATGCATATTATATGCCTTTTATTAGGAACTTTTATTCAGAAACTGGATGTCAATCTATTCAGGAAATAGAGTCAGCTGCCACATCATCACAAGATCAGTCTGATCCACCCACCATTCAACCCTTTTTACAAAGATTTTATATATTCCTTTCCTATAACCTACTTTCACATAGGAACAAAAGTATAACTATTAATATATTTTAGTATAGACAGACAAAAAATCTAAAACCAAAAATAATTAACAAAACCATGTCCAGCAGCTGCTCAGTGACTGCAACTGTAAGCACAGACTGATACACACTGTTTGTTTTCAGTGAATTAGCAGGAATTTATATTTAAGTGCTAGTGACCTTTACCACACATTACTGTTCCCAGACTCGTTCAGGTTCAGTTCAAAGAAACACGAAGCCTCAGGATCTTAGAGAAGCAGGCAGCTTTAATGAAAAAAGCTGTCACCCTCATTTTAATAGGAATATTTTTATAAAGGAATCACTTACTTGCTAACTTCCTTATACTGTGCTATTTCCTCAATATAAAGGAGGTCGTGGAGCCGTGACTGATAGTTGGTCTTGGTCAATGATTTGTCCAGGACAGATTGTGTGAACAGCTGGTCAGCAGACAGAGGGATTTGGTATCTGGTGAGAAGGCTCTTCTCCAATTCAGTAGTTTCATTAGGCTCAAACTCAACAATAGTCTTAGACGTGGAATCCCAACGCTTGGCTGTGGTCAGGAGCTGTTGCCGTGCGTGCATCAGGTATTCAAGGTCTGCATGGACAGACAGAGCAGGGAAGGTGTGGTTTGCTTTTAGAAATCCCAGCTGGCTTTTTTTTATTTTTAAAAAAAAAAAAAATTCAAACAAAACCCACTAGTAAAACAAATCCCCTCAGAAATACCTAAACACAGGCAGAGTCTCCTCCACCCACAACACCTTTAGGAAGTTCATGCTGGTATTTGCTATCCCCACTTTTCAGGTGTGCACAGAGAGCAAGCAGGCTCTCCAAGAGTATCAGAAAATAAAACATTCTATTATTAATACACACAAATAAAGAGCTTTTATTTAAATAATCACCAACACCTTTGAAGGACTTGGCACTGCAATACACCTTAAAAACCACCTGCAACATCCCCTCATTTCAAAAACATTAAATAGTGAGGAACCCTACAATGTATATTATAAAATTTAGAAGGTCATAAAAACAAGTTGATAAATCAGCTGGTAAGGAATCACTGCATTTGCAACACTGTGAAAGCCTTTTAAAAAGCTCTACAGCCCCCTAATCTGTGTGCAGTGAAGTTACATGAAGTAGCTACATTACTAAGCTAAAGTTGGGAAATGCAATCTAAAATCAGAAAAATCAGAAAATTCAAAGGAAATTCATTTTTCAGCATATCCTCATTTCAGGGACCACATAGCTTAGATGAGAAACAGAAGACCAAGCACTTGTCTACAGCCATCTAGAATATATCCATTAATACCACAGAACTATGACAACTGTGAACCAGTTAACAGAATTGCAGTTAAATTGCAGAGCTGAAAATATTTGGCATTTATAGTCAAGCTATGCTATCTTAATGTATAATCTCTGGGTAAGATTTAACATAGGTATCCAGGATATCACACCAACGCTGAAAATGTGCAAAAAAGACATTTTCAAATTCAAATTAAATGCTTAACATCATCTTGACTGTCTTTAGTCTAAGTAAGAAAAAACCCAGCATTTTAGAAAAGAAATCTCTGTTCAGCTTGACTATGACTACAGGAACATGCTTATCTTACTCACTGATCTCATGTGTTCACTAAGAAGACACATTTAAATATATCCCTCAAGCCTGAATCATGTCAGTAGCTACAGTTGTACAGCAAGAAAAAGTCCAAGTTTGTGTGGTTTGTGTGTCTGAAATAACATCACCATAAATGAAGCTTTCTCTGCCACAAATCACACCTCAGATCCCAAAAGCTCAGTAATTATGCTGGGACTGACTCCTTCCTTGCTGGAACAACAGCCATTTAATTCCCAGCACTGGAGAGGCTTTCCCTGGAAGCTTGACATAAACAGCTCCTGGCACAGATTGCACACACAGTGACACTTTCTTAAAGAGCAGTTAGTACATAATCAGTGCACAGAAAACTTCCTACAGCTCCCTTTTTCTGCTCTAAATAAAGATTTCAAAAGGCAGAATGGAGGCTCCTCTATTAAAATATTTTAATGTTGACCTTTCATTCCTGCCTAAACATCTCAACAGGGCCCTGAACTACATGCAAACATAGAGACCTTGGGCATCTTGCTGTTAGAAAAGCATTTCCAGAAGATCTCAATTCATATATATACCAAAAAGCAAAAGAAATTATGGAATTGGACACAAATCCAACGTAGTTATCCCTTTCCCTTGCCTGTTACACACCTCTTAGATTACACAGCAGAAAGCCCAGGATTCTGTAGTTACAATTATCTGTTAAGCTCTTAACACTCTTTCCATTTGAAGTAAGTATTAGTGCTGACCTGCCTGTCCCTGTGCACACAGACAGGCAATAAGTGAAGGGAACAGCAGCAGGAACTGCTGGGGGCTGCTACCTCCACCTCATCCCTCACCTTCATGCAGAACTCAGCTGGCTGCTCTGGGGATCCAGCCCTGTGTTACAGCCTGGTTTAAGGCCCCAGAGCACAGACTGGTTCCACAGGAACTCTGACTCTCATGGCTGGGTTCCCTTGATCTTCCCCAGGTTTACAAGGCAAGGATTGTTCTCCACAGGCCCAGTGGCTCAGGAAATGTGTGCTCACCCCCCTGCTCCATGGAGCTCATGGCACAGCTCTCCCTCCCTGGCAGTGCCACACCTCCTGCTCCCAGAGATGTCACACCATGCACAGTCCCCCTGCTCCTGCCTACAAGCACTTGGGCCATCTCAAAAGATCATGATCTTTGGTATTTGCCATTTACAGCTTTGCTCCATGAATGCTGCAAATGTTAATCTGTTATATGGAAATAAAGGCCAGGAAAAGAGAACTGCTGTTTTCTCACCTTTATCTTTTTTCCTTCTTTTTCCCTTTTCTTCTCCTTTCTGCTTAAATCTCAGTGCTACAATTCTGTTTCATTGGTGTTTTTATCTCACAGATTTTCATTAAAAATTAAGATCCTGTATCCCACCCAATGGCTTACTGCCAAGTGATATAGTGACCTATATTTAGCTCTCTTACACCGTAAATCAAAATTCTTCCTTCTTTTTTTGCACCTCTTCAAACATCTTTCCAGTTCCTGACATTTTTCTCATACTTGAGTTATTTCAGGTTTGAACTGAGAGACATAGATTAGTTTATGAGACAGATTAAACAAAGTAACTTGTAGCTCATTTTTTTACTTGAAAACACAAATATAGTTACACTTCCTTTACATTTTCAAAATTCATGTCAGCAGCAAATTATTGAGTTACAAACCTATACTCAGCCTCTTGCATTTGACAATCCTAGTCAGGTATTGCAAGTGAAGAAAAAAATACAAACCAACTGCTCAGATCATCTGTTTTAATTACTGGGTTTATTATCCCATGTATTCTTATACAAAAACACTTTATTTCTCTAACGACCTTTTCTGACATATTTAATGTTGTCAGCAATATAAGAATGTTTATAAAAATATAGACATGTTCTTATAAAGCCAAAACTTCCAGTGCTGCAACTCAAACACACCAAACTAGAAATTCCCACCATTTTATCATACTTAGGAGCCATATCCTGACACAGAGGAACTCATAATTCCATTTATCTGCCTGATTTCCACCCTCTGAAGCTTTTGCCCACTATTTCTATTCATATCTATGAAGAACAGAACATACAGTACAAAACACTCATGAGTAGTTGACAGAGATGCTGTTCTGCCTGAAACTGAAAAGGAAAGAGATGGCATGAGAGATCTCCACTACACAAAAAAATAGAAGTTTTAGTACATTACCTTCAGTTGAAGCAGCATCAATCATCACTCGTTGCATGAGGACTGGTTCCAATCCAAAGTCAAACACCACAGTTTGGCGAAAAGTCCCAAAGATTTCTGTGTTAAAGGCTATACTGACTTTGTATATATAGTGATCTATTCCATTCTGGACCATCTTTCCTCCTATCCATTCCTGACAGTTTTCTGGAACTTCCTGTGATACCTGGGTAGTGCTGTCTCCAGCAGATATTGCAACAATACTAAAGTGTGGTCGATGGGCATCGTAAAGCAATGCCACTCGATACAGCATTCTTGCAGGCTGGAAAAGAAATGCAAAGGCTGAAATACTGAAATTATTCCAGGAGTACCTTCATTTGCAATCAGATAAAGAGGGATAATAAAAACTATCAGTTTCTCAGAGCAGGTCCTCCCTGATTTCCAGAAATCTAGGCAGTTGATACATAATCACCAGAGCTGCTGGGAAAAAAAAGAGAAGGGATGGTGCTGGGAAGTTTCTCTATTTTAAGAATGAGGCAACTGAAATCTTAATTGCAAAAGGTTATGGGTTGCATTCTAGTTATTACTGACTCACTTTCAAAAAATAAGTAGTCCTACCTTACATGTGAGAGCAAATGTCCATGTCTGGTGAGACTTTTTGGTGGTGACAGTTACCGAGAGCTCGGGACTATGTTCTACTCTCACTCCTTCTACACATTCACTAAGCTAGATCAAAAGAGAAAGAAGATAAAATTAAACTTCTACAGGCAGTATCAAAACACAAACATTCAGGAAAAGGTAGCATTTTTTCTAATAGAAAGAGGAGAGAATGGTTTCCAAGATTGTGCAGGACTGATGCAAGTTCCACTCAGGAATTGATGTAAATAAATATGTGCTAATGCAGAGAGACAAGAGACACCAGTTCACACTGTGTAAGAGAAGAATAGAATCATTTAGGGACCATCAACCACAAGACATGATTTTCAATAAAAAACTTAATTGTAAATACTTAAAGTAGAACAGAATTTCATTTGGAAAAAAGGATCTGTGATACAATGAGGCCCAGAAGACCCCCAGACCTCACTGACATCAACGAGACTATTGTGACAACAGGAAATGAGAATCAGGCTTTCTACTCATCAATGCATTTTGCATAAAGTCCACTTTTCCCAGATTTTGATCAGCAATAGATGGACTGAAAACTCCTTAGGTTCAATGTTAAGTAGAACTGATAGAATGCCACAAATTACTAATTCCAAAGAGCTGCTAACTTGGATCATATCCATATCCCACACTCCTTGGTGCTCAAACACTTTTGAGTATTTGGGGGATTGGCTGTTCTTCATACTAGTGCCTGCAGCTGCAGGCAAAGAAAAGGAGCCACACACAAGTAAGAGTATTCCCCACAAAGCTGTGAAATCTGTACCATTTGTTCTCCAGTTTAAGAAGTTCTGCCATCTAGTCAGGGAACTGGAACAATACCATGGGATTTGCCTGACCCATCCTACATTGGGAATAGTGAATATGCAAAATGAACAAGCTGTGATTAACCCACAAATCAGCCTAAGTCTCTTTGCAAGACCTAGAGCAGGATGGAAAAGGGAGCGAATTGGTCGGACAATTTCTTGGGGAGGAGTGATTCAACCAGCCCTGATAGTCGGGGCCAAAACCAGGCTCATGTTAGTTTCAAACATGAGCGCAGAGAGAAGCAGGATATTTCCTTACCACTTTCTCAGGAGATAAGGAATTCATCCATTTCTCAATCAGGGTTTCCATGTAACTGCCCGAGCACTGCTTGTTTTCCTTCTGCTGTTTCAATCGGATCAAGCGGGAAGCGTATCGTTTCTGCCATTCTGTCAGCTCTTCCTGGGAATGTGCTGAAGTACACTGGGCACCATACCTGCAGATCCCTTGCTCTAAAAATCTGCATAAAATAGGAAAAACCATTATGCCATGAACTTTTCAGCCTCCAGTTAAAAAAAAAAAACAACTATAAAAACCAAAAATTTATCAAAATTTTATTGGTAAAGCCAGAAGAATATTTGGACACTAAGTTTCTCTCGCGGAACTAAAGGCAGTTTAGTCCATGTGAACTAATTTGGAAATATATATATTTATACAGCATTTTCTAAGAGGGGCAGCAGCCTCTCTCATTGCAGAGCCCACAAAAGTATATCAGATTTCTTAGAAACAGAGGGGATGGAAGTCTTAAGACATTTCCAGCTTTAAAGAAAACAGAATCAAGTGTTTGTACAGCAATTAACACAAGATCACAGAGCATCCCTGAAATGACTAGGCACTACATTAATATGCACAAAGCCCCCTGTTAATCAAGGGCAAAGGAAAGATGTAACATTAGTTTCTTCCAGTGATTACATTATTAGCTGATAAATACTCAATCAGCAGTTTTTCCTGGAGCAACAGTGACATCACATGGTCCCTTCTACTAAGTACACTACACAGAAACCTCGAGGCAAAGGTTTAATCCTCTTCTTTGGAAAGGGTGTATTAGTCTAAAAGGCTCTGTTCTTGCAGACACCAATAATTTCTTAAAGAAATACATTTTACACTTGGTGGCATGTGCTGATGCATCGAATTAATGCTGTTCCAAAGGCCTGTATACAATTGAAGCATTCTAGTTCTCAGAATTTACTGCAAGTCTGGGCAAATGCCTGTATAACTTGGGGAATTATTTTTATAATTTAACTTTGTATTAAAATCATAAACCACAAGGCAGTAGCTGCAGCCCCATCATTCTTCAAAACTGAAGCACTTAAAAATAGATGACAAAATGAAAATTAAATAGGGGGAGAGGCTTAAGTTCTGAAGCTACCACGAAAGCATTGATTATTCAGAATAAAATTAGGCCAGGAGACTCTTTTGTTTGTTTGTCTGGGTTTTTTTGCAAAAAAAGACTATAAAAAGTTAATGCAAACACCACATTTTTTATTTCCACAGGACATGTGTTATATAATGTGAATGAAATTGTGAACTTTGAGCTGTGTGAGACAAAACAAAGCCACACCTAACTGTGACATGAAAACCTTGTAGCACAAGTACCTGCACATCTAGGTCACACTTGCATCAGTGGCTGTAATTTGATTTAGCATACGCTTTTCCTTTAAGAAATGTACTTGAAAGTTTGCATGCCCAAATTGTAAACAAAATAAATATGATATATAACATCATGTCACTAAAGGCCTTCTCAAGCTATGCTTCTTAATATATTTTAAATTAAAATGTTTTTCTTGGCAATTTCAGTATTCTCACTGTCAATTTTCCAATTCACCACTGCATTAGAATGCTAAAGTATAATTATGATTTTCACTTCCTAAAGTAAATGGAGTGCAAGCATAAAAAATTGCTGACCTGTTCTTATAACCTACATAACAGATCTAAAATCAAGTGAGCTTCCTTTTCATTATTTAACAGGAAAGCATATTACTTTAAAATTTGTCATCCTTATACAGGTTTTCCAAGATCCCATTGTTCATATTTTTAACACTTTTTTTCCCCTCAATTTTACTTTCTTATTTAATACCTCCTGCAATTCCATAGCTTCATTATCTAGAGTAAATATGCTGCACTCCTACTGCTTTATGGCACACAGGGGAAAAATAAACCAGAGCTTCAAAAATTCATATTCAGTACCTGCAACTGCCTCCTCATAAGGAACTAAAATCTTCAGTCCCTGGTCAGAATGATGTTTTCACAGAGATTTGCTGAGCAAAGCACATCCTTCTCACTGGAAGGGTTAACACTGAGCATAAAGCTCCTTACAGCTTCAGTGGAAAAATGTTTCAGAGCAGTGATAGGGAACATGGGATAGATGTTACTCAACAAAAGATCACCACAAGCTAAAAACTGTAAATATCTGCTTTTTGTTAATTGCTGAATAAGCACCAGACATGATTAAGAGTCAAGAAGAGTTGCCAAGATTTAGCATCTCTAGAAAATCATGCCAAAAGTAGCTCAAAATCAGCAATTGAGTCATGTCATTTAAAAAGCAGGTCAGAGCTTTTGAAAATCATTTGCATTAGTTACATAAACGGCAGGATCAAGTGCATAATGATGGTTCCTCCCCATATATATTAATACATTTTTATGTAGAGCAATGACAATTAACAACTCAAAGCACAAGCAATATTGACCAGATTACTGGAAAAGACAAGGAGAAACACCAATACAAGCCACTGCATCATTTCTGTGTATCTGAGTTTATGCAAAAGGGAAAATAATGAGATCTGAGGGAAATCCTATTTTTTTTAATCTGAAGACAAAGCCCATCTACCAACAAGGTTCATTTATCAGAACGCAGCACTGTAACCTGACTGTGCTTCAGTCTGCTTACACTGCTGCCTGGGGAACTTTCCACACCTCTGAAATCATCCACATTAGAAAAGGCAGGGGAGAAAGACAGATGCTGACCTGTCACTAGAAAAATGCCCCTCAAACCACTGTCTTATGAAAACTGAGTTAGCAATTCCATTCTATAAAGTGAAGTGCTGCTGGATAAACTGACCCTTCCAAAAATCTGTGAACAGATCAGCTCCTGTTCTAACAACTTCCCTGGCCTCTTACTCATTCTGTGAGCAGGCAAAAGGAAGAGGAACCATTCTGCTCCTTGGAGGGGGTTCCCATGAAGCAAAGAGTTTACCTTTTACAGAGTGTGTACTCCTCACTGCTCGTGACGCCCCTGGGAGGGGGCCGGAAGTGCCAGCCATCCTGTGAGCCTGCGGGACAGGGACACAACCGCGGTTATTTCGCAATTCCCAGTTTTCCAGTCACACAGCGGCTGCTCAGGGATCCACATCTCTAAGCATCAACCCAAGGGGGATCTAAACACAAGCAAAATTACCCCCCCTCCCAAACTGACTTACAATCCATGACAAACTCATTTAGAGCAAAAGTCATGAAGGTGAATTTCACGCCATCTGCAGAATGGAGCAGGCTCTGATACAGCCCCTGGTCAATAAACAGAAACTTCTGCCTCCAAATTCAGTCAACACTGAGATAATTCTACCTCAGTGGGGCTCATCACAACAGTCAAGCCCCTTTTTTGCTTTTTGCCTGCAATGCAGCACTGAGCATTCAGCAGGATCCAAGTCTTCTCACTAGGAAATTATGTAGCTCTAAAATTGAGTTACATACCTTCCTCTAAATCTTCTACATGATATCCTGATGGTACTTTACCAGCTGCCTACAATTATATAAAAAAGCCCACAGTTATAAAGGAACACAAAACAATTTCATCGACAAGAACTGCTGTCAAAATGGGGCTTAGAACAACTATTGAAAAATATCAATCATAAATTGAAATTATTTCCAGTCACAAGCCCTCCTGATTACAGGGATTCTGACAATAACAGGAATTCTGACAGGAACACCAAGTCAACTGGTTAGAAAAAACTTTTAGAGATTTTCACAAGACCAAATTCCACTCAGCAATCAACTTAACATGAACAGCAGTGAATTTCTAAAACACCAAAAACTAAACTGCATTGATAAGTCTTTCAGTTTTCAATATACATCAAAATCAAAGCTCAAATTAATAACTAAGCATAAGGAAAAAAATGAGAGGGGACAATTTAACCAGCAGACATGAGAGTTTGACCTCCAGTACAAAAAAAAAAAAAAAAAGAAAAAAAGGTGATTGAGAAGGTATTTATATTGTTTAAAAATTTCTGAAGTCATTTTATTACTTCAGACTAATTTCCAACAGAGAAAAATGCAATAGATAAACAAATAAATACTGCAAGATCTAAATGCTTGGAATTCTTTCTACTTGCTACTTCAGGAATCAACAACCTATTAGCATCATCTTTTATTTTCTCATACATCCTGCAAGACTGTGATGAAAAGTTCCTGAAGAGGTTGGTGGGTAAAGAACAACACACCAGCAGAAACAATGATTTTGGAACCACTCTGTTCCCAGTGAGCCTGGATCTCCTGGGACACATGAAAAGCAGCCCTTCAGCTGCTTCAGGTACTGCTCATTATTTTCCCAATAATATCCTCATTATTACCTCTGTTTCAGCAAGAAGTGTTTTCAGTCGTGTGAGATCTTTAGTTACCATCCCGTTCTGGGGGCAGAAAGAATATTAATTATTGAACACATAAACCTTCATTATGTGCATTAAACCACAGCAACCAAGTTCATTTCCCCCTCAACACCAGGAGAAGAAAAAATTAGTTTGACTTATAACATCAATTTTAAATGACATTAAATAAAACTGAGTAAACATTGTGGTAAAAAAGGGAATTCTACACTGGCCAAAATCAGCACCAGACTTACAGCAAGTAAGTCTATAGACAACAGACTTACAGAATACAGAACAATTTAGGAAAGCACCATATTAAGAAGAACTTGAGGAAAAAAATATACCATGGTTACTGCAACACTTCAGCTCTGAAGAATTTATATAACGATCCTTCACTGCTGTTGCAGTGATGGATTAATTTCTTTTTAAGGATCTACTTTATAGATCACTAATTTCTGCAGCTCCATAACTCTTCCTGCTCTGATGTAGACTGTGTAATTCTTGGAGTTTTCCCTCAAAAGCAAAGATTAGCCATGTGACTAACTGCATAGTCAAGTACAACTGAAGTAAAAATCTTTCAAAACTGACTTTATGTTAAATTCATAGGTATTTGTAACAATTTCACACTCTCATAAGCCAAAACGTTGATTAAAGGAACCCAGACCTGTGGGGTTTATTTCAATAATCTCTTGCAGAAATTTAATTAAGAGCTACTACATTTGTTAGCCTTCTCCACATTCTGACCGTGCTACTGAGCAGGAGAAATTACTCTTTGCTGAAAAGTCACACACTTAACAATCCTCACACTTAAGCTTTTTCCAAAATGATTTTTCACTTTTTCAGCAGAAGGCTGAAAATTGAACTTGTTGAGCTTAACTGTGTTAGAGTAAAAAAAAGGTTACCAAGAATCATTCTCTTTAGCCACTGGGGAGGAAACTGGATGGGTTCCAACTCCTCATTAAATTCATTCCAAAACTTTGTTTCACTTCTTCTTTCAGACAATGGCACAGTCAGTAAATCAGCTGCTGATTTTAATATTCCTACTGAAAACAACTGTGTCTAACAACCTAAAGCTTGTAAAAACCTCTCAAACTCTGCTTTGGGATGACACTCTGGAACTCTATACAAAGGTACCTTTATTTGCACAACAACAGCTCAAAACAAGGGCACTCCACATTCTCTGCAATAAGACTGTTTCACTAATTTTTCCTGAAGGCAAGTTTCCTTCAATCTCACCAAGAATTTTTCAATGATACATTTTTTCATCAGAAAACAGCTAAACAAGGAAAAAAAAAAAACCCTTTCTTTATGTAAAAATAGCCAGTGGCCGGGGGGAAGGGAATTCAGGATACAGACCAGACAGACAAAGAGAACTCTCAAAAACAACCTCCTGATTCAGTTAAGCACCAAGATACAGGGGACAGGATCCAATGTTAAGGTAAGAGGCTCTCCTGCAAGTTTCTGATGTCACACCAAGCACCTCAGTCTGACCAAGCCATGACCATGTTTCGGGGTGTATTAAGACCAGCAGTTCATGCTGATGAACTGCCTATTTAATCCAGATTACAGAAATTAAAAGGGCACTATTCTTTAGAGACTTACAGATGTCCATAATTTCACCATATAAGTAGTCACATAAAAGTCAGAAGTTACTTACATGTCTGGGGTTAAAAGCATCTTTACAAGTTTTAACAGGGTAAAAAAGAAGCTTTGAACTCAACCTTTATCTTCATCTTGAAATGCAAAGCTTTTTTTCTTTCCCTGAAAAGCTTTTTATGCTGCTTTACAACTTAGCATGGGCCAGTTATTTAAAGGTCCAATCAATATTTTTTCTGCTTTAATGGACAGAATTCCTGAAGTCCATACAAAATGGGGTCAGGTACAATTTAGAATCAGCAAGCAAAAGTTTGAGATTTATACTATTCTTATCAATTGCACCAATACACAAACTTATTTTACATTCCCTGAAGATTCAGGGCCAACAATGAAAAAACTTTTTAAAATCACAACAACTCTGAAACATTGGTTATGCAACAACCTGGCATCCTGCTGATATATGTGTGCCCATACATTTGTCTTTTCCACACAAATCAGTTTGGTTGCAACCTGCCAGTGGAACATATGTCGGAAGTTTGTTATTAAACAGATTTCTTAAAAGAAGGAAATACAAAACTGTTTTTTAAACCATGTAGATTGCAGCAAACCCACTTACCAGTGATTCCCCCATCAGTGATTTGGAAAGAACATTAGACACAATTTGCAGCTTCCCTTTGAGATGCATGCAGCAGAGCACTGCCCGGAGAGATCCATCGCCCTTGGCCAGCCCCTCTCCCAGCACTGCAACACAAATCAGCCACTATTACCCTCAGCACACCATCCATTTAAGTCAAATATACAGTTTTCCTTCCCCCTTAACAAGAAAACAAAGTCTGAAGCTCAGGTTAAATCCGTGGCTTGTTGGATGTAAATTAAGTGTCACGTGCTGTTGTCTAATATTAACTTGAAGCTTGTCTCCCACCAGCTAATAAATGCTGCACATGAGCTCCAAAAAGGTTGTCGTGTTTACATGCTAAAATAGACATAAATTAAATATGGGAAGGGTAAATTCAAATATCTGACACAGACACAAAGGACCTCCTCTCACAGAAAGGGTAAAAAAGAAATAGCAACCAACAACCTCTCAGTAACACAAACATGCTCAGGAAGATCCATTCATGCTCACAAAACACATGCCCTGTCGATTCCAAAAATAGCCAACCTCCTCATGGGCAATTCCTGCTCCTCTAAAAGGGCTTTTATTCACTTATGCTGCAAAGTGTGGCATATAGGAACGATTGTCTGAGCCCAGAAATTTACAGGCTCCCTGTAACAGAAAACTTTCTGAATGCTTCCTAGCACAGGATCAGCAGCAAGCAGTGCCAAACAGACACTTTCTGAACACTTCCAGCAGGGACAGGATTTATTTCACGATACAGACGTGCTTCAGACAAGCTGCAACAACACTTAATCACACGTATTACCTGTCCAGAAAACAAAATGCCAGAGTGACTAAAAAGCTTAGCAAGCTAAGTGTGTGAATTGAAAAGAAGGCTGGACAGTTGTTTAAAATTAAGGAATTATAAAATAACTGTTATTGCAGGCAACATCAACATCTGTGTTTATACTGCTACTCATGCAGATGCAAACAGCCCCTCTTAGTGCTAACAGGAATTTCACATTCACCACAACTTCAGGATTACATTTTAGACTAATAAATCAAAACTCTTCACTCAACAGACGTTCACTTCGTTAAGAGAAATTGCATGAAAGACTCAATAAATAAATAGTCCCACAAAACATTTAAATAAAAACAACTAAGCATCTCTTCAAACTGCAATGGTAACCAGATCCGTTTTTATAAAGTGCCTCAAAGGTTAGTCTGAATTCACCACTCTGATAGTACCGACTACATTGCCAAAAATAGAACTTACTTCCCAAATCAGAAGCAGAAGCACCAAAAATAGCTATAACATGTCTGACAGTTTGCTATTTTAATCTCAAAGATTAGATCTCCAATTATTATATTTCACATCACTATGTGCATAGTATCACCAAGCTAAAACATACACTTGCACATAAAAAGTTGCAACACATTAACCACTCTCTCTTCAGAAAGATTTGTGGAATAACTTAACAGATTTTAAGTTATCATCATTCCTGGTAACAGTGCAAGCAGCATACTATTCCAGAACATACTGATCAGTCAGGTTCAAATAAAACCATCATAGCTGTGCAACATGTCAAGTCTTGTAAAAAGGCAGAACAGCAGCTTGAATAAAGCTTTGCTCATTATGAAAAAGCCTGTGAGTATCAAGGAGTGTGAGTATCAAGTAGTCCATGGTAAGATCGTTTCTTCCCAACAATAATTCAAACATAAAACCAAAACTAAGACCTTTTGGGATGATAAATGCAAATATTCTAAATGTCAGGTGCTGGGCTACAACTGGGAACCACACATCATGGAGAGCCACAACCAAATCATTCATTCATATAGTCATAAAAATACAGTATGTGTGTATATATGTGTATATATGTATATAAACACATACACAACATTTTTATATACATACATAAATATGGCAATAGTAAGTTCTGAAATGTCCTCAGTTTTAGATCTGGAAAATAATATGTGCAGAATATGCTGGCATGAATGTTAATCTGGATGCTATTTCTTTGTTAACTAATATACATTTAAAGGCTGTTTTTTCTACTTAATTTTAAAAAAGAAGACAGAGATCAATGGTCCTATTCCACCCACTTTTATGCCTGTCCAGTGTGAGATGACAAGCAGTTACCATGACAGTTCCTTTGAGACAGTGATAACTGACACTCACACCAAGAAAAAGTTCCACAGATGAAAGTCACCCTTGTCCCTTATGACAAACCCATCAGAGCTCATTCATGAGAGCACTGCTCATTAAAAACAGCATTTTCCCTCCTACCTCCTTTAACCATCATTCAGCTTTCCATATGTCTCTCACTTTTATTTGCCATCATGAAAGACAACTCTGAAGTTACAATATTACACCCCTATAGCATACATCAATAAGGTAAAAGAATTTTTTTTTGAATTTCAGACTATTTCAAGAATGGTACTGATTATGCAACAAATCAGACTCTTTTTAAGGTATTAAACTTTAATTTTACACCTCCAGAAAGCAAGTTTATTTTTCTTAGTCAATTTTTATGGACCTTTACAAGCAGGCTGCAGAGCCCCACAAATTCTCCAAACTATGACTAGACTATCAGTGAAGACAAACACATCAAAAAAAACCCAAAACAATATAAAATCCACAAACCCAGAAAGGAACAATTTAAGGATTATCATTGCTAGCACAGGAATGTCAGAAGGGTAGATCACAGACTGTGTAACAAAACTGTGACCTGAAAAAAGTTCCTTTAACATTCAGGAGCAGTTAAAGAATTAAAACCAAAAGGTGGGATCTACACACTTTTTCTTTCCAAATCTAACTGATGAACTCTGTTCCAACACTTTCCAAACTCATTAAGTTCTCAGTGAATTCTGAATAACTTGCATTATAGATGAATAACAGAGGATTAGGAAAGATCAATTCCTTCAAAAATACCCCAACCGAACAAGGCAGCGACACATGAAAGGCTTGACTTCAATGTGACACAGGCACATTTGGGCGCTTTAACAAATGTGCATCATCTTGATTTTCCCTGAACTAAGCCCCCAGTGCAAACCAAAATATCCAGCATGTCCCTGGGCAGAAAGGCAGAACCATCAGCTGTCTTTGTGTCTTTATCTTCGTGAGAATCCTGACATTGTCAACTCTTCCTACATTTCTGCACTAAAGCAACTATTAGCCAAACTGCACCAAGAGCCACCACATGCATTTGAGTCCTGGTACTTGAGAAGAGGTGAAAAATAGTGAGATCTCTCTTTGAGGGGGGAAAAAAAAAGCAGGGGAAAAAAAGCAGAAAAAGTATTATAAAGTAGATACATATTTTTAAACAGGAAAAAAACCCCACTGTTAGCAAACTAACAAATCTGGGCATCAGTTTTAAAAATTCACACAACTGACTGCAATTCATAACACTATGTAATAAAAAAGAAATAAGCATACCATGCCTACAGTCTTCATCTGCTTGCCCATACTTTTTCTGAAAGGTAAAACATGAAAAGTTTAAAAATAGCATTATTCCAGTTAGAATAAACAACTACATGCTTGAATTACAAGTCTTTTAAAACTTTTTAGAAAGCATTACCTTGGCTTTTCCTGGGTGGAACATGTAAAGAACATAAGTCACATGTCAATTATAATATAATTAATTCCTAGAATGCTGACTTCTCAAATTCTCAGTTAATTCTGAAAATCCTGACTTTTTCTCAAATTCTCAGCATGTGGCTGTTTTAAAAGAGAAGCCTGAATGGGCAAAGGTGTGTGTGTTATATGTTTGTGGGTGGCTCACAACACCCAGGAAAAAAATCTAAAACTTAACTTTCAAGACACTGTTTTTTAATCATGCACTAATGTAGTTATGCTGAAATTTTAAGATATGCACATTATTTTATTCTGTCTTTTCAGCAGTGATTTTAAAGATTAATTTGTTTAGTAAAACAAGCAGGAAAATTTGGATTGTTTTCCTCTTTTAAGACTTTACCTATCTATATAATTCAACTCTTTAGTACGAAGGTTTTGATCTCAAGTAGTTTTCCTAAGTCCCTGCAGACTCACTGCAATAACATCACTATGATGAACATCCAGATAGGTGCCCCAGAAGATTTTCAGAGAGTGATGTCAGAAATGTATTAAATAATCCAAGCACCAATCTGCATATTGGCTTACAAAAATAATTTTGAGAGGTCAAGTCTGTGGTAACACAACTTCTATTAGAAAAATCAACCTCACTTATTTGTGACTCTCTTCCCCTGAGGAGCTACAACATAGGTCACTTCTTCATTTAAGAGGTTTCCCAATTCTTGTTTTGCACAATGAATAGTCCAATCCAGCTATTTATTTGGAGAATGCTTAAAAACAATCCCTTAATCAGATGGGCAAGATTTGTCTTAAAGCTGCCCAGCAAGGTCATGTGAGTTGGCCAAACTTTTTTCACCTGGGATGAAACTCCTCCTACCCATTACATGAAGATTTGGAGCGGACAGGGCCGCTGTAAATCTGTAATAGCATTTCAGAAAGGTAAGAAAAAGCAGGTTGCAGGTCTGTTCTTAAGCACTGAAATGTCCTTTCCTTTAAGAAACTGTAGTTCTGATGCTTTAAAGGAAGGACACAACTTTGGCAATGGGGTCAGCGGTAATTCAGGGTTATGCCTCTTGCTTTGCATCTTCAAACCTTTATAAGACCCATTTTCACCTTTCCACTAAATATTTGCCAGAGTCTAAAAGTTACATCTTTCACCAGATATGCTCTAGCCTAGCCCTGGAAAGCTGAGGTTAAGCATTAAAAGGCTAATTCTAGGCCTATGCAAATGGAGCTAAAGCAGGTATAAAGTAGCTACCTAGATCCTGGCATTTCTTAACTTTGTTCCTGGAGTGTTTTTATTTGTGGAAACTTGAATTTCATGCTCGTAGAAGATAAGGTAATTTGGTATGTAATTCAGCATATGTACCCTAAACCTAGCTATTTTGCCTTCCTGGAATATATATATATATACACATATTTAAAATGTTTAAAGTGTTTTTCCTTATTTGTGTAGAAAACTGTGATTGAGACCCAAATCAAGAGGTTCCAGTCCTGAAAAATAAATGGATCAGGGAAAGCTGCAAGACAGAAGCCTCATAGATGCTATAGCAAGAGGGATACTGTGGGCAGAGCAACATGCCAAAAATTCTGAGTTGTATTTAAATCTTGACAATACAAGATATTTGACTTTTCTTTCCAGTTCACTAGATACTATAAAGAGTCACACTCACAAGTTGTAAAAAGGAAGCAATTCTATACAGAAGAGTCTCGATTTTGATGCGGTCGAGTTCTGCCTGGCAGGGCTCCGGGAGGTGAGCTGGGGGGTACTGGCTGAGGGAAAGGAGAGCCTCTGTGCAATGCTTCACTGCCACTTCATAATCCTGCTGCTTAAGGGATTCACATGCTTGTTCACATGCCTTCTCTGGTCTTCTGTCTGCCATGACTCAGGGACAGAAATCCTAGAGCGGGGGCAGAGGGGACGATAAAACGTTGGTTAGCTGTGGAATGGCACTGACAACTTGCCAACCAACTTCCATTCCCATCTCAAGGTGCTGTATCACATCCCCCTCGTGCTATGCCAGTCACATTTCCTAAACCAAGCTTCTCACTAACTAATTTCTTCCCAGGCTTTCCTCCATCACTCCCAGCTCTCAGTTTTGATTCTAATTCAAGAAGGTACTTAAAGCCCACAACTGATTTTAAGAATGTAAGTAGGGGTTTCAAATGTTAAAGTCAGCATGGATTTAAGCAGAGGCTTTTGGGTCTTCAATGGCAACACGACCTTTGCTTTGCAAGGAACACAACTCATCCCCTAAGTGCTGTCTCTGAGCCTGCAGCCGTGAACTCCACAACACCTTCTCTTCCAGGCACTTCTCACCTACACTCGGGAGGAGGAGAGACTTCCTCTGGGTGAAGCACAACAAGCATGGACAGGGCAGGACAGGAAAGACCAGGGGGTCAACAGCAAACCAACCACTTGTCCCTTCCTTCTGCTGCTTTAGCTACACTTATGGCTGAGAAAGTCTAGATACCCCTGCCACACCAACATCTTTGCACAGAACTTCTTAAATAAATTTAAAGTAAATATTGGGGAGGATTGAGACAGTTATTAAAAAAAAATCTATCCACAGACAGACATTATCTGCCAATAAACTAAAACAAATTGTTATCCACATCTGAACCACCAGGCAGAAGAGCAAAGCACTTCTATAATCCCTGTCCAGATTCTCCCTTCATTGACATATTTAAATATACGACAGACATCCCTGGAGACTATACATTAAAGCTGACTTCACAAAAATGGGTTCTGATAACTGAAAGAGGAAAAATCCGAAGAGTTCTCATCTTTGCTTTTAGCAAGCAGCATATTTTCAATATTTGTGATTAGAGATCAACTATTAAAATTGTCTCAAATAACTACTTTTAGTCCACTTTAAAAATTCACTGTTAAAAGCTTTCTTTATACTTGGTATTTTGAGATTTTCAACCAAAGGTAAAGTAACGTCAAGAATTTAAAGTCAAATAAATGCATTTTCCTCATATGAAAAATAATCCATTATCCCACTTTTCCCATTAACACATGCCTAAGCCAACATTCAGAAGAAAAGTAAACAAGTCTTTTCATATATTGTACAACATAGTGCATTATATGTTCCCTTCTATTCTTAAATTTCCATTCAGTATCAAAATAATTACACAAAGGAATATTGATTTTTCAAGACTTAAAACAGCTTTCCTTTTACAACACTGATATAAAAATTCCTCATATACAACAACAAAAAAAATCTTCTCTAAAATGAAGGAACGTAAGCATGAATATTTTGCAGTTACCTTGGTACAAATCTGTGATATGTGCCTCTTTCTTAATAACAGCCTTACAAGATATTACCTCATCCATCCAGATATTTCTTTTTCTGCTAAAAATAAGTCGTCATTTTCAAACAATAGGAACAGGCAAGTAGGTTTTGCATTTCCATACATATGAGTAAATTCATTCATGAGGTAATTCTATTAAAGATTCTGCTGGATCACTTAAGCACGTATTTCAAATACATAAATGTTAGGTATTCTTAAGGTGTGTATGCAAGGATCTTTTCTAGATACAACTAAAAATTGCACTGGTTTCCACTGCACTACCATTTTAGGCCACTGTGTATTTCACAAATCTAGGATCTGCTTCCACAGTGACACAATGGTTAATTGATGTTTTTCTCATGTACATTCTGTTTTCCTCCTAAGGGACTGAAAATAGAGGACTCCATGAACTCTGCTGTACTTTTGATTTCCTCACTTCCTGGCTGACATATAACCAAAATTCCTTTGACCAAAAGGCTGAGCAGAGCTTCTGTGTGTTTATTCCCCAAGAGCTGATTAAACACAGATCCCATCCTAAGTGACCTGGCCAGCACAGCTGACAGATTTGAAAGCCCTTCTCCAACAAGGCACCACGTAAAAAGACAAAGATGTTCCTTATCATTGCCTTATGCTGACTGGTTGGAGAAATACAGAACTCATCTGTTTCAGAAGCTGGATTTTACACACCCAGCAGCACCCACACAATTTCTTTGGTCAATTTGAAGACTCTAGAGCACTTCAGAGGATGCAACTGACCCTGAGCAAAATCCTGTGAATTAAGTGGAAGCAAGAGCAGTAAGGACCAAGCTGTTAGACAACTGGCTAAACTCAGTCAGACCAATGATATTTCAGAGCCTAAAAAATCCACCGAAATCACAGTGCATGGGACACATTGACAGATAACAAGTCACTGAAGTGTAATTTGTTTGGGAAAAAATCACATTATAACAAAACCAATATGTGGACAATACAGGGAAAATGATGCACTCAGGCTCTCAGATTTCATTTCAATCCCATCTACAGCCATACATGTACTCAAATAGGCAAACTTATTAGGTATTTGTGCCATCTACTTCAGACTCCAGTCCAGGTGTTCTAGACTGTTCCTTGGAGACACATGACTTTTCCTGCTGACTTCAGAAACCTTTTTTCCTAGTTCTGGTACCCTAAATCAGCAACTGAGACTTGTGAATGTGAATTACAACCACCATTTCTTAAAATCTGGTCTGTTTAAGTACCTGTTTAAAATCATTCAGAGCAGTTCCCAAGCCCCAGCAGGACCAGGAAGGTGATTGTTCCTCTCTGCTGGGCACTGCTGATGCCTCACCTCAAGTCCAGTGTGCAGTTCTGGGCTCCTCCCTTCAAGAAGGGCATTAAGCCCACAGAGGGGAACAGAGCTGGGGAAGGGCTGGAGCACCAGTGTAAGGAGCAGCTGAGGGGGCTGTTGGGACTCAGCCTGGAGAAAAGAAGGCTCGGGGGGACCTTCTCAATCCCTACAATTGTCTGAAAGGAGGTTGTGGCCAGGTGGGGGCTGGGCTCTGCTCCCTGGGAACGAGTGACAGGCCAAGTGGAAATGGCCCCAAGCTGCACCAAGAGAGGTTTAGGTTGGATAAGAGGAAAAAGTTCTTCACTGCAAGAGTGGCTAAGCATTGGAATGGGCTACCCAGTGAAGTGATGGAACCACCATCACTGGAAGTGCCCAAAATACAAGTGCACTTCACAATATAGTTCACAGTGGTATTTGGTCAAAGGCTGGACTCAACGTTCGAGGCCTTTTCCAAACTTAAAGTATTCATGCAATCTTTAACAGCCAAGGAGTGAAGGAAGCTTTATTTTCAAGATTTCAGGCATAAAACTGGAATTTCTACATTTACTCTAAGAGCAGAATTTATTACAGATTAGAACTGAAAGCTGAAGTGTCACAAGGCCTGTGCTATATTCCCAACTCTCTGGGAACGAGTGACAGGCTTGCTTATGAGCTTTACTTCTGCCTGCAAAACTGAAATTAAAATACTAACATGTAACAGAACAAACATCAGGATTATTCATTTTCTCAAAGACACCTGGAAAACCACACGCCAAAAGAGTTCTAAATTCAATTTGGAGTAATAATTTATCCTCTAGTGAAGTTTAATACATCTTCAAAATACTGAAGAACCAGTATAGAGGCATATTCCTACTATCTAAAGTTGCGTATCTAAAATAGGTAAGCATACCTAAGAAATTATGTATATAAATATATAATTTGGCCTCAAACTTTGTTTATTTTTTGTTTGTTACCTCAAAAAAACTCCTCCCCTTAAGTAGAACTTACTCAATTTGCATTTCATTGAAAGCCAAGTTGTACTCAGCTGATCTTCCACAAAATATTATTTCAAAGACCTGGTTAGTTCTAACTGGTGTAACTTAAACCTTGGTGGCTTTTACAACTAACCATGCCTTTTTTTTTTCCCCCTACAACTAATGATTTTCAGGCTCAATATTCCTAATGAGTATTCCACCTTCTTGCCAAAGGGGTTTTGTAAGCAAACATGAAAAGAGTAACTAAAATCCAATTGCCAAATAAAGCTGCAGATTTCCCCTTCAGAGCTAGAGAGGGGGCTGGGAAAGGCAGAAGGGACAGCTTGAAGAGGAAGAGTGATAAACAACGTGATCCACACAGCCATTTATTTCCAAGTAAACACTACGCCTGCCTGGTGCACAGGAGGCTCTGAAGAACTACTCCACAGTCTGATGAGTCCAACTTCAAATTAAAATCGATGTAGGAGGAGAGAACATCATGAACTAAAATTCCAGTGTTTCACAGCAGTTTAACTCATAACTGTGCACGTCCATGCTCCACAGCTTACTGACGTGTTTCATGGAATCAAAGGGCCCATACACTAACATAATAATAAGTTAAAGCATGTGACAGTTCCTCAAAAAATTTCAAACAGATGCTTTTTCAATTCACTGTAAAGCATCTAGCCAGATAACTCTCGCTGTACTTCATAAACAAACAGATTAGAGGGCACAATGCTGTTCCTATTAATGTTACTGGCAAAATTCCCAATGTCTGCCAAGACAGAAGGATCAGATCCAAGGTCTCGCATGCCAAGCTGACAAACAGTAGACAAGTCAGTAAATATTTGCATATTTTAACCAAACATTAACATCTCTTGTAAAGATTTATGCTAAAGCAATGATGTTCAACTTGCAGTCCTACAGTGAGACTGGTAGGGATTTACTGTCAATTGAATTTACTTCAAGAGCCACATCCTGGGAATCGCAGAGTGAAGCAAATGAATGAGACCCACTGCCATGGGGAACATGCAGGGGAAGAGCCTCTCCAGCTGCCTCCCATTACAATCCATAACCCTTCAAACAGTTCTGCTGAGGGAAATAAGCACAAAATATTCCTTGCCAAGGCCATTCAGCCATGTCCTCCTGTTAGCAGCTCGCTGTCCTGTGGGAAAGGGAAGCAGGAGATGGATTTGCCCTTCCATTGCCTATTGCGGTCAAGCTGGCACAGGCTCTGAGAGAGCCAGGCAGGAATTCCACTCATCCTGCCCCTCTCTATGGAAATGCAAGCACTCTGTTTCCCAACCCTTTGGGGTTTTTCAGCCCATCTCACAGACTGGAAAGGCTGGCCACCATACTGGAGAGAAGTTTTAAACATGTAATAAATTCAGACAATACTCAAGAAAAGACAGCTGGTTTATCAGAACTTCCCAGCAATTCCTTTTAAGAGCAAGAAGAGACCTACTAGATTTATTTATGAGGCTGGTTGCTCTGTCCTTCCTCAGTAACTTCTGAGCTTCGAGTCAATAGGAACTGAATTTCCCAGAAGCCTGAAGAGTCTTGAAGATGCTGCAGATTTCATGAAAAATGTGTAACAAGACAGATAACAGGCTCAGGGAAAGGTTAAGTTGTAACTCAGCCTCTTATTGATACCAAGACATCAGTTACCCCATCAATTACTGCCACGTGCTGCCATTTACCATCAAGAGCTGTAGCAAAGTGTCACTCACCAGTGAAAGAAAAGGCTTATTTCTTTTTCTTGCCCATAACAGTCAGTGCCATAGGCTGCATTCATCAGTTTAACTGCTCCAGGATCCATCCAACAGTCTCCAGGTTTTACTAAAGCTGGGTTTCCAAACTTTTTAGTCTACAGACCTAAGCAGTGCACATCCCACCCCTTTCTCAAAGTTGTTACTGGTAAACTAAGATGTCAAAAATTTATTCTTTTCATCATATATCCAAGTAATATTCAGGAATTCACAAAGTTGGTATGGCTGCAATCCCTGTGATTCACAGTTTCCCTCTCACTCAAAATCATCAAGAGAAAAGCAACAAGATACTTTAGTTTATACAGGTATGGAAAGATCTGGGGTTTAATCTGAATTAATATATTGAATATGACACAACAAAAAAGTTAGCTACTGTGAACATGCCAACATTACAGTCAGGAATCACAGGCCACTGGAATTCAACTATCAAAATTCTACAAACAAACTGCATTTGTCAGTCCACACACTAAAAGAGGGAATAGTACATCTCTCCGCCGTTGAGTCACATTATAGAGTTGCTCTGGCATCTCCTGTGATCCCATCTTAAGGCATGTCTGCATCTCTACATGTCAATTTGTTTTGTATTATTACCAAAGACCACTACAGTACCTTTAGATCAGTAAAATAAAATTAAATATCCATTTATTTTCCTTACCTATTGTGGTAAAAGAACCCAGTCTTTGCCTTGAGACAAAAAAAATAAATAAAAACCCAAACCCCCTTTATTCAAGCCTCCAGGACAGAATAAAATAGAGCCGCACAAAATACAGAAATGACTTACAGAGACATACAGAAAAAAAAGCACTTTCCTAGTGTCATGACATACACATCATAAATAATCCCAGTCTAAAAAATCATTTAATATAATGAGAGTAGATAATGACAGCACACTGTGCCAACGTAACAGAGAGGAAAAGGATGGTGCATCTTTCATACACAGGGTGCAAGAAAGAATTATATGAAAGGTGCTTTGGGCTTTTTTTTTCTTTTAAGAAAAATATAACAGCAGAGATCTCAGGCACTCATTTATTGCAATTATGGCTGAAGTCCGTAATAGCAGTTAAGGAGTTCTCAGAAATGCACTGCACACCTTACAGAACAAATACAAAAGCCTCCACCCTTGAGAGAGGACAATCTAATCAGTTTTCTGAAGTAACTGAATTACTTTGGCTAATGTTGTACAACTCCAGGCAAAATGACCCTAGTTTCAATTCCAAAAATGATGTTAAATCTGAAATGGAGCATACAGAATGAGGCAGGCACATATCAAGGTTTTATTCTATAGCATAACAGCAGCAAGAATCCTGCTCCAAGGCCTCTGAGGAGCACGATATGCCCATTTGGGGAAGGGAAAAGGGGGAAAGAAGAGGTTCATGATGCCCCCAACCGTTAAATGCTTAGGCTATCCTTCCACATTGAAAAATCAGAGACAGCACCATAAATGAGGAGGAAAAGTGATCTCTGGTCACATAAATGAAGCTTTGAGTCTGATCCTGTAAACTTAAAGTACAGAATAAACACAACCACGTTTACTGAAAAAGGAACAAGAGGCTGTGGGTGCTTTATCACTCACATAACGACAGAGGCAACTGAGATTAAGAGCAAATGCCTTCTGCGTCTGGATCCTCTGCAGGCTTTAGACCACTTTACAAACATCACAGATAGTAACAAGTTACATTTTTTTGCATGCCAGTTATGACTTCAGTACAGACTACTAAGTGATTATTAACACTTTATTACCTTTACTAATCTCTTTTATTTTCATTTTGGAAATAGCAGCAAAAGGACAATCTGTGCAGCCAGCAGCAGCAACACTCAGACATGGACAGACTGGCTATCTTTGGCCCAGAATCTGGAAATAACTCATGGCCTCAGCACTTGCAACCACCCCATCCACCACATCCCTAATACCTCCACATCCTGCCTTTAAAAAGATCCTTTTTCACACAGCTGTCTTAAAACATCACCTGTCCTGATGAAACTAAGCAAAATACCTGGCAAGTCAAAGCACTGCATCTACGTGACATGTGCTGGTGCTGTCTGCAAGCCATTCACAGCCAACAGATACAAGGTTCCTATTTAAACAAAGCAAATATATACACACATATTGCATTCATTAACTTCCCAGAACAAATACTGGGTTGTAAAGTTCGATACTCTGAGGTTGTGTGAGGACAAAAGCATCTGTACAAGCTTCTGCTGGCCTCCTGTGTGCCTGCATTATTATGATATTGCCTTTAACTGTGTTAGTCTCATAGCACATTTTCCAAGGGCTACCTGGTGAAATGAGTGGGCAGAACAGAGGCTGCTGCTTAATGGATATCCAGTGAAATACTTCAGCACAGGGCTTGAGGCCTTATTTACTGCATGCTACTCAAACTTATTCAAAAGACAGCTTTTGAATGTTTTCATTAACTTTTCAAAAATGCCAACAATACCGCAACTGACCCCTTTACAAGAATTAAGAAAATACTATTCTGACAATATTCTCATTTTACAGAGAATTAAGACAAGAACACACAAGGCAAAAGTTTCCATAAACTTCTTATATTCACATTAAGAGATGTAGAAGTGAATTCTCCCCATTATGCTCTGCCTGTACTGTACAGCCCTTTTACATGACCAACGCAGAGCACCTGGTGTCTGCAGAGTGACTTAGGAGTATCCACCATTTCTCTACATCACAACATGGGAAAATTCATTACAAATACAGAAAATGAAGTGTAGCAAAGATGGGGCTTAAGTAGGATTTGCCTTCTCCTTTTTTGCTATGCCCTACTCCATTTCAGAAACACTTTCTAATTTATGCAGATAGCAAAATTGTATTCCAACAAACAACTGTATTATAAAATAAATCATATGTACCCACACTGCACAGACTCCCTTCTCTTTTTTTTTGAATACTAATATTTTTCAATCTCTTTCTCCTCATTCAACCACCCCCATATCTCCATTTATTGTACATAATTCTGCAAAAATCTGCATTTTGCATCTTCTGTTTAAATCCAGTCGCTGCTTCCTCTGTGCTGCAGGAAGGTAGAGCTGGGAGGGATGAGGAACTTGGTGTCAGGAGAACAGAAAGGGAATTTTCAGTGCTCTCATTTTTATCCAAAATCACACCAGGGAAGAATGCAGGAGCCCCAGCCTTCAAATTACAGAGAAATCCTGTTTAGCTGAGGCTGAAGCACATTCACTGCAGGGATTATCTTTTACATTTGTACTTAATACTGATTTGACCAACTCTGAGAAAATTTTCACAAGGTTGATCACAAGTACATCCTTGGCAGAAACATTATACAATAACACATCTCAACTTTTCACAGAGCAGCACTATAGGTCATTAGATTATTTCTTTTCTAATTTATCATGAACACAAGAAAATATTTTGCCCAATTTCCAGAAAAGATGGCATCATGTGTGCAGAACCTTTCTCTCCTCACAGCACCCAAGAAGTCAGACTGTGAAAGAGACCTACCATGGGAAATTTCAACCCAAATAATTAAAATCTGGCAAGCAATAACCAAGTGAAATGAGGAGTATGTCATAGTAAGCATCAGGTAACATAATAATAGGTGGCGCTTCTGCCCCACCTAAAGTTTTTGGCTCCTTCATACAAAATCTTTACGTAAACAATCTTTTGTAATAACTGGTTAACAACAGGAATTTGTACTCCATACACCTCTATGTTCACACTATTTTTTGAGAATAGAGTTTCTCACACTTACCCAAGATGAGGGCATTTTAATTGAAATATTGTCCCATGGTTACCATTTTATCCCCATAACAACATCACCAATTACTTATTTAAAAAAAATACATTAGAAAAGTAATCTAATCTTTGCTTCTCTTAATGAAATTTGCCAGAGAAAAACAAAGGGAAGAATCAGCACTGCACGACCAGCCAGCTCTCCATGGAGCAGCACCAACCTACAGGACTCAAACCCAAACACACATTACAGAACTATATCCACATTCTAAAAGCTGGTTTAAACCTCATAACCCACAGCTTTCCAAGCCATGCCTTACTTGTGTCAGAACCTCTCTCCTCAACACTTGAATAACAGATCACGGCCTTGTTCCTGTCTATGCACTAGTGTTTAGTAATAATTTTGACCAAAAAAAATGAACACTAGTCATCTTAAGGACTTACCCAGTTCTGCAATTCCTAATATTATTCTCCACTGAGTCACAAGGTAGTGCCAGAAGTCCTCTCTGAGAAATGTCTGCTCTATGATAGCGTCACATCTGTATAGATGTGACTAAACATGTGTCACATCATTTTCTAAATGCCAAGCAAGTCCCAAACTGCAAAGGGGAGTCAAAGATTCCCAAGCATCACTTCAGCATAGGTCACATATCACTAGATTTAAAAATATATTTCAGAAGTTTAAATGCAAAAACACATCACAAAGTTTTCCAGTGCTCACTGAACCTGCCAATCATGCAGCACTGTCTGCAGAGAGCACTTGACCATAGTTTACTTGCCAAATTCACCAATTTAATCAGTCTCAGAGACAGAATCAAAATCAGCAGTTTCTAAGTCTCATGTTCAATTCACAGCTTCATCCAATACAGCTGTATTTGGATTTCAGAAATAAAAGTGTTTTTAAACTAGGAAATTATTTATCACAGCATATTCCCATTTCAAAAAACCCATGCAAATTCTTCTCCACCCCCAGCAGCTCCAATGCTCAGTGGTTCAATTCACACTTTCTCTCCTTAGCAGGATATTGCAGCAATGCTGAAACAGTCTTCCCTCAAATGTCAAACTTTCACACAAGAACTTTCTCCACTCTGACATGACCTGATACTGCAAGGCAACACCCTCCTGGGAGCAGATCTAGCTGAAAAGCTTTGATCCCCAGGGCAAGTGCAGATGCTACAGGTATCCACCTAAGTTTTACAGCTGGAAAATGGGGAAAAAATAAAAGCCCCAAGTTCATTTGCTGTCTGAGATGCAAAATATGAATCACTCAGTCCGTTCAAAAGGCAAAAGGTTGTAAAAAAATCTTCATACTGAATATCAGGTACATCGCACAGGTCACAAACTGAGCACAGCAATCAGCCAGAACATTGTGGCACAAAACAGGAAAAATTTCTTTCAATATACCTCAGCTTTCATTGCAGCTTTATAATGAACTTTAATTTATTATAGTAGTGAATAATACTGTGACTGAGTTTTTTGTTATGCATTTACACAGTGCTTAGCACAAAAGGGTCCTACCGTAACAGATTTAATAACACAATCATGCCACCCACAGATCCTCCAAACACATCTTTCCCCAAACCATGCCTATTATGTAACTGTACACGGTATTTTTGTATGCAGTTTTGAAAGTTCAAAGCAGTAAGTAACCCTCCACCTCTAAAAACTGCTATCTTTGTTGTAAAAAACCTTTGAAATTCATTTTTACATGACCATGCTTCAAATATTTCAGCATAATACAGCTAAGCCCAGTTTGGGGAGTTGCCTATATTTTAATTACATTAACTTTTCTGCATAGAGATAATGCTTTTATAATGTCCCTGTTTCCCCTTCCTCAAATGCCTGACTATGGCAGCACCAACAGGTTCAATTTTTAGTCTCTTTCAAGAAGAGAATGTGGATTCCCAAGTTCTCCCCTCACAGCAAACCCTACCACAACACCACACCAGAACACATTTCCCAACAGAACTCGCCCTCCTCATTCCTTTTGAAATGAACATCAGTGATTCAGTCACGTATTTGAAACCCCACTCAAAGAACTGCATCAGCAGGAATGAGCAATGATCCTGCTGTGGTTAACACAGGATTATGCTGGGGCATAATCCTGACAAAACTTGGGAAGCAGAGGAGCGGTGTCTACCCCAGCCAAACAAATATAAACAAAGCTACAGCCAAGTCATATCAGTCAGTTCAAAGGACAAAACAAATGTCCTGCACCATTCCAAATGCGCGAGTGTCTCAAGATAAGGCCAGGGCACAGTTACCTCAAAACCAAACAACTATGATCAAAAACATCACTGGAATAAAAGACTCACAGCACTGTGTTAGTGCAGACTCCGACGTATGCAAAAAACTTTCCCCTAACGACCTCCCCGTGTAGATAATGAGAGAAATCCAACGAATTCTGGCTCCCAAGACAGCAGAGGAGTAGATACAAGGCAGATATCCTGGCTGGTCCAACACTATTTGGGAATCCCAGCCGAGGAGGAATTTAGTTGAGACCCGTGAAGGAACATTACTTGGGAACGGAGGCCAACTGCCCATCCCTGTCCTTCCAAAATTACCCCACAATAAAATGAAATTTTCACTGAAAAAAGAGATTACCTCACATTAGGTGAAAAGACACATAGGGGAGAAGTGTTATTTAACATGCTGCCAAAACCTCTACTCTTTTCATTTGTGGCATTCTTCATTTATGATGTCCACAAAGATTCGTTACCTTCTTGGTTTGCTGAACCACTGAACATTTTCCAGCAAATTAAACACTTGTGCCACATTACTAACAACCAAGATTCTCAAAAACAGCTCATGTTACAGATTTCCCTCTTGCCAGTGGGGTCTGAAGGGCTATGAAAGACCTTTTAAGCATATTTAAGCACCATAATTTTTAGTGTTTTGATGAATACAGTATTTTTGCTATATATAACTATGGGGGAAAAAAACCCAGACCGTGAAATTCACAGACTGAAAGATCATTTCTAAGTAACACTTACCCTAACTACCATAAAACCAGCTCAGACGAGTCCACACAGTGCTCACATTTCCATCCTTCACTTCCTGCCGCTGCAACATTCAAAATTTTGTACCAAGCACAAACCTACTGTTATTTTTCTTCCAATATTTCATCCTTACAGCTCCAAGAATCACTAGCCTTGCTACTGCTTACAAACAGGAGCATGAAACTTATTTCCCCAAATCACACATAAGCCAAAGATGCAACACATTCACCTCAGACACATCATTCTTCATGCAAGCAATATTTCCCAGGACTAACAAATGGCAACAAATGGCAAAACAGCTCCCAGTCACATCTCCAAAACATACCTCTACATAACATCACCTACAAAACTTCTTGTCACCAGCTCAGCAGCACTGTGTATCCACTGCTTCTTGGAAAACCTCTGTAGTTCAGAGCTATTAATTCTAAATTACCTTCCTGCTACAGTTCAAGCCTTCTAACATCTGACAAAGACTCCATGCCACTCAGAAAATCTGCTGGTTTGTACACATTTGGAAGTAGGGTGGGGCCACAGTCACCACTCAAACTTTGTAGCCACAACATGGAACCTCTCAGCGTAGAAAAATTACATTTAAGGAGGAAAAAGATTGAAATCTATCATTTCTTATCTGGCTTTCCTGCAATAAGGCTGCGATTTGGTATTATGGAGGACTCTGACAAAAGACTGGATAAATAACCAGTCCATTTCTAATTTACAACAATGAATTTGCATATAAAATTACAGAGGAATATTTGAGTATTACGTTATAGCCCCATTAAGTATCCCTTAAATTCAACTGGCAGTGCAATAGAAATGCAACAGAAAAACAAATTCTCACCCATGGGTAATTACAATCTCCCTGCTTAAATTCCCAATCCCTTCTTTTCCTACAGTAGTATTCACTTTTCTGTGTTTCTCAGACATAAGTGACTGCTTCTGCTGGAAGCCTCACGTTGTAAAGATTTGTGTGAAGAGAAAAGCTCAGCAAGCAAGACTCTTTTGGAATAAGGAACCCGAGTCACATATCAGTTGTCACCATAATGAAATCCCCAGACCCTGGCCTGTTCCCATGGAGCAGCCTCTGACCTTGCAGACTCCAAACTTCCCTGTCTATGAAGTTTAGTTATTTTCTCCCACACCAAAACATCTGGGGAAAACAAATATTTCTTTTCCTAGTCAGTATCTCCCGAAGACCAAGCATTCCTTCAGATTTTTTTTTAATTCCATACCAATGCTATTTTCACTGAAAAAAAAAACCAGTCTCTTATTTTAAAACATTCTCCCTTCCCTGTTGAAAAAGAATGGCAATCACAGAGGTCTGCACTAAGGGAAGGAAGAAACCCAACATATGAAGTACCATGTCTTTAAATATATGTCATTGATACATATAAACACAAGTGCTGCCTTGCTGCCAAAGGCCAGGGAACAGATAGCAAGATAAACAAGAAGGAAAAAGGAAGGTCTTGTTTGTTCTGAAAATCTAACTCATAATCCTTCTATTTATGAGGGGGAAAAATACATGTACCACATAGTGAAAATGTGATTTTGCCACAGCACCTCAGCAAAAGAAGTGAGGAAGGCTTCAACAGCTGCAACATGAGCAGGAGGGAGGCTTGGGATTACAAAATTTAGAACTTTCCCCCCATGATGAGCCACTGGCAGCACAGCACAGAGAGGAACACTGGGGATCTGCTTCCTTCCAGGAAGAAAGCTTCAGCAGTGCCAGGAGAAACGTCAGACAGGACTGAGGCTCGCTGGGATTCTTGTCCTTCTGATCCCCCAGGCAGGGGAATTCCAGCTGTCCAATCACTCCATCCCTAAGCAAGAGCAGTGTCACACCATCCTCCCTTCTCCTGCTCCAAGCCAGCTCCCACAGCTTTCCCCAGTTACTCAGGCTGTACACAGGGGATGGACTTAAATTAATTCCAAAGACTTTTTTAATTTAGATTTCACTCCTGCTACCACACCTGTGAGGTCCCACAGACCTCAGGAGGGGACGCCAGTGAGGTGAGAGATTCAAGGGCTTTAATAACCTGACTTGCTCCAGCAATTGTTTCTGCCATTACTAAAATGAAAACACCAAGAATAATGTTCAGTAGCAAATAAAAGATGGTAGTAAATAACAAATAAAAAGGAAAACAAACCAACACACTGAAAGTCAGAAAGAATATCCAGCTAAAGGAGATTTGACTAACAAAAATAATTGTCAACAATGGAGAAAATATTTCATCAGACTATTAAATTAACAGAGTTGGGAAACATCAGGAATATTACTGCCCAGCTCCTACATGGGCTCTTTCATCCACAGGCGTCAGGACTCAGAACAAGTCAGTAAGATTCACTAGCCCTATTTTAAATTCCTTCAAAAGGAAGCACAAACAGGTGAAGTGATTTGCATCAGGCTCTCCACATCTCTCAAGCACCAGACTTGTACCTTACCCACCCGGGAATATCCCCTCCTCAAGCTTTCCAGACACTCTCACTCACATTTTTGAGATGAGAATTTCTCTATGAATCCAGCCTTTGAGCAGAACTTACTCTCCAAACCACAGCCCTTCTACAACCAGATCTACTCACACTGATCCCAAAGCTCAGAAGGAACTTCTCTGAAACCAGTGAGATTTCACAAAGGAAAAGGATCCTCCATGACACATCAAGAAGCAGAACTGGGACAAATTAGAGAATAAGATGCTGCTTCCACATTTCCCTTTCAGTTTTAGTTTGATGTGAAGAGATAAAAACAAGCCCCCAAACAAGCAAACAAAAATAAATCCAAAACAGACCAAAAAAAAACTTAATAAATTCAGCTATTGCAACCTTTCAAGTCTTTAAGCCATGACTTTTACAAGCCTCTACCACAGAAAAATTCATCTGGCTCACCTAAAAAGGCACAGTGCCTGTATGAATTAAAAAAGGGAAAATACACACTGTACATTTCCTAAGTCCAAAAAAATCACAGAGGTGAAGAGTGATAAAGGAAATGTCATTTCAGCTAGGACAAATAAAGAAGTAATTTCTCCTTTCAGAACAAATTACAAAGAGAACTCAATTTATCAGTAATAACACATAAAATGTTCCTTCACTTACCAATAAAGAAAAACTGCTCTGCTAATTAAAGTTCAACAAAAAAAATAATAATAAAAAAAAAGCTTAACTCAGCTTCCACCACTCAGAGTTTCTGCACTGTAAAAGCCAAGCCTACCAAAGCCTGATTCCCTGGGTTTGCACCCCAAGGAGGTGCAGGCAATGTGGTGGCCTCTTGTCCACTTTCCCCTCCTCTAAGTTTAAAGTGAATGTTCAAAACCAGCTCCTCCCAGCACTCCCAGACTGTCCCCATCACAAAAGATTTGCCATTAAAAAAAAAAAGGGGGGGGGGAACTTTCATTCACAATCTGCTATGACTCAAAAGTACTGAAACAAATGAATTTAACACACATTATTTTAAAGCCTCCCTGTTCTGCCTATCAGTCTTGGAAAATAATGCAAACTTGCCCAGTATCACTTGCTTATTTTTTTATTTTTTAGAAAGGAACATGTATTTTCTTATATAAAGAATGGCAGCTGGTATTTTATCCTTTGCCTTGCTTCAATTACACTAATTATTAAGAACAACAACATTAGACAATATCAACAATCCAAACCCATCCCAGCCATGGTGATACACTCAATCTGTCAATGGGGACACCCCTGTTCAGGGCATTTTTCTGTCTCACAACTGAACTCTTTTATTTTTCCAATGAAAAGTAAAACGTATTATTTTAAAACTTCCTCTCAAGCTCGCTGTACCTTTGATAATGCAAAAATTCTATTACCTTGTTAACTCTTACTCATTTTGTCATTAACTGGGAAGCAGCCTCGCAACCATTTCCTCGCAGTTGTTTCTTAATTTCCATCAATGATATGTTTAATCATGTTACTCTAATCAAACAATTGCCTAACAAAGCGCTGAAGCCAAAACAACTGCTCTCCTTTGGAAATTAACAAAAGGATGTGTCCCACCGCAGGAGGGGTAACACAGATCCTTCTCCTGCCTGGGGATTTGCCCTAAAAATATACATCTAAGTGTCTGCTGGAAGGGCTATGTTACAATGCGGAGTGGAAACTCCTGTTTTCAGTTTCAGAGCTGATCCAGGGTATAAAAGAAACTCTCAGGACCCGCGTTAAATCTCCCAACTTCACTCCACTCTCCCTGCCAAAGCCTCCTGCAGAAAACAAAAACATAAGCTCATCTGCCCACCCTTCGACCGCTCCGAGGGGGTAATTTTACAACAGCTGTTAAATTCTTCCAATTAATTTTTCCATCCCTCCACAAACCCTACCTACCCCGTTTTTTTCGCTTCTATTTCACCATTGTTATTTCCTGGCCGTCTCTCCCGTCCCCTCCCGCCCCGCCCGGTACAAAAACAAAGCTGCC